>JAWDGP010005207.1:65000-240806 GCA_033675545.1 Elysia crispata
AAGAAATTCGATCAGTGATAATCTTTGTAAGTATTTTAGAAACTATCTTAAGTAAAATAAAAACTAAAGAAAGAAGTTCAATCAGTGACGATGGACGGGAGATTGGTGTATGTCGACTAAATCGCAGGGAGAGAGATAGACAAACTGTTACAGGCAGCTCTCTCTCTCTCTCTCTCTCTCTCTCTCTCTCTCTCTCTCTCTCTCTCTCTCTCTCTCTCTCTCTCTCTCTCTCTATCTATCTATCTATCTATCTATTTATCTATCTATCTATCTATCTATCTATCTATGTTTCTCACTCCATTTATCTCATTCAATATTGCTTACTCAATTAACAATAATTAAGTTTAGCTTTCATTATTTGAATGTTCCATCTCCCAATTGATCTAACCATTTCATTCAATCATTTACCTATCCATCTATTCATGTATTATAACAGATTTGTTTTTCTCCTGTCTGTCTTTCTATATTGCAGCTATTTTATAGATCTTTATGTCTATCTATCTATTTACTTACCTGTCTATCCATTAATCTCATTCCTCTTTACCTTTTTTTTTACTGATCTAGTAATCGATCAATATCTACTTATCTATCTATCTATTTGTCGAGCTACCTCTCTATCCACCCACCTATCTATCTCCTTATCTATCTACCTGTCTTTCTTTGTATCTTTTTTTTTTCTCTATTTTATCTTCTTCTTCTCTGCGTATTTTTTTATCCATCTATCTATCTAGCTGTGATTATATTTTCTTCCCTCCCTACATACCTAGGATCAATGCTATCAAAATATTGTGTCAAAAGTCTTATTTATCAATACAATTGCTTTATTTCTTTACATTTCATGAGATTACAATAACAAAGAGGATCTGTAACGTGCAGTGAATATTTCTCAGTGTTAGACAAGAAAAAGGCCACACATATAAGAAAAATTTTAAAAGAAACCAGAAGGCTGTCACGGTTTCGATATCAGCTTCCGAACGATGCAACTCATTACGTTATATTAGCTCGACCTTGTTAATGAGTGTTAAATTTGTTAGTTTAAGAGACGCAGAGCATTTGCCAACAAAGTATTCAGCAACATTGTCCTTGGTCTAACTTGAAACCAGTTTAGTTGTTCTCTAATTTGTCCCCCTCTTGACTTATGTATGCATTTCAAAGTGCTTCTAGTGCAAATGTAAGGAAAGCATTTCGTCCGGGGAATGGAACCGACCGTTACAGGGTTGTTCTCAGAATAACAGTACGGTTGGTAAATCGTCTCCACTAGCAGTAGAATCTAGCGCTGCTGAGAATCCTAGATCGTCTACGCTAGCAGTAGAATCTAGTGCTCCTGAGAATCCTAGATCGTCTCCACTAGCAGTAGAATCTAGTGCTGCTGAGAATCCTAGATCGTCTCTACTAGCAGTAGAATCTAGTGCTGCTGAGAATCCTAGATCGTCTCTACTAGCAGTAGAATCTAGTGCTGCTGAGAATCTTAGATCGTCTCCACTAGCAGTAGAATCTAGTGCTCCTGAGAATCCTAGATCGTCTCCACTAGCAGTAGAATCTAGTGCTGCTGAGAATCCAAGATCGTCTCCACTAGCAGTAGAATCTAGTGCTGCTGAGAATCCTAGATCGTCTCCACTAGCAGTAGAATCTAGTGCTGCTGAGAATCCTAGATCGTCTCTACTAGCAGTAGAATCTAGTGCTGCTGAGAATCCTAGATCGTCTCCACTAGCAGTAGAATCTAGTGCTCCTGAGAATCCTAGATCGTCTCCACTAGCAGTAGAATCTAGTGCTGCTGAGAATCCAAGATCGTCTCCACTAGCAGTAGAATCTAGTGCTGCTGAGAATCCTAGATCGTCTCCACTAGCAGTAGAATCTAGTGCTCCTGAGAATCCTAGATCGTCTCCACTAGCAGTAGAATCTAGTGCTGCTGAGAATCCAAGATCGTCTCCACTAGCAGTAGAATCTAATGCTCCTGAGAATCCTAGATCGTCTCCACTAGCAGTAGAATCTAGTGCTGCTGAGAATCCTCGATCGTCTCTACTAGCAGTAGAATATAGTGCTGCTGAGAATCTTAGATCGTCTCCACTAACAGTAGAATCTAATGCTGCTGAGAATCCAAGATCGTCTCCACTAGCAGCAGAATCTAGTGCTGCGATCTATGTTTCAACAATAAGTATAGAGTAATTTTATTTTAAAGCTATCTTTTCCTGTTTCTGTTTTGCCTTGGTTAAAATTAAAAAAAAAATGTTCTTATTTCTAGAGATTTCACATGTTTACAATTGTTTCCTTAATTTTTGTATCAAGCAATATTTAAAGTATGACATACAAGAAGTTTTCGTCGAAAGCAGAAGAGGATCATATCTTCTTCAGGGGACACTGAACCTGTGTGCCGTTAACGCGTTCTGTACACTCATCAAACTGTGATTCTGTACAAGAAGTTGTCAGTACGTCGTCGCTTTTTTTTTTTCCGGAGCGACGGCGCGAATTCGAAAATCACTTTTTTTTTTTTTTTTGCACGCGCTTCATACTTCTATGTCTATACTGTATTTATATCTAAGGTATCGACCAGATCCACTAATTGCCAACAAGCGAAAAGAGATAGAGGCAGAAGTAGAGAAGGGGAGACATACAGGTGACTGAAAAAGAAGCAGATCAATAATTATGTTGCAAGTGAAGAGGCAAATATGCAGAGGAACAAAGACAAACTGGTATGGAAAGAGAACAAGGCAGACAGCTAGATCAGTAAAAATAAAGTCATGCAAGTGTCTATAATATATAGACACAAAGATAGAGCGAGAGAGAAAGAAAGAGAGAGAGAGAGAGAGAGAGAGAGAGAGAGAGAGAGAGAGAGAGAGGGGGTATACATTATATATTGTATATTGCAACAGATTTGATATTGGTGGCCTGTTAGGCTCTGTTTCTCTAAGTGTATGAAAGTATACACAGCCAATCACACGACTCGTCCGTAAAAATAAGTCTGATGTCCGCTGGTAAAAAATGCAAACTGTTTAATCCAACACAAGAACTTGCTTATAATCACTGTTGGTTGACTCTTAAACTCACTGTAGATAGACTTAATAATCACTGAAGGTAGACTTGACGTTGACTGACTCAACATAATTTCGACTCTTATTTATACAAAATCTCGTCGAATTATCCAGAAAAGCAATTACATATATCTCAATGGAATATTCGTGGTACACGTCATGAGTAATGTGCTCTAAAATAGCAACCAATCCAGACAAAAGTAAACAAGGAGTGACGAGATCATTACTATGCTAGAACTAGGTCAAAAATTCCAGAAGAATTTAGGACTTACAAGTGCGGGCTGTGTTCAATAAACAAGACTAAGTTCTTAGGCTTGAAATACAAACATTATGCATCTAAATAAAACAATGTACATAGATTTAGTCGATCCTCTACCCAAAATTACGCACCTACGCAGGGTGAGGAAAGCAATAGCAATAGATCAAATTACAGCACAATGCGTTACACATCCCCCGACTTAAAATAATGTTTCCTAAAAATTCATTTTCACGTTCGTCCGAAGTATTGTATACCATTCTCCATTTGATACATGTATCATCAATAAAATGGATGCATTACAAAATTTTTACTTGATTTGGGCATTCTGGCAGCCATGGTTTATGTTAAGTGCAACCTCGGAAATACTAGCAATACCAACAATAGAAGAGTTATTTGGAAAAAGGTAAAATGCAATATTACCATAAATACAGGCATATCAAAAGCAGCCTACCTCATAACAATGTTAACAATGCAATCAAAATATTATACAAGAACTCTACTAAGAAAGTCAGCTCTCACAATTTCTTTGCCGTTAATGTGTTCTATCTAAAAACTAAACTCTGCAGAGCCAATACCCAACGCATGATACGAGGGTTATCAAATTTAGAAACTTATAAGAATTCGAGCGGTCGGTGGTTTGTCTGAAGCGTGAACTGCTTACCATAAAGATACATAGCAAATTTCTTTATACCCCAAACAATCCCGAGACAGTCTCTCTCCATCACAGAATGACTCCTCTGCCTATCTAGAAGCTTCCTGCTTGCATAAGCGACAGGAAAAATGTGTCCAACCCTATTCTGTAACAGGGTGACTCCTAATCCGATATCAGATGCGTCTGTTCTCAAACAAACTCTTTATTAACGTCAGGGAGCATCAGTATGGGTTTGCTAATTACAGTATTCTTCAATGCGGCGTACGCTCTCTCCTAGGGCTCTCCCCACAAAACTTTATTAGGCTGACCTTTACGAGTTAGATATGACTGAGGGGCAGCAATAGCAGAAAAATTAGGTATGAATGGTTGATAATGACCAACTAAATCTAAAAAGGATATAATATCTTTCTTGGTAGTCGGGGCATCTCTCACTTTCTCAACATTGCAGTCCTGAAGTCCAACAGTCCCCCTTCCAAGGCGGTGTCCTAGGAAGTTGACTTGTATTGCTCCTAATTCACACTTTGTTGGTATCACAACTATGTTGGCCGCTTTCAACCTCTTGAAGAGTTCCTCCAAGACTTCCAAGTGTTCCTTGCACGTCTTGGTATGCACCAGCAGATCATCAATGTAGTCTACCACGTTGTCCATTCCCTCCAGAAGTCGTTGCACTGCTTTTGTCATGGTCATGCAGGAGTTGACCATCCCGAACGGCATGCGTAGGAACTCTTAGTGTTGAACCATCGTCACGAAAGCAGTCTTGTGGACATCTAAGGGCCTCACACGTATCTGGTGATAACCCTTGGTCAAGTCGAGCTTAGAGAAGTACTTGTCTTCTCTCATACCAAGGAAAGACAGCTGGTGAAGCAACGGGTTAAGGGTCAATGACCGTAATCTTGTTGAGACGTCCAAAGTCAATGCAGATACGATTACTCCCGTCCTTCTTCTTAACAAAGACCACAGGCGATGCGCATGGTGAATCACTCTTCCGTATTATCCCTAGGTCCTCCATCTGCTGTAGCTCTTTTTTAAGTGGAGGCTGCAGGGCGAATGGTACAGGTACGTCGGAAGTCAGGTCGATCCGGTGTTCAGCTAGATTAGTGTCGCCTGGACGATCTGAGAATATCTCGCTGAACCTCTGGACCATCAACTGTAGCTCCCGATTTTGATCATACGTCAGGGCTTCACCTAGCTTGACATCCGCAGCATCTTCCTTCTATCCCCAAGTACCAATCTCGGGTAGATCGTCGGAGGCTTGTTCATCACCGGTCAAATTGTCTTGATCATGTTCAATATCTGCCTCCTAGTCATGGTCCTCAACCAGGGCCACACACAATGGAAGGTTGAGATCATCTCGCGTCTGACTCGAGACCTCGGGTACTAGTTTCATTGCGCAGCGTCTTCTGACACATATCACACGAGCGGCAGTATCTGGCCACGCCCTTTTACATGCCAGGCCAGTAGAAGTTTCTCATTATCTTCTCTCTGGTCTTCTTTATTCCAAGGTGACCTCCGGTGATTGTATCATGAGCTAATGACATCATGTACTTCCTCAGGCTTTCTGAGAGAACGACTTGTCGTACGTTAGCCCCTCCGCGGGTCTCGCCATTATAGACTCTGTACGGTACACGATTCCGTCTCTTTTCTCGAAGAATGATGTTCTTCCCGCGCGATTTTCAGACATAGAAGTCTCGCCCATCCTCTTGATGGCTTCATCATCTTGCTGGAGTCGGATCAGCTCTTCCCGATTCACTCCTGTGTGCTTCGGTGTATCTGGTACTGAAAGTGGCTTATGCCTGACCTCCTGTCTTGCTTGGGCCCTCGTCGTTACAGCACCAATCATGACTGTCATATCAGGGTCAGCTGGGTTTCAAGCACCCGGGACATTTTCCACAACAAGATCACAATGCCTCCGGTATGCCTAACGCCTCCACTTTTCCGGACAGACAAGGTGTCTTGACTTGAATCCTGGCTTTTTTCCGCCAGCAGTTCTGTATGTCAATCCTGACAATCAAACAGTGCTTTCCTGTTAGCTGATCATCATCAATTAACCCGCGACGAACCACGAAGCCCTCAAAACCTGTGTCTCTTAATACGTCGTCTGTCTTGTCTCCAACAAAGCCCTTGATGATCGGTACTTACCACCACAGGCTTCACAGTCAATCGTGGCTGGAACTCTCTTTCTACTTCCCAACTGCAGCAACCCGTCTTGGACTTTGGTTCTGACGTCATACCTGGTATCCGCTTTTATCGCATCCTCTCCTGATGTTGATCCTTGGGTTTTCATAACCCGCATGGCTGCCGATCCTGCTCTCTTGGATGACGTAGCCTGACTGCTTTATCTCCTCAGCTTTGGACAGTCCTTTCCCCATGTGAGTCAACTCTCCACAATGATAACATCCTCTACCTTGAGTCGCTTTATTCCTATAATTCTGGGTAGTGTGACCAGGCTTTCTACAAATGAGACATATGAGTTCCTCTTCTTACTTGAACATGGGAGGCTTGTTTTGCTCGTGAGTAGCACGTTGCCGTGCTCGGTCGCTCAGTTGTCTCTAGCGGGCCGTGAGGAACAGCTCAAATGATCTCGCCACTTCTTCAAGGTCAGCCAGTTTCCTTTCCCGTAGGTATGTAAACAAATCAGCCGGGCTTGACTCTAGTAATTGCTCCTACACAAACAGGTCCCTGAGAACCTCATATGTATGTGGTGCTTCCACCATTTTGATCCATCGTTCCGGCTCTTCCTACGGCTAAGACGCGAATCACGCCTACGTGTGACGCCCGCGCTCTGGTAGGTAGGAAACCATTTGAGTGAAAGAGTTCTACCCGATACCGCGTTGCACGGCACCTAGGGCCGACGGATCGGGCTCGGACGCTCAATTGGTACCGCTGTTTCCACAACCTCTATGTCGGTAGGGCCGATCAACCGGTTTGCCTGCCGGGCCAATGTGGAAAGCGGGGCCTGTCTCCGCTACCCCTACTCTTCCGAGAGGCGAGACAGGTCTGGGAAGGGGCACACTGGAAGGGCGCGAGGGCTGATACCCGTACACCGCCTGCACCAGTGTACCCCTGGGACACCCGCAAGGATGTCTCGACCCGCGGCCAGCGCGAGGGACGAACCCCAAGGACTGCAAAACGCCCGGTGCTAGTCTGAAGGCTGCCGCGCCAGCGGGGTTAGAGAGAAAGCAAACGAGAAGAACGCAAGCACGCTAACCAGGCCCAACTGCGATGTTGGTGCGAACACACGGAAACGGAACCACGGCCAAGCATATTCCTCCGGGTACGGGCGGATCCGGAGTGAGGCACAGCGAGACAACGACGTCGCGAGGCGGCGAGGCTAACCCCAAACTGCCAAAGTCCGAAGAAAGTCTCAGAGGGCTAATCCCTCCCAGCCCCGGGGCGGGACGAATCGTGTCAGTGGCTGACCTACTGGGTTAAGAGGTCTTTCATCGAAGGGTTTTACAGGTCAATATCTTACCCTACTCCCCACACAAAATGAAAGTATCTCCGAATGAAATAACGAGGGGTGGCACCCACTATAAGCCAAGGCCTGATTTTTTGTTTACGGAACCGGAACGTCCTCGACAACGAACTCGAACAACGACAGGCGCGGACTCTGTCTTTCCATCGAATCGTCAGAGAACCGAGCCGCTCAAAATTTTGCAGCTGAATGTCCAAGGTGGCATGACTTTGCGCCACGCCCAGATGAGTAAACAACTCCTCCAGGAGAGAGGTATACACGTAATCTTGGCGCAAGAAGTGCTCCTAGAAAGCGGCAAATCCTACTCCCTCCCGGGATACCAGATGTACCACTGCTCATGCATAGAAAGAAAGAAAAAGTGCCGAGGTATAGCCACCTTCATCCGAAGGGGGCTAAAGGCAAGCGTAGAGAACATCAAGACCCCAACGGGTACGGACGCCCAGAAGATTGCTCTTTGGTGGGACGGAGAGAGGTTCGATCTAATAAATTGGTATCAACCCCCCAGCGATAAGCAGGTTTCCCTAGATGTTGGAGAATACGTGCATCGCTACAAGCGCACAATCATAGCGGGGGACGCAAACGCGCACCACATGGCGTTCGCGTACGAAAACATCGACGCCTGTGGTCAATGGATAATAGATGTGACAACCTCTACCAACTTGACCTGTCTAGTCACAGACAAGTCCGAACCCACCTTTTTGCATTCCAAAGGCGGCCTCTATCGTCCGGATACGGTATTGGTCTCTTCTGATATCCTGGAGCTCGTCACGAGGGAGGTGCTCGAGGACGTGGGTTCTGACCATCTTCCCGCACTGATCACAGTCGGGATCTTCTCCCGACGGCGTGAAAAGGAGGCGTCGACTTGGAATTTTAACAAAGCTGACTGGAAGGCGTATGCGCACGCGCTCGACACGAGGCTTGAAAGTGTAGACTGGAACGCTTTGACCGTCGAAAAAGCAAACGAGGCCCTGGTGAACGAAATCATCAGGGCGGCGATGAAAAGCATCCCGAGAGGCGTGAGAAAGAAATTCACCCCGAGATGGACCGAAGAGTTGAAAAGGGCGGTATCCAAGCGGCAAGCGGCACGCAAGGACTTCATCCGAAATCCTACGGCTACAAACCGCAAACGATACAACGCCTACAGCAGACGAGCTAAGCGAACAGGAGAAACCATCAGAGCGACCGAATGACAAAAGGTATGCAACGGATTCAATTTTAGGACGAGCAGCCGCACGGCGTGGGGGCTTGCCCGAAGATTGGAGGGAAAACGCACCGCTAGTGGGACCGAACCACTGGTAGTCAACGGCAGAACTCTCCTTACAGCGAGAGCGGAAGCAGAAGCATTCACCCGATTCTACACTAGAGTAGAAGCGTCGAACAGCCAAGCCTCCAAACGCATGGTAGATAAAACGAGGAAGGAATGGGAACGAAGGCCGTCGGTGGTGAACAGGACGTTCCACCGACTTCACGATAGCAGAACTGGAAGGCGCACTCCGGAAGTCGAAGAAAGGTAAGGCCCCGGGCCGAGACGGCGTCACGCAAGAGATGCTGTCTCATATGGGCCTGAAGGCTAAAAACGCCCTTCTGAGACTGTACAACCGGTCGTGGCACAGCGGGGCTACGCTGCCCGCCTGGCGGATGGTGTACCAATTCTCAAAAAGGGGAAGAAAGCCAGTGACCTAGCAAGTTACAGGCCGATTTCCCTCACGTAAACTATCAGCAAAACCATGGAGCGTATGGTCAACGGTAAACTGTACCACTTCATGGAAGATAGTGGCCTGCTTGATGAGAATCAGGCTGGATTTCGCAGGCATCGATCAACTGTTGATCAGCTTGTACTCTTCACCCAGAGTGTCATAAACGCATGGCAGTGCAATCAACACACTGTGACCGTCTTAGTCGATCTGAAGAATGCTTACGACAGAATCTGGAGGGGGGGGGGAATGCTCTTGAAGCTACAGAGATATGGGGTAAACGGGAGGATGTATAACTGGCTGAAAGGCTTCCTTTCAAATAGGTACATCCAGTACGAAAGTAAACGGCGTCTATTCGCGGACAAGGCCTTCAAAGGAGGGACTCCCACAAGGGAGCGCGCTAAGTTGTACCCTGCTCCTGTGCTTCCTCAACGACCTCAGCGAGGTCATCCCCACTTTCAACCGCCTGTTGTTCGCGGACGACATTTCGACATGGCAGTCAGATAAGAACGTTGACCGGGCAACTGAGGCCCTCAACCATGATTTGCACGCGCTTAAGCGATACTGTGACTAATGGTGCTTGCAGATAAATACGACAAAAACCGTGTACAACATCTACTCGAACAGCCGAGAGGTGCTAGCACGAGACCCGGAATTGAAGATCGAAGACAAATGCCTCCAACGAGATCCGCTGCCGCGGTACTTGTGCGTAGCGCTGGACTCACGATTGAACCTGACAGCCCACGTGGAGCAGTTAGCGGTCAGAATAGGGCTGATGAAGAAGCTTGCAGGTACCAACTGGGGTGCAACTTTATCGTCACTCAAAACCCTGTATGTGACCTTCGTAAGATCAGCCCTGGAGTACGCAAATCCAATCCTCAACCTCGTGAGTAAGACAAGTCTCGGAAAGCTCGACAGAATCCAGAATGCGGCCATGAGACTGTTGACGGGGAGACTGAGAAGCACCCCTATCGCAGCCTTAGAAGTAGCGACTGGATGCGAGCCTCTAGAAACCAGGCGGGAGGTACAGACACTGATGACCAGGGAGAGATTCCTCCGTCGCGGAGAGTCAAACCCGCTCAAAGACCTGGCAGAATCCTTTGGAGCCACGCGACGTCGGCTAAAGAAGGTTTCCGTGCTCAGCGCCGCTGAGGCGGCAGAGCGGAAATTCAATTTACCGACGGACCGAGCACCACTGGAAACTCCAGGCTGGCCACCGGAACTCGCCCCTCCACCCTCTGGAGGTTCGCCTCGACATTGGCTTGAAAGGAAAAAAGTCGGAGATTGCCCCCCAGGTCCAAAAAGCCGCAGCCCTAGGGTTCATCGACTCGTACCCAACAGAGTACGTGCGATGTTACATCGACGGCTCGGCAATGGAGGGCACCACCGATGGTGGTTATGGAGTCTATATAGAATGGAAATCCCAAGAAGCGACCCGAACGTCCGGCCCGGTGGGCCGGAGAACGTGCAGTTACGAATGCGAAAAAGCGGCACTGCACGCGTGCATCCGCATACTGAAGGAACGGCATGATCGAGGCGACCCGCTCCCTGGGGTCGTAATCCTGTGATTGCCGTAGTCTGGTACAAAATTTAGGCGGCTTTAACCCCACGAGTATGGGCGATATCTTGAGTGCAAGGGAACAGCTCCGACAAGCAGATGTCCGGATCATCTGCCAGTGGATCCCATCTCACGTAGGGATCCACGGTAATGAGGTTGCCGATGAGCTGGCTAACGCTGGCCGATTACAGCCTCAACCCACAGTCCCGGCAACCCTGGCTCATGTCTCGTCCCTATTACGAGGGGAAACGGCGAAAAGGTGGAGAGCGGCAATCGAAGGGAATGATGACTCAAGGCTGACTAAGCTTTATGAGGCTCGACGAGCTGATGATTATTGCGCTCACCTCCCGCGAGGTGACACCGAACAAGTATTTCGCATGCGCGTAAATCATGTACTGCTCTTAGCCAGCATGTCAAAAAGAGGGTGGAGTCAATCCGCGTCTTGCCGTCTGTGCGAAAACCGAGTCGAGGACGTCGACCACGTACTGTTCGATTGCTGAGCACTGGAGGACTGCCGAAGTCCCGGCTGGGGGTGCCAGGACCGAAGCCAGGTCCTTTGGGCAGAGTTATCCGTGCTCGTGGAAGCGGCGAAGTTAGTGAGAGTTTTTCTACGAAGGACAAACGAATAATGTAACTAGACGCGCAAAGGGCAGTCCGACTAGTTCGATCTGCTGAGACTCAGCCCTTGACCAGGAGATTTGTTCGCACTGGACGAGCAACTATCTCCGATAGCGGTCTCGGACGCTCGCTGCATAGTACTGAGGACACCCCGCGTGTCGACGCTGCATTTTGATCCTTCGTGTGAGGGTTTTCTACGGAGGGCAAACGAGTAATGTAACCGGACATTACAGACGCGCAAAGGGCAGTCCGACTAGCCCGGACGTCAGAATGCATTGAGAAAGCGACTGGCTTCTTCCCTGAGATGGGAAGGGAGGAAGCCGGTCTTTCGGAAAGTGGGATTCTACCTCTGATCCATCGTTCCAAGTATGTCTTGAGGCGGACGATGAACATGCTGGGATTCTCTTCCACATCTGGTGTACAAGTACGGAATCGCTGCCTATAGCCGTCTTCTGTCAGGTAATATCCCTTTTGTAGAACTTCCTTGACACGATCATAATCCGTGGCCTCGTTCTCTGAAAGACGACAGACGCCTCTAACGCTCTTCCTGTCATAAGTGCCGATAAAAATGTGCACCAGCTTTCCTTGGGCCATCCACGTGTGGTAGCAAATCGCCCAAACCGAAGCAGCCAAGAATCAAGATTATCTTTTCTGTCCACAAAAGCCGGTAATTTCGGCAGTTTGAATTTTGAACTCTCTCCTTCACGAACCCGGTCTAGTGCCGCCTGATGTAAAATTGTGTTCACTCTGCTGACTTGCCTGCGCTTGAATCTTCGTCAATTCTATGTCCTCATTTCCTCCATCTTTGACTTCTCTCCAGCGTCTCTCTCTTCCTTCTCCGTTTTAACTTTTGCTTCTGCTACTCTCTGTTCCTTCTCAGCTTGTAATTTGCGCAACTTATATACTTGTTCAATGATAAAGTTTTTCTTTTCATCTCCTCGCAACTGCAGTTCTTCAGCTATCTCTTTAATTTCTTGAATGGACAACATTATGGAGCTTTATGAGCTGAGAGTGTGAAGGTGAAAATAAGAGGCTTAGAATACTCACGTAAAAACCCACGCCAAAGATTTACGGATTCTAGATCTAAATTTTAATCTGACGAATGAGGCAAGCAGAGCGCTTGTCTATATCCTATCCGACGAAGGTTGGTAACTTAGATCTAGATCTACTCTCGATCTAATCTAAATCTCTAGATCTAAAAATTCTCCTACGACTTAAACTTGTAGATCCTATTGCGGACGAGCCCCCAGTGTAACAGATTTGATGGGGGTGATCTGTTAGGCTTTGTTTGTCTAGGCGTGTGAAAATATACACTGCCAATCACAGGTCTCGTCTGTAGAAAATAAGTCTGAAGTCCGCTAGTAAAAATTGCAAACTGTTTAATCCAATACAAAAACTTGACTCTATAATCACTGTAGGGTGACTCTTAAACTCACTGTAGATAGACTTAATAATCACTGAAGGTAGACTTGACGTTGACTGACTCAACATAATTTCGACTCTTATTTAAACAAAATCTCGTCGAATCATCCAGAAAAGGAATTACATAAATCTCAAGAGAATATTCTTGGTACACGTCATGAGTAATGCGCTCTAAAGTAGCAACTAATTGGAACAAAAGTAAACAAGGAATGACGAGATCATTACTATGCTAGAACTAAGTCAAAGATTCCAGAAGAATCTAGGCCATACAAGTGCGGGCTGTGTTCAATAAACAAAACTAAGTTCTTAGGCTTGAAATACAAACGTTATGCAACTAAATAAAACAATATACATAGATCTAGTCGATCCGCTACCCAAAATTACGCACCTACGCAGGGTGAGGAAAGCAATAGCAATAGATCAAATTACTGCACAATGCGTTACATATATAGACTCACAGATAGAACGAGAGAGAGAGAGAGACAGACAAACAGATAGAGAGAGACAGTGAGGAAAGCTTTAAAAGTAGGTTGTGAGACAAATAGAGAGAGAGAGAGAGAGAGAGAGAGAGAGAGAGAGAGAGAGAGAGAGAGAGAGAGAAAACTTGAAGGAGACAAAGAAAGAGATAGTGCGAGAGAAATATGTGGTTGTATTCCACCCGATACTTAACCGATACTGCTATTCCCAGCTATATGCGTGTGTCGGGGTGAATGCGTGCCTTGAAAGCTTTTGGTGGCGAAGATAGTGCGGCAAGATAATCTGTCACTGATGTCTTTTTATTAGGTGAGTGAACGGCCATACATTTTAAGCGTCCAACTCACGGTTGAATGATGCGAGTGAATGTTACAAAATGGCACGATCAACGATTAAGCTCTATTTAACGCGATCTTACACACTATGTTCAGCATCACTAATACATGTGGAGACAAATGCACGAATTCAAGGCAACGGTCTGCACATCGTAACGGTCTGGTGTGTTGGAAAAAGTGTTTTTTGTAAACGATGCTGCATTGAGATACGTAAAAATAAAAGTTAGGCCAAATATTTCAAGTCGCTGAAAGTTTTAGAGGTTTAACTGCTAAATTCTTGACAACCTTTGGACTCTACATGCTTTCCTTTAGAGGTCCAGAGAATAACCTTATAGAGGGGCATCAGAAGAAACATGTACTTGTTCCGAAAGAAGCTCTACCCAATTCGTTTCTTAATATATAAATCTATGTTAGCAGTAAGCTGCTGCTTGTAAAAGTGTCGTATTGATAAGCTGCGGTTTGTGGAGAAAAAATCATTCCGCCAAGACCTTGGTCTTCTGATGCTGCTTCTCAAAACATTTCAGTTGCGGTTAGAATGCTAACCGAATGTAATGATTTTGTTTTGTTCCCTCCTTACGTTGAGGAGTTAATTCGGGGCCCCTCTTTTTACTTTTATTATTGCGTCACGGCTACTAAATGATCACACAAAAATAATTGTATACATCAAAGACGTCTGTTTTACTCTCACTCTCGCTCGTGTCACTTTCGTCTCTATTTCTCCTTGTTTCCTCTTTCTTGTCCACTTCACTATCATTTTTGCTTCTCTCTCACTCAATCTCTCTCTTATCCCTCTTTACTCTCGAATCGCTCTTGTTATCTCATCTCACCCGCTAGTTCTTGCTGTGTGTGTGTGTCTCTCTCTCTTACGCACACACCCGCTCGCATTTTTCTCTCTTATCTTCATTTACTCTCTAGTCGCCAAAGTTATCTCATCTCACCATCTAGTTCTTACTCTCTTTCTCACACGTTCACTCTCTCACTGTCTCCCTTATCTGTATCTAGTTATCTCGTCTTATCCTCTCTCTCTCTCTCTCTCTCTCTCTCTCTCTCTCTCTCTCTCTCTCTCTCTGTCTCTCTGTCTCTCTCTCTAAAATTATCGATCTATCTATCTATCTTACCCCCACAAGTTTTATCTCTCGCATCTCTCACTCGCTATCTCATGGCATTGTTTTAAAAAGACTGAATTAGGGGTAAATTTTTCCACCAAGAGCTTACACACCATGCTAAACTTCACTTCCTTACACAGATCGACATTTTCCCCGCTAAATAACACGGAGCTTATTCTGAAATAACCCAGTGCTATCATTTGTGGGCAGGTTGCAGACCGATATCTGGGTCTGCTAATGCCAAAATAAATCGATAGGAAAATGCACTCCAATCTTAGTCACCGAACAATTCAACAAAAATATTTAAGAGCAGAATAATGAGGATGATTAGATATTACAATAAAACGTAATATATCGATAGCTCAGAAGTTTATGCGGTGAGTGACATGACTGTCAGCCCAAACTATTTTGTTTTAGTATTCTTCCAATTCAGCCATGATACGTTAAAGCATTTTTACTTTCGCACCCCTTCTCCTCGCCTAAATCCCCTCAAACCTAACTTGGCTGTCAGTCGAAGAATGCGCTCTTGCTTTTTTCGTCCCCTTTATTATGATTATTGTTATTATTATTATTATTATTATTATTATTATTATTATTATTATTATTATTATTATTATTATTATTATTATTATTATTATTATTATTATTATTATTATTATTATTATTATTATTATTATTATTATTATTATTATTATTATTATTATTATTGTTATTATTATTATTAATATTATTATTATTATTATTATTATTATTATTATTATTATTATTATTATTATTATTATTATTATTATCATTATTATTATTATTATTATTATTATTATTATTATTATTATTATTATTATTATGATTATTATTATTATTATTATTATTATTATTATTATTATTATTATTATTATTATTATTATTATTATTATTATTATTATTATTACTCCTACTATTGTTATTATTACTATAATCTTCTTCTTCTTCTTCTTCTTCTTCTTCTTCTTCTTCTTCTTATTATTATTATTATTATTATTATTATTATTATTATTATTATTATTATTATTATTATTATTATTATTATTATTATTATTATTATTATTATTATTACTATTATTATTGTTATTACAATCTGAAAAGAACCCTGGTGTAAATTTGCTGGGGTGCGTGTGGTATTCAAAAAGGCTTACAAATGGTCTTGTTAGCTATCATTTTACTTACTTGATTCAGATATCACTCCACCTATCTATCTTTACCCAGAACACATCGATATTATTCATCACAGAGTCTAGATCTAGATCTTAAATCCTTTTGAAATTCTCATCCTAAAAGTAAAATCTGGATCTGTCTAGACCTTTTAATTTTAGTCTAGGTAGTGTAAATGTCTATTGAAATCCTTAACATCAATTATCCAGTGAATATAACAAACAGATCTCTGTATCAAAAGTGCAATTAAAAAAAAATCAATCTCGATTACCATCCTTGAAAGCTGGTAGCGCCTGTTCAGACATATTCTGAGGCGAGATATAGACATTCCAGCAAACAAATCTATGGAGACATGCCTCGTTTCTGTAAGAGATAAAATTCGAGGAAGGTCCATAACAACAATGCCAACTTACAATCATCAAAAGAGACCTCTATCGCATACCAGCAGGCGAGGATAAACTCAAATCAAGAACGATCACGACCATCTGAGGTCAGTTACACAGAAGACAAAACACAGTGGAGACCCAGCGAACATTCGAGAGGCAGCGAGGCGTCCATCTCGGAGCACTGGGATGTGGACGGCAATATGGATAAAGATAGAGAGATCTAGAATCTACGTCCAAGCATTTTTTTAGATTCTTTACTTAGATATTACTCTATAACAAGATCTATTCCAGACGGTTTCAAAACTGCCGCCGCCTACATTACAGAAAGTAGTTCTCACTTTTACCTTTTTCGTTTTGAAAAATTATAATCATATTTAATAATAATAATAATAATAATTTCATTTTTCGTCTGGCTCCATTATTATTATTATTGTTATTATTATTATCATTATTATTATTATTATTATTATTATTATTATTATTATTATTATTATTATTATTATTATTATTATTATTATTATTATTATTATTACTATTATCAAATTATTTTATTTGATTATATGTAAGTGTTTTGATTTCTTTTCCGTATTAAGAATTTATAATAGGGTGGGTGTACAAAAACATTAAATCACTTCTACCCTCTTATTGATTTAAAGACTACTTGGAGGTACTTTATGTGTATTTGTTATGATCGTTCAAAAATTATAAATTTGATAAGGTGGTTGGGAAAAGTGGTGTAAAAGTTCAAAAGGTCAGTAATGAGATCTAGATCTAGATCTAAATGTCTTTTAAACCATTCCACAAGGTTTCGAAAATACCTATATACAGGTATATTAAAAACTAAAGTTACTGAAAACTATAGATATATTTGGAGTGTCTCATAAGTCTAGAATTGTCATAACAAAGTTTAGATTTAGTAAGCATAAACCCCCTATCGAAAAAGGCATTTTATGAAAGAGTATATCCCTTCTGCGAAACTTTGGAGGTGGGCAATGAATTCCGTTATTTATTTGTATGTGAAAAAATACTGAGTGAAAGAAGACTGCTATTGAAAAAGAAATTTCACCATCACTCGAATATACTTAAGACGAATAATCTATTTCCAAAACCCAAACTGCGCTAAGAAACCTTAGCAAATGTATTGAACTAATCAATAGCTTGCTCCCACCCTGAGTGCCTTAAGTATTTTTGTGTATATTGCTTTGTAATGTTACATTATCTAATTTAATTTTATTATTAATATCTGATGGCATTTTGTTTTTACTTGTAGGCCTATAAACTGCTAGTTCTATGTCTGCAAATTATTCTTTGCTAATGAAATTCACTTGTTAAATTTTAATTTTCACCCATATTCGTGTACTACATGACTGGGTCGTAATAAAGTTGCAGTTGGTGTTGAAGTTGAAGTTAATAAAATAGTCTTGACAAAATAGTGGCGTCCAGTTTTTCTGTGCCTCAGGAAGAAGCGTTCTAGAAGTTCTATCTCCACATGATTTGTCAGACTATTACTAGGTGGGATCAACCTCGACCACCAGCTGGTCTCGCCAATAATCAATTTTTGGATTATCTGGTTATAAGATTATCTAGCGACTGAGCTATCTGGCGTGACATAATCTCCCCATTGTAGCTCTGCCTTTTGTAGCCACCTTTCCACATGCAGGCCCTTTCTCTGGGTTTGGTTCGTTGTTTGCTTGAATCTACTTCATCTTTGTTCGGTTCCTTGAGAAATCAATCTTGCCTGCCACTTCATCTCTCGTCAACAAAGGGTCATTTCACATAATAAGATGCAGTCTTCATCTTAATGCTTTAGGTGATTGAATTTCTATTTGGGAATCTTTAACTTATCTAGAAGTCTACATTACAAAGTCAATGTAAACTATCGTATGTGTTCAAAACGGGTTTGATTGCTATGGAAAAATTAAAATTATTCAAGAGAAAAAGTTCATTTGATGATCACAGATTTTATTTAATTCAATAGAAACAGGATAAGAAAGAGAGAAAGAGACAAACAGACAGACAGACAGAGATAGAGATAGACAGAGAGATAAACAGGCTATTATGGTAAGTGATAATCACAATTCGGGAGAAGGAGAGGAGACGAGGCAAGACGACATATAAAAAAAGAAAAGGACAAAATCAAGAAAGAGAGAGAAAGAGATTGAGAGAGAGAAAGATAGATAGATAGAGAGAGAGAGAGAGAGAGAGAGAGAGAGAGAGAGAGGGAGAGAGACAGAGACAGAGACAGACAGACAGACAAACAGACAGACAGACAGAGTAAATAAAGACAAAACAAAGATGTGATAGACACTGATAAACAGCTTGACAGAAAGCGAAAGAAAGAGAGAAAGAGAGAGGGGAGAGACTGAGAAAAAGTTAATATAGACAAGAGTAAGTCATGATAGACATTGATAAACAACTTGACTGAAAGCAAAAGAGAGAGAGAGAGAGAGAGAGAGAGAGAGAGAGAGAGAGAGAGAGAGAGAGAGAGACAGGGAGAGACTGAGAAAAAGTTAATATAGACAAGAGTAAGTCATGATAGACATTGATAAACAACTTGACTGAAAGCAAAAGAGAGAGAGGGGAGACAGAAAGACAGACAGAGACAGAGAGACAGACAGGGAGAGAGAGAGAGAGAGAGAGAGAGAGAGAGAGAGAGAGAGAGAGAGAGAGAGAGAAAGAGAGAGAGAGAGCAAATAGAGACAAAAAAGTGGTGATAGATATTTGATAAGCAGATTAATAACTAAAAAAGAGACAACGAGAGAGAGAGAGAGTAAATGGAGATAAAAGTAAGTCATAATAGGCATTGATATACTTGACAGAAAGCGAAAGACAGGCAGACAGAGGTAGAGAGAGAGAGAGAGAGAGAGAGAGAGAGAGAGAGAGAGAGAGAGAGAGAGAGAGAGAGACAGACAGACAGAGAGACAGAGGGAGTGAGAGAAAAAATAGAGACAAGAGAAAGTGGTGATACATATTTGATTAACAGCTTGACAACTAAAGAAAAAGACAGAGAGAGACAGTTAATGGAGACAAGAGTAAGTCATAAAAGACATTGATACACTTGACAGAAAGCGAAAGACAAAGAGAGAGAGAGAGAGAGAGAGAGAGAGAGAGAGAGAGAGAGAGAGAGAGAGAGAGAGAGAGAGAATAGAGAAAAAGTATATCATAATAGACACTGATAAATAGCTTAAGAAAAATCGAAAGAGAGAGAGAGAGACAGAGAGAGAGAGAGGGAAAGAGATAGAGAAGGAAGGAATAGAGACAAGTGTAAGTGGTAACAAATATTGAATAGCCTGACAAAAAGCGAGACAGTCAGAAAATAGAAACAAGAGACTATGTTGATAGATATGTCAAAAAGAGCTTGAGAGAAAGCGAAAGAGACGGAGGGTGGGGGAGAGAGAGAGAGAAAGAAAGAGAGAGAGTAAAAAATACAAGAGTAAGTCGTGATAAACTTTGATAAATAGCTTGACAAAAAGCAAGAGAGAGCGAATAGAGAGTGAGAGAGAGAGAGAGACAGTAAATAGAGACAACTAAAAGTATTGATAGATATTAATAAAAATCTAAACAAGAAGCAAAAGACAAAGAGAGAGAGAGAGAGAGAGAGAGAGAGACGAACAAAAGACACAAAAGAAAGTATGATAGATAATCCATTAACAGCTGCAAAGAAAGCGAAAGACGCGGGGGGGGGGGGGGGGGGGGGGGGGTGGAGAGAGAGAGAGTAAAAAGAACAAGAGTTAAGTTATTCATGATAAACTTTGATAAATAGCTTGACATTATGATAAAGAGCTTGACACAAAGTGAGAGAGAGGGAGAATAGAGACATTAAGCTTGAAAACAAACGAAAGCGAGTGAGAGTAAATAGAGACAACTGTAAGTATTGATAGACATTGATAAAATCTTAACAAAAGCAATAGACAAAGTGAAAGAGAGAGAGAGAGAGAGAGAGAGAGAGAGAGAGAGAGAGAGAGAGAGAGAGAGAGAGAGAGAGAGAAAGAGAGAGACGGAGAAAAAAGAGATAAGAGAAAATGGTGATCAAAAAATATAATTAGGTTGACAGAAAGCGAAAGAGAGAGAGAGGGAGAGAGAGAGAGAAAGAGAATAGAGACATTAACAAAATGGTGATAATTATTTCATAAACAGCTTGACATCAAGCGAAAGAGAGAGAGAGAGAGAGAGAGAGAGAGAGAGAGAGAGATGGAGAAAGAGAGAGAGAGATGGAAAGAGAGAGAGAGATAAAGACGGAGAAAAGAGAGAAGAGACAATGTTGATAAAAAATTCATAATCAGGTTCACAGTTAGCAAAAGAGAAAGAGGGAGCGAAAGAGATAGTTAGACAGACAGAGACAGATACAGACAGAGAGAGTGATTAGAGACAAAGCAATGACATAATAGACATTGATAAACAGCTTGACCAAAAAAAATAAAGCGAAAGAAAGAGAGAAAGAGAGAGAGAGAGAAAGAGTAAATAGAGACAAGACTTAGTAATGATAGATTTCATAAACAGCTGGAAAGAAGGCGAAAGAGAAAGAGAGAGAGGGAGAGAGAGAGAGCGTGTGTGGGGGAAAGAGAGTAAAAAGACCTAGATTAAAGTCATATTTCACAAAAAAACAAGAGAGAGGGAGAATAGAGACATTAACAAAGTAGTGATAAATATCTCATAAACAGCTTGAAAACAAAGGAAAGAGAATGTATAAGAGAGAGAGAGAGAAAGAGAGAGAGAGAGAGAGAGAGAGAGAGAGAGAGAGAGAGAGAGAGAGAGAGCGTGTGTGGGGGAAAGAGAGTAAAAAGACCTAGATTAAAGTCATATTTCACAAAAAAACAAGAGAGAGGGAGAATAGAGACATTAACAAAGTAGTGATAAATATCTCATAAACAGCTTGAAAACAAAGGAAAGAGAATGTATAAGAGAGAGAGAGAGAGAGAGAGAGAGAGAGAGAGAGAGAGAGAGAGAGAGAGAGAGAGAGAGAGAAAAGAAAAAAGAGAAAATGGTCATACAAAATTCATAATCAGGTTAACAGTAAGCGAAAAAGAGAGAGGGACAGAGAGAGATAGAGAGAGAGAGAGAAAAAGAGAGAGAGTAAATGGAGAAGAGAATAAATAATCATAGACATTGATACACTTGAAAGAAAGTGAAAAAGAGAGAGAGAGAGAGAGAGAGAGAGAGAGAGAGAGAGAGAGAGAGAGAGAGAGAGAGAGAGAGAGAGAGAGTAAAAAGAACAAGAGTTAGTCAGAATTAACTTTGATAAATAGTATGACAAAAAGTAATGGACAAGGAGAAAAGGGACATAAACAAAATTGTGATAAATATTTTATCAACAGCTTAACAACAAACGAAAGAAAGAGAAAGAGAGAGAGAGAGAGAGAGAGAGAGAGAGAGAGAGAGAGAGAGAGAGAGAGAGTAAATAGATACAACTGTAAGTATTGATAGACATTGATAAAATCTTAAGAAACAAAAGACAAAGAAAAAGTGAGAGTGAGAGAGAGAGAGAGAGACAAAGAGAGAGAGTCGAAGAAAAGAGACACGAGAAAATGGTGATAAAAAATTCATAATTACTTTAACAGTAAGGGAAAAAGGAGAAAGAGACAGAGAGAGGGAGAGAGAGTAAATGGAGACAAGAGTAATTCATATTCAACATTGTTACACTTGACAGAAAGCGATAGAGAGCGAGAGAGAGAGAGAGAGAGAGAGAGAGAGAGAGTGTGTGTGTGTGTGTGTGAATGGAAGCAATGAAGAACGGAGACAGATATTTCATGAGAGCTTCACAGAAAGCGAGAGACAGACAGAAAGAGAGAGAGAGAGAGAGAAAATAGAGACATAAACAAAATGGTGATAAATATTTCATAAACAGCTTGACAACAAACGAAAAAGAGTGAGAGAGAGAGATAGAGAGAGAGACACTGAGAGCGAGAGAGAGAGAGAGAGAGAAGGAATAGAGACAAAAGTAAGTGATGATAAATACTGATAAATAGCCTGACAAAAAGCGAGAGAGAGAGAGAGAGAGAGAGAGAGAGAGAGAGAGAGAGAGAGAGAGAGAGAGAGAGAGAGAGAGAGACGGAGAAAAGAGACAAGAGAAAATGGTGATAAAAAATTCATTTCGCTTGACAGAAAGCGAAAGAGACACAGAGTGAGAGAGAAATAATAGAGAATAGAGAAAGTGGTGATAGATATTTGATAAACAGCTTGACAACGAAAGAAGGAAATAGAGAGAGAAAGAGAGACAGAGACAGAGACAGACAGACAGACAGTCAGACAGACAGAGAGAGAGAGTGATTGGAGACAAGAGAAAGCCATGATAACCATTGGTAAAAAGCTCGAAAAAAAGCGAAAGAGAGAGAGAAAGAGAGAGAGAGAGAGAGAGAGAGAGAGAGAGAGAGAGAGAGAGAGAGAGAGAGAGAGAGAGAGAGAAGGCATAAATACAAAAGTAAGTGATGATAAATATTGATAAATAGCCAGAGAAAAAGCAAGATTGTGAGAGAATGGAGGCAAGAGATAATGGTGAGAGATATTTCATTAACAGCTTGACTGAAAGCGAAAGAGAGAGAGTGAGAGAGAAAGAGAGAGAGAGAGAGAGAGAGAGAGAGAGAGAGTAAAAAGAACTAGATCGAAATAGAAAAGCAAAAACACCATATTTGGAGGACAATTTAGTAATTATAAAGGATCCAAAAAGGACGCCTGTGTGTCTGTAAATAGTGTGCAACGTTTTGCCTTTATTGTGGCTTCATTATAAAGTTGTGTGCCTGTCTCTTTTTAGACCTTAAAAATAACTAGAGTAAGTAATGATAAACTTTGATAAATAGCTTGACAAAAAGCAAGACACAGAAAGAGAGAGAGAGAGGAGGCAAAGAAAATGGTGATAAATATTTCCTTGACACCTTGATTAAAAAACAAAGAGAGTGAGAGAGAGAGAGAGAGAGAGAGAGAGAGAGAGAGAGAGAGAGAGAGAGAGAGAGAGAGAGAATGGAGACATAAAGAAAATGGCGATACATATTTCATAAACAGCTTGACAACAAACGAAAGAGAGTTAGAGAGAGAGAGAGAGAGAGAGAGAGAGAGAGAGAGAGAGAGAGAGAGAGAGAGAGGCGGAGAATAGAGACAAGAGAAAATGGTGATAACAAATTCATTTCGCTTGACAGAAAGCGAAAGAGACAGAGAGTGAGAGAGAGAGAGAGAGAGAACAGAGAAAAGAGAAAGTGTTGATAGATATTTGATAAACAGCTTGACAACTAAAGAAGGAAATACAGAGAGAAAGAGAGAGAGAGAGAGCGAGAGAGAGAGAATAGAGACAAGAGTAAGTGGTGATAAATATTGATGAATAGCTTAACATAAAGCGAAGGAGAGAGAGAAACAGAGAGAGGGAAACACATAGAGAGTGAATATAGACTAAAGTAAGCCATGATAGACATTGGTAAATAGCCTGACAAAATGCGAGACAGAGAGAGAGTGAGAGAAAAGAGACAAGAGAGAAAGTGATATATATATTTCATAAACAGCTTGACAGAAAGCGAAAGAGACAGAGAGTGAGAGAGAGAGAGAGAATAGAGAAAAGAGAAAGTGTTGATAGATATTTGATTAACAGCTTGACAACTAAAGAAGGAAACAGAGAGAGAAAGAGAGAGAGAGAGAGAGAGAGAGAGAGAGAGAGAGAACAGAGAAAAGAGAAAGTGTTGATAGATATTTGATAAACAGCTTGACAACTAAAGAAGGAAATACAGAGAGAAAGAGAGAGAGAGAGCGAGAGAGAGAGAATAGAGACAAGAGTAAGTGGTGATAAATATTGATGAATAGCTTAACATAAAGCGAAGGAGAGAGAGAAACAGAGAGAGGGAAACACATAGAGAGTGAATATAGACTAAAGTAAGCCATGATAGACATTGGTAAATAGCCTGACAAAATGCGAGACAGAGAGAGAGTGAGAGAAAAGAGACAAGAGAGAAAGTGATATATATATTTCATAAACAGCTTGACAGAAAGCGAAAGAGACAGAGAGTGAGAGAGAGAGAGAGAGAATAGAGAAAAGAGAAAGTGTTGATAGATATTTGATTAACAGCTTGACAACTAAAGAAGGAAACAGAGAGAGAAAGAGAGAGAGAGAGAAAGAGAGAGAGAGAGAGAGAGAGAGAGAGAGAGAACAGAGAAAAGAGAAAGTGTTGATAGATATTTGCTAAACAGCTTGACAACTAAAGAAGGAAATACAGAGAGAAAGAGAGAGAGAGAGCGAGAGAGAGAGAATAGAGACAAGAGTAAGTGGTGATAAATATTGATGAATAGCTTAACATAAAGCGAAAGAGAGAGAGAAACAGAGAGAGGGACACAGAGAGAGAGTGAATATAGACTAGAGTAAGCCATGATAGACATTGGTAAATAGCCTGACAAAAAGCGAGACAGAGAGAGAGTGAGAGAAAAGAGACAAGAGAGAAAGTGATATATATTTCATAAAAAGCTTGACAGGAAGCGAAAGAGAGAGAGAGAGAGAGAGAGAGAGAGAGAGAGAGAGAGAGAGAGAGAGAGAGAGAGAGAGAGACAGAGAGAGACAGAGACAGACAGACAGAGACAGAGACACAGAGACAGAGAGAGACATAAAAGACTTGATGCTAGGCTGTAGGATGTGGATAGCGAGAGAGATGTATATAAAAGGCTTGATGTCAGGCTGTATGCTTTGGATAGCGAGAGAAATGTATATAAAAGGCTTGATGTTAGGCTGTACGCTGTGGGTAGTGAGAGAGATGTATATAAAAGGCTTAATGCTAGGCTGTAGGCTGTGGGTAGCGAGAGAGATGTATATAAAAGGCTTGATGTTAGGCTGTAGGCTGTGGGTAGCGAGAGAGATGTATATAAAAGGCTTGATGTTAGGCTGTACGCTGTGGGTAGCGAGAGAGATGTATATAAAAGGCTTAATGCTAGGCTGTAGGCTGTGGGTAGCGAGAGAGATGTATATAAAAGGCTTGATGTTAGGCTGTAGGCTGTGGGTAGCGAGAGAGATGTATATAAAAGGCTTGATGTTAGGCTGTACGCTGTGGGTAGTGAGAGAGATGTATATAAAAGGCTTGATGTTAGACTGTACGCTGTGGGTAGTGAGAGAGATGTATATAAAAGGCTTGATGTTGGGCTGTACGCTGTGGGTAGTGAAAGAAAGATAAAAGATTTGATGTTATCCTGTAAGCTGTGGGTAGCGAAATCCAACACATGGAGTAAACTAATGTAGTTGTGTTTCTTTTTGTTTCTTTTTTTTATCCTTCTTAAATTGTGAAGATAAAAAGATTACCCCCACTAGATATTATTACTGATGAATTAAATACAAATCTTTAATGTTAAAACGAGTAAAACTATTTCTAAAAATGAACTTTTCGGAGCTTTAAGCGCGCTTCTAAAAGCACATGAGATTACCTAAAAAAAGAAAAACACAAAATCTAAAAAAGGATCTTTTGTTCTTTCATTTACAGATTGGTCCGTATATTTTATAAATTGTGTCATACTATTATTAAAAATTTGAACTAAAATTTGGAGTCTTAAACAATTCGAGAGATCATGATTTAATTACAATTCCTTTACGGTGGATTGAGATAACTTGGTTGAACTTCGTGTGACTAGTTACTTCTAAACGGATTCCGAAAAATACTTAGCGCTGGGTGAGGGAAAAAAATTTCAGAAATCTTAATCACTAACTTATTATCTTGTAGGAACAAAATGAAACGGCGTCGCTGAATCCCTGGTAGGCATTTGTGAAAAAAGAGTGAGTGAATTCACTGAGATGATTTTCGTGAGGTTACACTATTTTAATACTTTAATGCTTCTGTTTGCCCACTATCAGTGATCACTTGTGAAAACTCTTTGGTTTTTATGACAAAGGAAATAAAAAAAGATAGACAGAGAGAGAGAGAGAGAGAGAGAGAGAGAGAGAGAGAGAGAGAGAGAGAGAGAGAGAGAGAGAGAGAGAGAGAGACATACACACATGGAGGGAGGGGGACGGACAGACAGACAGGTACGGATCACCAAACCAACACTGAATAAGCACCCGTTTCTCAACCTGCTATGGCATATTAAGGCTTGATAAGGCCGATTCCAAGTTCTTTTTTTTGTGACGGAATTCTTAATAGTTTTCCAAGTCAACGCACTATTTTTCATGTTTGTTGTTTTATTGGTGTTTTTTTTTTTAATTGCATCCAATCCCCATAGATTATAGTCATGTTACATGACTGGTTTATTTAAAGTAGCGTTAAATGGCTGTCTTATTTTTTTTTTTTTGACTGGGTGGGTGGATGGAAGCCGGAGAGGAAGGCCTTTAAGCTCGTACACCAGGCGACCTTGTAAGTGTCCGAGCTGAGCAAAGCATGGCCGCGACAAGTGGAATGGTGAGAGTGTCACTTCTGGGTCCCAACAGCTTTGTTTAGTTTCCAGTCCTCAATCTCATCTCAATGAATCGGCGAGAAATTGTTTTCTATTGATCTAAGTCAAAAGCCAGTTCGGCAAACAGCTCTAACGACTGCATATTATCACTTATAGCTCTAACTTTTAACTATTAAAAGCATGGGGGTCTATATCTAAATGGTGAAGAAATCGTTTAAATTTTCTTTACGTAGTTTCAATCAAGTTGTTCCAGACAAATATAATATATCTCCAACTTTGATAAAAAAAATTTTTTTTTAAGTTATAGAAGAACTTAAATTTTATCTCATCAAATTTTGAATCTAAAGCATATATTATATGCCGTAATAAGAGATAATTTTATAAATTTTTCTTTCTTCCTGAATGGCCTGTTCTAAGGTCGCCTCGACTGGAGCCCTTTAGCCTTGGCTTTCAAAACTTAACACAGAATTAAAAAAAAAAAAAAAATTATGGGAGAAAGCAAGAACTGAATGTAAAAATAAGACTCGCACAAACGTTTTGTCAATAACCTACCTTCAATGAGTAATAATCCAATATTGTGTGTTAGGAAGAGGGGATCGCCTCTGACAAAGTGTGTTCCAATTAACGGCCAAACACGCGCTATTTGCTACACTTGTTTCTTTCTGAATAGTAAACTTTTGCTTTCAGATTAAATAAAAACTATACTTAAAAAGAAATGGACACAGGACCTATTCTTGCTTTCGCCGGAGAAAGAATGTGTCATCTGATGACCACAATTTAACCTACAGGTAGATTTTTTTCTAAACCGGGACGTGAGAACCTGAATCTAGTCGCCTGAAAAGTCAGAAAGCAACCGATGAGCGAACGCTGGAAGATCTAGAGCAGAGCGTGAGAGAGAGAGAGAGAGAGAGAGAGAGAGAGAGAGAGAGAGAGAGAGAGAGAGAGAGAGAGAGAGAGAGAGAGAGAGAGAGAGAGAACGAGCGGGTGGGTGAATTCGCGCATAGGGAGAAGAAGTGTCCACGATTGGTTAAGAAAAAGAGAGCGAGAGAGCGAGAGAGAGAGAGAGAGAGAGAGAGAGAGAGAGAGAGAGAGAGAGAGAGAGAGAGAGAGAGAGAGAGAGAGAGAGGCGTGGGTGGAAGGTAGAATCATCGTCGTGTCTGGGATAAGAGAGGCGCGACAGCCTGTTGGCACCGCGCGCTCAGCTCTGTGGTCAGCTCACACCATGCAGGCCGAGCCGCGAGCAGTGAGTCCAGACGGTGGGAGCCGCCAGTGATGACTTATCTAGACACGTTAGGAAGGTTGCGGGGGAATAAGGAGAAGAGTGATTTAAACATTGGGAAGAAAAGGAGCTTTATGAGAAAGTGTTTAAACTGTCACTTTCAGCATGTGAGTGGCAAAATACAAACTTACCTGGTAAAAGAGGGAATAGGTGAGATAGATATGACGAGATCTAAAGGAAATTTAATGGTCAGATAAAGTGATGTGAGGAAAAAAAATATCAACAATGAACCATATTAAGTCAGGTCTTTCAGTAAGCTTACATGCCACTTTAAAAATTAACAACATGATGTCTTGGTGATAACTAAAAACACCAAAACGATAAACATGTGAGGGTTGACTGCGCAAGTTAGACTAAAAATCTTGAAAGTGAAATCCGAGCGTTTGGAAAACAGAATGTGCTGGACTCCCTGGGCCAGGGAGAGGAGAAGGAAAACCTGAACAAAGAGAAGGATAAGTTGATATGTGCAGCTGACATTCCTGAAGTACCACCTTTAGAGCAACCAATAATATTAGAGAGAGAGAGAGAGAGAGAGAGAGAGAGAGAGAGAGAGAGAGAGAGAGAGAGAGAGAGAGAGAGAGAGAGAGAGAGAGAAAGAGCGGGTGGGGGGAGGGGGGGGGAGAATAGAGGGATATGCTTATGTTCGATCCGTGTCGAATGAATATAGTAAGACATCTATCATGGAAGGGAAGATAACCATAAGGCTGAGAAACTTATGATTTGTTTCAATCGTAAATAAAGCTAAACAAAGTCCTTCTGAGGCTGATTGATTGATTGGTAAAAATGTTGATACCGTCCAACCACCACCAGTAGTGATCTCACGGATTCCGCCAGTGGTTTGACTGCTTTATTCGACTCAATTCTCAGGGTATTTTTAGTGAGAAACTAATCACCTCAAAGAAAAAAAAACGAAACAGTTTTCAAATTAGAAATAACTATACATTTCTTCTTTGGAAAGATGGCATCAAAATTTAGTTTACTTTTTGCTGGAAATCTACTCTTCATTTTTGCTTGAGATCTATCCTTCATTTAAAGAATGTCTCCTTAACAACGTGAGAAGAGTTCCAATGTCTCGATGTTCTTATATATTCTAAAACTGCACTATGAGTGGCTGTGGAGGATATTATATACAGATAGATAGATAGATAGATATATAGACAGACAGATAGATAGATAGATAGATAGATAGATAGATAGATAGATAGATAGATAGATAGATAGATAAATAGATAGATAGACAGAGAAATTGATAGAGATAATATATAAGTTTGATGTTCTTTTATGTAGTCGTGTTGCTCTGGAGAAGATATATCTGTTTGTTTTTTTGTGTGGTAAAAATTTGCTTTTCTTTATTTTAGTAGTATATTTATACAGCTTCAAGGTTGACGAACCACCCGCCTCATTCTGAGTTACAACTCCAGTCTGCCCCTCCTAAAAAGCTATTTTCCAAGAAATGTCGGAGACCTTATAACTTCCGAAAGTATATAATGGTATAATTATTTAGCCTTAAGTGCTAAATTCCGAAAGGTCTATTATTTACTTCTTTATTACCGTTATGCCATTGATTCAATTTTGACCTCAGCTCCATCAGAAATCTTTAAGAATTTAAAACTAAGCCCCTTTATTTGAAACGACACCTTTCTTAACAATCATTTCGGAGTCGGGCTGGATAAAGCACCCTGGTTCTCGCAATACAGGAAGCGCGATCACGTGATCTAACTACCTCGGGATCGAAGTTGAGAACAGTTGGATTTTTTTCAAGTCTTTGCGTTGAATTTTTATCACTTATCTCGTCGACCTTTTCTCTCTAGGTCAATTTTTTCCCTGTCGTAAATTACCATTAATATTAGCTTGCTTCCACTTCTATGATCTATTTATGTTTATTTATCCCTTTGGCTCGTTTCCTGTAAAGCATACCGGTATTTGAAGCGCTGACTTTAGATCTTTTGGAATAAGCTGGTGCCTGGCTCTTGCTGCGCCTTCGTCTCTAAAAGTTCTATTTTAATTCAGTTTTTTATTCCGAATTTTTCATCTTGAATCTTAAGATAATCAACTCTACTTACGACTCGAATTGGTGTATGAGTTGTGTGTATCAGAATGTGAGTTTCGACTTTAACCTAGAGATTAGAATAAGATTTGAAGATTATAATTAAAGTAAGCTAATCTACTTTGGGTTTTTGTACGAATTAATTTCAGATACAATTTGGCAAGTATGTATTTTTTTATCTATTGATTTTGGAATTTGGATCTAGGTCAGTTTTTGATTATACTAAATCTTGACTGATATCAGACAGGACTGTCTGTAAAGACCGATTCGTTTCCTTTTGCTGATCTCTGGACGGGCTTGTCATTGAATCTGAAGTTATATAGTTTTTGAATCCATTTATTTTCGTGAACCTAAGGTTTTAGCAGACCTGGTCACCATTCTAATTTCTCTAATTAACATTCTTTATTCTTTGATTATCTTGTAACTTGTGTTTCGATTCACACCAGTACGATCTGGCCTAATTTCTCTTAATATTAAAATAGGTGATTGTGATATTGTTACGCATGTATCAAATCCGAGCTGGAAAACTAGCTATTGCCAATCTCATGGGCCACTTCAGTAAAGCTGAATATAGAGAAGACCAGATGGTTTTTTTTTTAATCGTTACAGGAACTCAAGAATTCTGAATTTTGGAAAACTGTACGACTTCCTACGACGGCGGTTCGACTTGCAGCCAGCCTAAAACTGGACAATGCTAGCAGGGGCTGAACCAATAAACGGATCATTTGCGGGACATCGGATTCCGCATCGCAAAAAGGGGCAAGAGGAGTCGCAGAATCCATAGTATTCAGATAGGTCACCCGGGGATAGATCGGGCAGCTCCAGGAATCGGAGAGTGGAGCGACGCACTGCTCCACCTACACGTGGCTCCACACGCAACATCATCCTTGAGACCGAGGAGGGAGAGAGAGAGAGAGAGAGAGAGAGAGAGAGAGAGAGAGAGAGAGAGAGAGAGAGAGAGAGAGAGAGAGACAGACAGACAGACAGACAGACAGACAGACAGACAGACAGACAGACAGACAGACAGAGACAGAGAGAGAAAAACAGCTTTCAAAACTAGAAACAGATGGTGTGATCTACGAAGTTGGGCCATTCCCCTCTGTAGTGTTCACTGTTTAAACAAAATTGCTGAAGTCACTCAGCAACCTGCAATCGTCTCTTGAAATTCCCTGATGAGGCCTCTATTTAAAGATATATGATAAATAAAAATCGAAACATCATAATTACAGACCTGAATTTGCTAGTTTCTTCCAGACATGAGAAATAAACAACCTTTAGTTAAACGTTAACTCGCAGCACTGCTATGGGTATATGATAAGCCAACATCGTCATGGAGGCCATCGAGAGGAGACTTCTGTGTTCTTTCCCACACAAACCACTCGTGTGGCTAAGATACCTAGATAACATCTTTCTCATTTGGACCCATGGCCGTGCCAAATTAGAAGCATTCAACAACACATTTCACCCTACCATCAAATTCCCATTAGACATATCGCCCATTCGCATTCCATTCATTGACGTTATGGTCACACTTCTCGGCAACTTTCTCCACACGGACCTCTATTCAAAACCCACAGACACCTTCAACTACTTGCATTGGTCCTCATGCCACCCACAATACACTAAGCTCAGCATCCCATACAGTCTCGTATTTAGACTAGTTAAAATTTGTTCACCAGATGCTGCACTCACACGTAGAATCACTGATCTCAACCATCACCTCAAAAGACGCAATTTCCTCCACAAACACATTCAGGTTGCCATAAACAAAGCCACCTAGATTGAAGCCTTACAAAGAAAAGATAGACCCCTAACAGATCAAGAGAGAATTCCTTTATATTAACGTATAATCCAACCCTACCGAAAATCCCGTCCATGCTAAAAAAAACATTTTCCCAGCCTCCAAACGTCAAATAAGTGCAAAAAAGCCATCCCGACCTTCCCCCATGCAGCTTTCCGCAGGCCCCGGAATCGTCCGGGATTCGTTAGTTCATTCATCCACGTCAAGACGAGACCCAGAAGGTAGCAGACCATGCAACATCCCCAGATACATGACATGTACACTCATCACACGTCATCCTCGACTACATTCACCTCCACAATCACCCGCAAAACATACAACTTTCTACAAAACCTCTCATGCCACTCACACAATGCCATCTGTCTCATTACATAATGCAAATAGTATGTAGGGCTAACATCACAAACACTACGTAAACGGTTTGACACACACACACACTCAACATGAACAGTGATAAACCTCCCCGGGCACAACCACTCAAAAATCACACCAATAGACCAGTGACAGCAGACATGATAGGCCTACTAAACAAAGAAACATTATAGATTCACACATTACAGACACTAGGACCACATGGTATCAACTTCGACGACCCAGCAGCCTTCCCAATCACACAAATCCATAAACACCCCTAATTTCCTAGAACACTATAAAAGCTAGATAGTAGTGGTAGTAGTAGTAGTAGTAGTAGTAGTAGTAGTAGTAGTAGTAGTAGTAGTAGTAGTAGTAGTAGTAGTAGTAGTAGTAGTAGTAGTAGTAGTAGTAGTAGTAGTAGTAGTAGTAGTAGTAGTGGTGGTGGTGGTCGTTGTAGTAATAAAAGAATAAAACATCAAATGCTTCACTGCGTAGGATCAGCTTGTGTTAATGCATTAAGTAAAAAGAGACAGTTCCAAATCGCTAGTTCCATGAAGTTCGAGGTAAGAGATAAATAGAGAGAGAGAGAGAGAGAGAGAGAGAGAGAGAGAGAGAGAGAGAGAGAGAGAGAGAGAGAGAGAGAGAGAGAGATGTGTAGTATAGAAAAGTCAGCCACAAAGTCTAGCTCGAGACCGACAAATAAGACGAAAGACGTGAAAACATTACAACAGATGGAATGAACAGGGATCGAACCTGCGCCTCGATGCGGCATCCATCGCCTTGCCGAGACAAGATGGCCGAGACAAGACCAGGCACTTAACCACTGAGCTATCCGCATCTACAAAAATAGATGCTTCAGAAACATGCTGGCTTGAATAGACCAAGAGGTTGAATCGCCAAGAATGATCAAGTTCATATTTGTAGATGCGGATAGCTCAGTGGTTAAGTGCCTGGTTTTGTTTCGGCAAGGCGATGGGTGCCGCATCGAGGCGCAGGTTCGATCCCTGTTCATTCCATCTGTTGTAATGTTTTCACGTCTTTCGTCTTATTTGTCGGTCTCGAGCTAGATCTAGGTTTGTGGCTGACTCTTCTATACTACTTATTTCATTATTTTCAGTCACTTGCATCTTTAGATCCTTAGATCTAGCTTCGTCTGTCTCAGACTCTAACGTTGTTTGACTGCTTTCTTTATTTCTATATTCAGAGAGAGAGACAGAGAGAGAGAGAGAAAGAGAGAGAGAGAGAGAGAGAGAGAGAGAGAGAGAGAGAGAGAGAGAGAGAGAGAGAGAGAGAGTGTGTGTGTGTGTGTGTGTGTGTGTTTTACACCTGCAAGGATTTGCATTGGTATGAAATTTTTGGCAAGAAAGGAAATCATAAAATGTGGATTAGTTCTCCTTGGGTTGAATGTTGAACGGAAATCACGATTTTTTATTAGTACCGGTACTGACAAAGCTTACAAAGTGAAACGTTTAAATTTTGAATTGATAATAGTTTTGTTATTTCTTTTTTGTCCCGTTATTATAAAGTTGTGTGCCTATTTCCTTTTAGACCTTGTATTATACTATTTATAGACACCATCGCGTCCTTTGGGTCCTTTACCAAGTTATCCTCCAAGTGCTGTGGGTTTTTTGTTTTTTGTGTGGTTTTTTTTGTGTTTTGTTTTGGGGTTTTTTTTGGCTTTCACTAGGAATGATCAGTGATAATAAATTAATTTGCTCTGAGCTCTGAGCTCAGCCAAATCTACAGCATACAAACGACTTTTTTGTGTTAGAAAACTTGGACAGTTCAAGAGAGATAAGAGCCTAGCTACTGTTGTAAGTCAGTTATTGAGAGCATAATCACCCATTGTATTACTTGTTGCGGGATGATTTGTTGCAAAAGATAAAAGCATAACATTGTTATACAAGTAACAGAAAAATAAGTTTTGATAAACTTAATTCATTCTGAAAATCTGAAAACAAAACATCTTTCATTGTCAAGGACGAGGATCTAGGAACACCCATTTTGTATTGTTTTTCTTTAATCAGTAAATCGAAATAGAAAAGATTCAATGGCTCTAGTGATATTAGGACAGAGAAAGAGAGCCATTTAAAACGTTTTTCCCAACTGCTGTAAGATTTTTTAAATTGAAAAACTGTTAGAATATCATGTCCTTCGTCAATCTACATCATAATGGGGCGATGAAAAAATTCTTATTACGCCGTTTTAATTGTACGCCTTTTATTTAAAGAGTATGTAATTTTTCCATTTCAAAGCTGTGATAAACTTTTTCATTTCTTAAATCCTCAAACTTGCATCTTGTATTGCATGCCCTCTTAAGAACCATTTTGAAATGGGCTTAGCTTGTATCATTGTCTTGAGTCAAATCATCGTGTTTACTGATTGGCACAATAGGTTCACCTGAATACTAATCCACTGCCTAGAAAGCCAGTTGGAGCTATTGCGCCCATAAAGCGGGGAAGCCCAACATAAAGAGCCTTGTGAGATATGTCCTATTAGCTCACTGAGGGGACTAGATGAGTGTGTCCTCTAAATGAAGCACATTAACCCCATGTCAGATCAGCTGCAGAAAATGTTAGCTAGATGCGTTGCGAGAGAGGAGTGACTTAAAGCTCACTCAGGGGGTGACGTCTTGTTCCTTTATATGGAGTGGGTGAAAATGATTAGGAACTTGTAGAGGATACGGTGGCTTTGTAAACCTCATATGAAAAGATTTAATAGGCTCATTGAAGATATCTTTACTTTAAATGAAGGTCTCATTGGGAGACTCGGAGATCTGAAAAGTGCGGTGATTTGGACAAAAATTCGCATCATCTTACATCTGGCTTATCTCATTCCGTTTGGAGAACTTCATCGTATTGTCAGGCCAGAGAAAAAAGTTCGAAAAGATTTCTATTCGTACGGAATGAGTAACAGTTTAAGACCGTAATTAAGTCTTTAAGGGGCCTGTGATTGGAATGAGAGTTGAACAGAGAAGAGTCGAACCTTTACCATGGTGTTCCCAGCGGAGAGAGTACATCTCAATTTTTTGGTCCGTTGCCTCGTACATCGAGAGGAAAGACATATGGTCTTATGGCGGTGGATCATTTTTCTAAATTAGTGGACTCTCAGGCCCTATCTTATCAAGCGGTATTTTCAACTCTATGCTCACGTGATGACAGATGTTTTTATATGACAGGCATATCCTTTTGGCATTTAACCGACCTTATTAGGAAGTTTGAAAGCAGGTTGTTTAAATTGGTTTGTGATCTATTTCATATTCATAAGTCCCGCATCGCTCTATAACATCCGCCTTCAAACGTTCAAATAAATCGATTCAAATCGACATTGATGGATTCTGCTTAGTATTTTCCGCAGAACCATGCAGATCCCCTTCCAAATTGCAGTAGCTTTGTATTTTCTCAGAATCGAAATATGTGAAACCATACAAAAAAAAAATGATGGTAAGAAAGGAAACTCTTCCCCCGCTAGATGTAATTCTTTCTGTGGTTAAGCTGGAAGCAAGTCGATGAAGATTATGAGCTAAGTTTCACCAATCAGATGCTCAACTCCTATGAGATTGGCAAGAGTGTTTTGCGAACACAATAGAAGCATTATTTTATTATGGAAGAAATTACTGGACCTCGGTTTACGTCCGCGCCCTTTTCAAGGGAAAGAGGAGACCTATTTAATAGCCTCAAAACTTAAATCTGTCCTACTTTGTCACCTGCATGAGAAAGATCCTGAAGTAATCTTAAAGATGCTCGCATCAAATCTATACGATTTCAATATATGCATTAAGTAAAGATCAGGAGTCAAATATCCGTGGTAAGCCGCAATAAATTAAAGTTGTGTCACCTTAATCATGAGTTCTTTACCAGTTTTGAGACGAAGACATCTCTTTCGTTTATTTTTTGTCGATATTCGAAGTTTGGAGAAGCATAGTACAGTGCCATGCCTAGAATAATGGCTCCGTTGGATGAAGAAGTGGGAGGCTCAAATGCTGCTAACTTACCGTTGCAATGAATGAATAAATTAAATTTAATGCCACTCATAAATTTGATGGATTTTTTTTAAAAGGCCCATGTATCATAGAGGAGGTGATGAGGGAAACTTGACTAAAATATGAGATAGAGATTGTTCCAGCTTTCAGTAAGTTTAGACGGCTGGTCGGCCAGAGGGTCACAGCATTCCCTGGCATTGCCCCACCTAATGATAAGGGATAATATTAGGTATGAGGAGGCTCAGGGGGAGAAGAGGGGTTCGGGTTGAGTTTGATGGGATTATCTCATCAGGGGCAGTTTAGTGGTAGGACTTCGCACCTGGCCTTTCATGTTTGGGGTTTTTAGTACAAAGGCAGGGATATGATTCATATTGGTTTTGTATTGAACATTTGTTACGTTTTTAGGTTGAATCCTAATCCAAGAATATGTGCATCTCGTATTTGGCGGCATATAATCATGTTCTCAGACATGCCGTTCTGTTTAGATATTTTTATGACAGTAAACTGTAATGCTCACGTGGCTTGTCAGATTACTACACTGAGATCAGTTGCACTCGACTTGGCGCTGGTCTGGTTTTTTTCGTTGTTCAGAGAGCAGATTATTTATTCTATCGTGTTTGCCAGGGATTATTGGAGTCAAATTTGTAGTCTCGAGGACTCGTACTCCAGCTAGGATTCTTCTCATATAGCATCGTCTCGAAACACAAGCGAACTTCCCTGTTGAGATTAGTTATATTTTGACATTAAGGATTTTTTTTAGCAAAATGTTTTTTTTTTTTTATTTTTGCTTTTCCGCCGAGTATTATTTGCAAGCCCAATGTTGGCGGTGTATTTTAAGTGTAAGCTTGCCTCAAGATTCACGTTTACAGTAGAATAGGCCTACTGTAGAATGAGCTTAGACCTTCGCATACAGATTGAGTTAAGACATTTCTGTGCACTGTCTGCAACTTTCATTCAACTATAATTTTATAGAGCCCATTAAATTGACATGCTCTTTGTTTTGTTTTCTTTTACACTGTATGGTCCAGTCTAGTGTCTGCATGCTGTTGTTTTCGTGCTGGAGCCAGCCTGCCGTCCGTAAAGTCCACTGTGCTTTTTTTGTATGACTCCCTTACCCGGTGGTCGTAGAACTGCCTGCTGACTGCGTGTGTCATACGCTGCAATCTTAATCTTTCTCACCGTTCTGAATTCCAACCTCTTACGCCTTCTGTGTATTGTTCCTTGTTCTGCCCATCTTCCGTGGTCACCTGATCAGTTACTACCCATCAGCTTGTCCATGAACTGCTGGAAGGAATCTCCACATTTCCAACCTTTGAGCCAGGGAGACAGTTCAACATGCCGTCACTGGATCTTATAATTTAAGCTCTCGTTTAGTAGTACCACCTATCTATGTTGCAAAGTGATAATAATTGTTATAGGAATCTTTAGACTAGAATTTTTTAGAGTTGAGTAGTATCTGCTTAGCTTCTATTGTCTTTCATATTTATTCATAACACGTACCGCTTCACCATCTTTTCTCTGCATTCTTACGTTCTTGTCTTACTGTATATAATTGCATTCTGTATGTGTGTGTGTGTTTTTTGTTTTTTTTTTGTTTCATTTTGAATGCTGAAGTTGTTGAGAGCAGGAAACGATCTTTTTTTTGCGGTTTAACGGTGGTAATACGTGAAAATTAGAACTTTATAATCTGAATGAAGGGAAAACACTCTTTTTTTGGCTGTATATAGCTTTTTCTTGAAATTATTTCCCTTTCAAAACTATACTTGCAATTTTATATTCAGTTTAGTAAATATAATTTCGCTGTGTTTCGTACATGTCTTCTAGATTAAATGAAGATTTGCACAGGCAAATTCAAATATTACACACATTTTCTGTGAGCTTTAATTTTGTTCTGTTTTTTTTGTGTGTGTGTGTGTGGGGGGGGGTTGTATTTTTTTTTATATTTTCAGTTACACATTCAGTTATCGGTATGTGACTAGTTGAAGTCATAAACTTAAATAACAAAATATTAGATCTATCACATCAAAAATAAAATACCCATCTGCTCAATCCCACACACTCCTTAACAGATGAGATCAGAATATTGATTCTGACTTCACAGCAATCAAAATCAAGTAGAGAAAATCTTTTGATGTTCCATGAATAAAGTGATCTGCTCATTTCTAACAGAATTTTATGAAAGGAAAACAAATATGTTTTATCGACAATTGACAGTTTTGCCATCATCATTGAATGAGTAGGCCCCTATTTTGAATCTGATATAAGATTTATAAAATGGTACAAAAAAGTAGGCTTGATCTAGTCGTCCTCGCAAAAGTTTTTTTTGGCAAAATCTTGATATACTACAACGCGTGTGGATACAAAAAAGCTTTTGAGGAGAGGCTGCTGTGGAGTCACATAACTGTTAATGCTAAAAGAATATTAACCATCATTACTGGTCTGGGCGCTCTTGTCAAGTCTGTACCGGCTAATGAAGTTTAATTAATTTACAATTATTTGTAACCTGTTTGCATAGAGATCTAGAAGAAACACGCGTTGTTCATTACATTTCTTAAAGGTGATGTAGGTGCTCTCCTATGATGCATTTTAGTTTTGTTGTTGATTTGAAATTATGTGTAAAAAATCAGTAAACTTAAACAAAAATTACTTTGATTCCAAAAGTGTTTTGCTTTGCTCTGGATTAATCATATTTGTAACATCTGTCTCAATAGAAATGGTCTCAAAACCTGGACTTCTTGAGCAGTACAACAGGCACTCACACAGCAACTGCCACAATCAGTGATCAGTCAAAGCCATTTTATTAATATGATACTAGATCCACAGCACCACATTGTACACAAAGTTTCTTGCTGCCATTCATAAAAAGTGAGCTTGTTCACTTCTATCTAGGTAGACTTTTCATCGATGAGTAAAGGAAGGTAAACTGACGTTCTATATGAACAAGTATGCCACCGGTATGCTGAGCCCAATTATACTGTAAAGTTAATGGGGAATAAACTGTAACTTCTCTGTTCTCTCTCTCTCTCTCTCTCTCTCTCTCTCTCTCTCTCTCTCTCTCTCTCTCTCTCTCTCTCTCTCTCTCTCTCTCTCTCTCTCTCTTTCTCTCTCTCTCTCTCTCTCTCTTTCTCTCTCTCTCTCTTCTCTCTCTCCCCCTCCCTCCATCTTACTCCAGGAGATCATACAAACATGATTCACTTTACTCAGGTCGTTGTCTTCTTTCTGAATAATAAATTATTATCTAAGGGAGAGCCTATGCTTATGATTCACACTAAAAAAAAAAAAAAAAAAAAGAAAACAGAAAAAAAACCGCACCAACAGGCGGTGAGCATAACCTTCGATTGAGCAGTGTTTCCGATGCATAGGAAGTACCCGTGACGATTATAAGATATATCAGAAAACGTGTACCGATAATCTTCATATAACTTTTGGGATTGTCACTGACTCTGCCTAATTATCTGATTAAAAACATGTGCAAAGCGTCCTGCTTGAGAAAAAAAAAATAACCAGAAATGTACCATTAAAGATAAAAAAAGAATGCAGGCCTACTGTACATAATACTCAGGTTTTTCTTTCTTTTTGCATAATCTTATACAAGCTTAGGAATTCCAGAACCAACGAAACACTTTAAGATTCCTGCCTTTCTACTCTGTCATAGAAGTGTTGCTGGTTGCGCAATTAGAAAGTCAGCTCCGATATCCTCGGGAAAAACATTCCTCTCTAGTTCGCACGGGATGATGATTGTACAGGAGGGCCCTAAGATTACCATGTTGTGTACGATAATTATACGTCATACTTATGTTCAGTTTTCCGAACCCTGAAAAGTGAACAAAACGGATATGAAGCAGGAATAAATCAACAATTGTGTTTTAACTTCGATCTTCGTTATCAAAAGCTCATCTTTACGTCCAATTTGGTGTGGCAACTAGCCTGGGCCTTAGGACACCATGGAAGTGAGTTGCTCCGCTAAGATTAAGCTTATAAACGAAACTTCCGTTTAAAATGATGACGTCATTTTCATGCGCAGTCAAACTAGGGGCGTAGGGCTTCCGCCATATTTGTTTTGGCTGCGGGAATAGTTTTCCCTACCCTGTCAATCCCCTCTATTTGAGCGGCATCCATTGTATTTCACAATTGAATTGCGATTGTAACGTAGCCATAACTTTTTGAAATTTGTTTCAAGGTTTCTTTTTGCTGCAGCGTACCTTGAACGGGACGTAAGTTCTGTTGTTTACACTATTCAAGAAAGCGGAAGTTTGGAATTTACGTATCAGTTTTATATCGAAATGGGTACCAAAGACGATGAGTACGACTACTTGTTCAAAGGTAAATTTTCTTAAATTTAGGAATGTGAAAAAAAAAAAAAATGCAAGTTAAGATCACGAAAGTCATTCTCACTTTTAGATCTAGATCTAGTTGTTTCGATGCTATTGTGATAAGGTTTAGATCTCGATCTGATCTAGAACTAATAATAAAGATGTCTAGAATCCTTTCGTGTCTAGGTTTTCGTTTACAAAAGTTTTAGAATTGGATAAAGGCACTAGAATCTAGTACAAATCTAGATCTAGATCATACAGAATCATTGTTGAAGATCTTGGCTAATCTGGATCTAGATCGAGTGCTTTGCTTGATAGATTAACGTAATGTAAATCTACCTCTAGATTCAAGATTTGAGATAAATGACTGAACGCGATCTAGATCTAGTTTCTAAATCTGGGTAGATGGTCTTCTTATATTGGATTCGGTCCCACATTAAGATTAATAGCCATGTTTTGCAGATTGAGTTACGTACTGTAAGCATGAGTCATAACGTATCAAACGCGTGGTTTTCTTAGTGACGAGTGCAAATCGGCCAGCGTTGTTTACATCGGAAGCTGCAAGCGAGCGTTAAGCCTGGTCAGCTGTTTAGACCAGTGAAATCTGCAGCCGCTGATAAAACTGTCTCGGATCATGTGATTGTTATGTAATGTAGCTGTGTGAGCATCTAGATCGAGTGCTTTGCTTGATAGATTAATGTAATGTAAATTTACCTCTAGATTCAAGATTTGAGATAGACTGAACGCGATCTAGATCTAGTTTCTAAATCTGGGTAGATGGTCTTCTTATATTGGATTCGGTCCCACATTAAGATTAATAGCCATGTTTTGCAGATTGAGTTACGTACTGTAAGCATGAGTCATAATGTATCAAACGCGTGGTTTTCTTAGTGACGAGTGCAAATCGGCCAGCGTTGTTTACATCGGAAGCTGCAAGCGAGCGTTAAGCCTGGTCAGCTGTTTAGACCAGTGAAATCTGCAGCCGCTGATAAAACTGTCTCGGGTCATGTGATTGTTATGTAATGTAGCTGTGTGAGCATGCAGTGGAGCAGTTGAAACACACTCTCCATAGCGCCTGGTCCAGGCTAGTACTTAGTACCGGTAGCATTAGAGCATCGCTGGCAGTCATCATGTAACCCTTACATAATAGTTACGTTCTCGGTGAGAGGGCTAGCAATAGTAGCATATTTGCGAAAAGCGATTATGCTACGTACCGCAGGGTGGGAGGAGTTAATGCAAATGATGTCAGTCAGTCTAAAAATATTACGTCGTAGTCTAGCTTAGGGCCAGTAAGCCTTTCCTGCGAAACCTCAGAAATGTCTTACACATGATTTTTTTTTTACATATTTTGTTAGGGAGAATAAATATCCGAATGGGTACAGTATGAACTGAGAGTGAGAACACTTGATAATTTTAAGCAGATTTGCCATTCAGAGCTTATTAATGCCCCAAGTAAGTGTTAATAATTTTCTAACCATGAATTACCAATAAAAAAAAAACAAAAACTGGCATCATATATGTAGGCCTAAAGCAGCAGCAGCAGTGTTAGAAGAATAAGAACTGCAGAAGATTTTTTAGATCCCAAGAACTAGCCTTAAATTCTTTTAGCAATACAATATTCCTTTGAATTTGGTGCAGCTGTTGGAATAGCTAGTAAGAGTAAAAACCATGTCTAACTGTCTTTAGTGATGAAATTGTCTGCACAGACCTCAGAATTTTTTTCATGGCAGTGTCTAGTATTAATGTGTATTATTAAGGCCTAAACCTGTATTTATGGTTAGTTTAAATTAATTAAAAGGTTCAGATTTGATTAAAATGAATTTTTTATCAAGATAATGTTGTAATCATAGAAGTTCATAACTTTGAGAAAAGTTTGTTGCTACACTGAAGCAAAGAGGCTGGACAGTCTGCTGTTACCGAAAATGTCTAACATTTAGGAGAAAAGAGACTAATTTTTTACACTCATCGAAGGTCAGAAAATTGTGGATTTGTAGGAATTTGGCTGAATTATTGGAATATTTTGAATTGTTGCGGCCTAGTGTTTCTCCATCGAAGAAAATGATGTAAATTTACCGACTGAAACATTATTTATCTTCAACTCTAATGACAATATGGTACCATTAACTGCTTCTTCCATAGAAAACTATGAAAATAATTTGATTAAAGTTCATTATCGTGCTATAAATAGATTCTGCGGGTGTCATTTACAGATGTTCTGCTCCATACATGCTTAGCGAAACCAAAATTACAAAAGTGCGCGTTACGCATTTAGCGAAATGAAGGGATTTTAAAAGCCATTCTATTGGTTAAAATGTTTAAATATTTGTACCAGAGATAGAGAAGTGGCTTTTTCATGATTTTTAATGATAAGATTGTTCCATACGCGGATAGGGAACAGCACTGACGATAGTCATGATCAGATTTTTTTTTCAGAAGTCATTTACGTCCCTTTACATTTCTTTTGTACGGTTTTTACTTACTCATATTAGTTTTTGTCCGCATATTTTCTAGTATTTGTCTTTGTAAGACACCCACTGACCCACCCTTTCACAATAATGACATTTGGAATTCAAGACGAGCTGGCCTGCTAAGCTTTCTCGGTAGGGCATGCACAGCGCCACTTAAATGATACTTTAGTTGCAGCACACTGGTCCCACTGCTTTTTTTTTGTATAGTAAAAAAAGTTTTCTTTTAAAAAAAATTATAAAAATTGCTTTGATAGCGGCTTTTATATCAGTCATTTAAAAAGTTTGAAAAATTACATGATTAAGTGATCGCTAGTGGACTATCGGCTCCACCGAACTTGAAAAACATTTTACTGTCAAGAAGACAAAATATTTTTCTAAACATTCATGCAAAAATCATATCCTCAGCACAAAAATTGTGTCGGTGAGCTTGATTATGTTCCTCCATCGAGTTAAAATATCGAAACAAGGAACAACGGCAAATAATAAAACACATTTTGTTATTGGTGATGTTGAGCTATCTGTTGTGGGTGACCAGAGGGTTTGATAGGTGTTGATGAAGCTATGGGGATAGTTGGAACGAAGAGTGCTTGTTGCTCTTTAAAGGTCATGTCTATGACTGTTGCTCTGATAAATCATGTTTTTTGGTAAGTTTCTAGATCTATTTTCTGTCTCTAACAATCGTTACTTCTGCTGTCTGTGCGTCCGCAAGTGGTGCATCTAATGTGTTCATTTTCTAAATTGTCTCTTGTGGGAAAAGTGTCTATGTCAGACCTGCCAACGTGAAGGTTTCACCGTAATTTATTACGCTGACGGCTGACAAATTGCACTTTACGAGAGATTCTGTCAAAATTGCTGTGTGCAGGCTTGACCATTACTGGTATTAGGGCTACTAAATGAGGGTCTCGATTTGACCCTGTTCGTTCTGATTGTTTTGCCTTGTGGTCCAATGCAGTATTATCGATTACTTTTTTTTCAACATATCTCTTTTTGCAGTTTCAAGTTTAAATAGATTATTAATATTAAATTGTGTGATTGTCCAGCATATAGTTCAATGAGCTACGTTCAATAGCGGAGCACTTTTGGTGCTTCGTTTGTATGTTGCACAGTTCACAGTTGGCTTTTTTGTTGCACTTGTTAGTTCTCTTCTTGTGGCAACTGGAGCACTTTCCAGGTACACTGAACGAGCAATGTATATGGTATCATAGATTAGAAGTGAATAAAGAATCATTCACCATGAGTTACGGTCAAGCTTCTCAATCTCATTGTTCCCATTGATAGTTCCTTAGTCAGACTTTTCCTCTTAAATTGCACTTGAATTTTTGAGACAGTACACTGTCGTTTCATTAAGATCTCATTCAACCAAATGAATTCCATCACGATTAGATCTTTATCTTCCGGATAAACAGCGATCTAGATCTAAATTTAGACCCTAGATCACTGTTCATATCTAATCTCGATCTATCCCTAGTGTAAATGCTTAAATCAAAATTTTTATTGGTGCTTTTTGTTTTTGTTGTTTTTTTTTTTTAAACCTTAGGCTCTTACACCTTAGTTTTCTATCTTGGAATCGAACAAATTACAGAGTGTGTTCGGTAATTTTGAATCCTGTGTGGTCTGAGAGGCTAAATTAATTGCCGTCTCTATATATAAAACTATGGGGAAGAGAATTCTCCATAATTTTGCGGAATTCCGTTTAATAACTATTTTGAACATTCGTATGATCCTCCGTAAATCTTGCCATTGTGCCAGACAAAAATTTTTGTCCAATAACCAATGCAAAATTTTTGGGAAAGGGAAATAGTGAAAATGAAAATCTACCACGAATAAATTTTTCCTTCATGAGTATCAACCTAAAAGAAAATTTAAAACTAGGTGATATAACAATCGTTGTCGATTATTTTTTTTTTGTTATCAAATGTTATTTATTTTTTCAAACCAATATCGAGATAAGTATTGAGGTTGAAACCATGCAAGATATTAGTGCCGTCGAGTAGTTTACTTTACCATACATTCATCTGAAAAAATTTGTTCTCTCTATCTTCACACCCAGACCTCGCTGAATTCCAACAAACGATCATTCTCATTTCTTCATCTGATAACAATTAATACAACTAGATAGTTCTTTTGGTCAAGATACTATATGTCTAGTTGATTATTAAGATGGCTGGAAAATCCTAAATAGAGCCAGTTCTAAAGTAAATCTAGATCTTATAATTGAAACCGAGCATGACATGACAGGAGATTATATTTATAGTGCATGTACTAGTAGATTTAGGTGATTTTTTTTTTTATTCCATAGTAAATAATTTTACATTGACAGATCTGAATGTTAAATTGTTATTTTTTCTTCTTAATTATGGTCAGGTGGATTGTTATAAGAAGTTGTAGATCTAATCGGTATTGATCATATTCATAATTCAGCTCATTTATTTATGTCTTGAGAAAAAAATTAAGATAAGGAGAGCAGTGCTCAATATGTAAGCAAGAATATAGGCTTTTATGTATGTTAACTCTGATAAGTAAATCTTTATGGTGCCTCATTTGAGCCAGTAAAACATAGAAAGCAGTACCATTTGGTGGGCACAGCGAACAGGTCAGCCAACTTGTTAGTCTGAGCACAGAGAAACAAATGAGCTAAATTAGTAGGAAAAAAAGGCTCTACAATGATGGCTCTATGTACAATCAAATTTTGTTTTAATTTAATGGAAGTGGGAAGGGATCAGGGAGATCGAGAATGATCCTGCCTACTCCCTTACAATCCATTACCGATTTAAAAAAAAAATTAGTTAAAAAATTATATGTTCAGTTCTCATAAAATGTTTTATTAAAATTTATTTTTTATTAAATCTAGGAGTATGTAGATATGAGTTGGAAACTTATAAAATAGAGAAATCTTTCAATGCATTTCAGATCCATCACTCTGAGGCACATATATGTATTGTATTTTTTGTTATGTTGATTGCCCGATGATTACTCCGAAATGTCAAAAATTACACTGAGCCGATGTTGGCATTACTCTAAATCTGATTTGGGGTTGGCAGGTCTGCTATGTGGTCTGTATGTTCATGCTGATAAAACTGGTGGGAATCTTCTCTGTCTCTATGCTATCACTGGGCCTACTGTTATGTACTAGTTCTATGCTGATTTCGTTATCTGTATGGCTATCTGCCATTGTTTCAATAATCGTGTCTGCAAATGTAAGTGGTGTACAGTGCACAACTGATAAATCGACATTAAAGGCACCAACAAAATTGCGTCGAATTAAGAGATAATCTTAAAATTTATAAATTTTAAATACTCAATTATAACTCTTAAGGTCTACTTATAGCTCTACAATGTACGAACGTAAAGAGGACCCAGTTTAGCCTCAGTTTTTATACTAATAAAAACCCATCCCATAACCAGATCTGGAACCATTGCACACCCCTCCCCACCTATAATCCCAAACGCAGTGCTGGCATTGGGCTCGAGGCCCGAGGTGCCAGCATCTCCTTCCCTCTTTCTCACTCTCTCTTTCTCTCTCACGCACATACAGAAAGGTACTTGACTCTCTATGGTCTTTCCTGCAGATCCAAAACCGTTCCCATTTCTTCTCACACAAACTCCTGTCTTAAGTTGCACTGATCCACACACTACAGATCGTTAGATCTAACTCATGAGCTAGGCTAAGAATTAAATGGCATTTAGAACGTTTTAGATACAGAATCATAGTGGAAATTCCGTCGAATTAGGATAAATTATTGGACCAAATTTTGGATTTGCGGAAAAATTTATTAGTGCGAGTTAAAGGAATTTATATGGGACTTTTTAGTCAGTCAAGTTAAGAGGAATGTCGAATTAAGTAGAAGGCACTGTATCTAGTGTTGTGTTTTCAATCTCTAAATAGTGGCTATGGTATGAGTGGGCTTTATTATCAGTGAGTTCTCTCTCAGTCGTGTCTCTCTAACTTTGAATCATAGTCCTAACCGCTTTTATAGTTGTCACACCTCTTCTTTTCTCCCCCTGATTTGTTTGCCTTACATTATATGGCAAACATATCTCGAAAAACAGTCATTGTTTTTGGATTGATACCGAACACCATGCGAATGTCGTCACTAAGATCATCGCTAGAGAACAACTTTTTAATTTCATATGATTTTTTGTCTTCTTATTTAAAGTCAGTTGGCCACATGTTCAGCACACTTCATTCGCATGATCACTATCTTGAGTATGTTCCATAATGATATAAAAAAATAATTTAAAAATTGTCTATGATTGCTGAGGATATGAAATCTGTTAAATCAGAAAGAGAAATATTATTTCAAAACCTTTGAAAAAGTAAAAATGATTTGTATGCGGCCATTTATCAATAATTGTCTTAAGTGGACATAGTAGAGGTATATTCATAGAGCCGATCTTTAGTATGTTCCATAATGATTTAAAAAATAAATTTAAAAATTGTCAATGATTTCTTAGGATATCAAACCTGTTAGTTACATCAGAGGGAGAAATAATATTTGAAAACTGTTGAAGAAGAAAAAATGATTTGTATGGGGCCGTTTGTAATTATCTAATTAAGTTGACACAATAGAAGTAAAATTATAAAACTTAATTAAAAAAGTGAGCAAAATGAAGCTCTAAAACAAAACCTTTTAAAGATAAAAACACAGGAATTTCACAAAAATATAAGTTAGAGTTAATAGATCGAAAGTCAAGAATAAACTGATTTCTACAGGTCGTTAACGAATTTGACTGTAGCTTGTTAAAGTTTAAACTTTATTACGCATCAAAGTGCAGTACGCAAAATAACGGGTGCACTGGTTTACCCTGTATGGCAGCGTCAGCAGAGCACGTATCTGACAGAGATTGATTCACTGAAGACGGTCATCAGTAAGGAGGCAAGCAGGCAACCAGGGGTAAACTAAAGTATCGCGTAATCGCTGATCTATAGACTTTTTGAGACACTGTGCATGAGCTGATGTTTCATTCGGAAGGTCAAGTGGCTAAGAGCACTTCTCTTAGTCGAGACCATGTGAACTGGATTTGGTGAGTTCATCTTATTGGATTGTCAATATCTTGATAGTGACTTGGGGTCTTAAGGGTGGATATACATAAATGAAATAGATAGCGATTGGATTATTAAACATTAAAATGTGATTAAAACATAAAGAATCCATTCCATTTCTAATTTTTTTGGAGCAATTTAGGAACTTTTGACTTTGAAACAGTTTTCACTCAATGTGGTTAGAGTAGTCTGTTGACTAACTTGTACCCCCTGTGGTATTCAATTTTAAACAGCCTATTACGAAAACATTTATAAAATAGGGTCTGGTCTTCACTTTCAAAACGAATAGACTCTTCTTTTAAGAAAAAATGTAAATCGTGGCACATTTGCAGTTGCCTGTAGACCTATATACTGAGTAATTAAATTCTTTACTATGCTTTTTGCCTGAAGATAACATCTTATCTACAAAGTTAGCTTCTATATATATAATGGAGCTAGGTGAAAAATGAGGACCATTACCAGAGCATTTCTAGAACACCTAGCAAAGTCAAATTTGGCATGAAGTTGTAAGTTGCCCTAAAGATTGGGGTGGTAATGTTATTTTTCACCAAAATAGAATATATTTTTGGAAAATCAAAGTTAAAAATGTGAATTTTATTTTCTTGAAAGAAAAAGGTGAATGTGCGAACTATTTGTTGTAAGCCCTGCTGGGCAGAGATGGCAGGAATGAAACTGAAAGTATGCAGATCTAAACTATCTGGGATAGATCTAGATCTACATGATGTAGTGTAAGATCTAAGTAAAGAATCTAAAAAGGTTGCTTCAACATATATTCTAGATATTTACAGCAGCTAGACTCAAATCAAAAGTTTGAGATCTACAACTAGAGAAATCTAGGTTTTACTTTTAGGCATACAGGATTTTTAAAACTTTAATTGTTCGGTTTGTAGGTTTAAATAACTGCGCGGTTAAGAATTGCCTCAAGGCAGTGCACTTTTATGCACTTAATGTGGAAATTCAAAGCGCTTAAAAGGAACTAAAAAAATATTGGGAAGTATGCAATTGGCGATTTCCTTTATTCCAAAACAATGTGAAGTCCTTCATCTAAATTTTATGTGTATAATGAGAATTATCTAGATTCTAGGTAAAGATTTTTAGGTAGAGGCATATATATATATATTTATATATATTTCTGGATCATTTATTTATAGATATCAAGACCATTTACAAGCCTATTTGACTGACACCCCAGCCCCGACAAATTGACACCATGGTCCTGTTCGTAGAATGGGATTTACAGCTTGTATGTTTAATCGGCTGTTTCCAACTATTCGTGTGAGCTAGTTCTAGATCTCCTGGCATTAAAGTGAGGTTGGGCTCTCATCTTACAAATCCAGAAATGTAAAATGCGTGTTCTGTATGACTGATTCAGTAACCAAATATGATATTGTACTCAAAATAATGAACTCGCTTAAGCTGGGGTGATTCTGTGAGGAATCTCACCTTTATTACTATTCTAATTAGGTACATGTTGGCCAACCAAATCCTAAAAAAGTAGGGAGTTGAAGGATAAGAAAAGCTCAACGAACATTTGTATTATAGCTGCTATTGAAATTCTACTTGCTTCTTTAGGGTTTTTTTTAGCATCCTTAATATGAATAAAGAGGCTCTTGTAGAAGAATATGGATGCCTTGATTCCATGAATAATGGTATCATCACTCGGATGTACAAGGATGGCTCTCTGTTACCTGCTGATGTTTCAGCACAGTGTGTGAGGGTTTCGGCTGTGATACATCATCTGTCCAAAAGATAGTCCGCCTCAGAAGTGGAGGGTAGTTAAGAAATCGACAAAGTTACAAGGGACAAGGTTGGAGGAGTTAACAGGGGAAAAACGACAGTAGTTCATCTACAATAATTTTGAGATGTTTTACTGGCCCTGCAGTTTTTCTATTTCTTTTGTGTGACAGTCAATATGTATGTAACCATAATATAAAAAATGTTTAAAACGGAATGATTTTACAAATCAATTACAATTTCTCTTAGTATACACATCTAAATAAGGTTTAAATTATCATTATTTCTTGCTTACTGGAATGTTTGCCTGCCAATTTGACTAAGCCAACTTCAGAGAGATAGTATATACAATTGTAGTTGTACATTTTCATTCGCGAAAATTTGTCGATTTTTAGGGCAAAATTTGCTATTTCAAATGGCAAAATTATGTGGGGACAGGTTTCACTAGGGGTCAACCAATTTTCAGCGGGGAGGCGACAGTTGTAGATATGTAACACTGCATATACAGTGGAAACCTCATAATTCGAATTGTATGGGAATAGATTAAATGTTCGAATTAAGAGTATTCGATTTACAAAAATGAGTATAACAGAGTCTAAGACTCATGGAGTGAGTGTGTACTGAATCTGCAATGAGCAACCCTCCCCTTCCCCCTTCCCATGTTGCTATCCGTACCAGTACAGATTTGCTACTGGCACTTAATTGATAATGCATCTGCTCCCTTCTTGATTTGTTTGCGTACTGATCAGCCTTTCTTGGCCAGTGATTAGGATTGCTTGCTGCTTGAAAGATGTATGTACAGTTTTGTGATGCCTTATGAGGTGGTATCCACTTCGAATTAAGAGAATCAAATCAGAAATACTTCGAAATACGAGGTGGCACCTTGGTTTGGAACAGCTGTAGTTTGGAACCCACATAACGTGAGAATTTGATAGCTTTTAATCGATGATGTAAAAAATTCAAGTTTATTTTATATAATCTGTAGTAGACAACTCTATTTTGTTTCTATTACTGAAACTTAGATAAAGACAATGATGCAATTTTTTTTGGCTGGTGTGTCTGCTTATTCAATTTCTCCTCCCCCCCTCTCTTTCAAGAAAAGAGGGTATGGGTGAACTTGAGGGTTATTTGGTTTTGGAGTATGTGTGAAAATAGGAATATGAGAAGTGAGTTTGTTCCTTTGAAGCTCGTTGGTTCCGTTACGTTTGTATGACATGAAAGACGCTTATGAAATTGACTTAATGGGTTGTTCTTATTTCTTCAAGAGTTTTATTTTGTGGATCATGATTGATGCGAACTAGCACATGGTAATTGGATTAGTCATCATTCAAATCTTGCAATATACTTGCAAACTAGGGAATTTGTGATAATTTTTTTCAATAAAATTTGTCTCCTTATTTTTCTCCTTGACACTATTTTTTGTTCGTTATTTACCATAATTCTTATGTCCTACATGAAAGAAAAAAAAAATAATAACACAAGCACAAAGATTAAACAGTAAAGTTTCAGAAAATATATACTTTCATAAGTGACTATTAACTTTAGAGCGTAAAAAAAACAGCATATCAACTCCTATAAATTATATTTGATTTTCACACGACTGGACCTGTAAGTGCGCCAAGCACACACTCTTGCAACTGTTACTGGCTCAGCACTCTCGCCCTGGCAAATCACTTAGCACTTTACCTGAGCCAATCTTAAAGGGTTAAAGCGGAAGCTTGCTATCTTCGTGACAGTGCTGTAGTAGCATCAATTAAGGAATATGAAGCTGAAAATGCTTAAATATCAAGCTTTATCTCCAACATCACCACAACAATATGCCATCGAAGTGGATTCAAAGAAAAGTCATTGGAGAAAATTAAACATAACCCTATATGAAATTTCTAAAGCTGAGAAGCGTGTGCTCATATAGAACAAAAAAAAATTTTGAATTTGCAGGATCAAGTGACTGACATACAAAAAAAGAACTTAAGTCATTTTAGTGTTAATAATGTAAAAAAGGGGAGGAAATAAATGTGAATACAGGATTTATTCTGAGAAACTAACTATGCAAATCTAAAGCATTGTGAAGCAAAAAAGAAATACGAGGGCTCTTTCAGAAATAACCGGAAAATGCCCATTGCTCAGCAACCAGTGGAGCTTTTTTAATTCTGTAAACGACATGATATTCCTTATTTCCTCACGGATATTCCCAGAAATTATGAAGTGCATCATTTTGCACAATGAATGTCTAGACGATTTTAAAGATGGCGGCCCACCTTGAAACTTGGTCAAAGGAGGAAATCAGAGCTGTCATACGTTTTTTGAACGCCAAAAGTCTGAATCCTACTGAAATTCATAAAGAACTTCAGAGTGTATATGGTGAGCATGTTATAAGCCGTACACAAGTCTATCACTGGTGTAATTTGTTTGAAGCCGGCCATTCCGACTTGACCGACAGGGAAGGGAGAGGGCGTTCGATAACTGCGACGTCAGAAGACAATGTGAAGCGAGTTGATGAGCTTATTCATCAAGACAGGAGGTTGAAACTTCATGAAATCGCAAGCAGTCTTGAAATTTCGGAAACTTCTGACCATAGAATTGTATTTGATGAACTTGGCTACAGAAAAGTCAGCGCAAGACGGGTTCCTAAGCAATTGACATACAATCATAAAGAACAAAGATTGGACATCTGCAGGGAACGTTTGAGAAGAAGCAAGAGCTCACGCAGGGTTCACGGGCATACTGCCAACGCCGGCGGAGACTTTCTAGGCTACGATGTGACTTTTCTTGACAGCTTAGTCACCGGTGATGAGACTTGGTTGCACCATTGCACCCCAGAAACAAAGCAAGATTCGATGACATGGAAACATCCATCCTCACCTGTCGCGAAGAAATTCAAAGTCATGCGGTCAGCAAAGAAAATAATGGGAACTGTTTTCTGGGACAGTCGTGGTGTTCTACTGTTCGAAACCTTACAACCTGGAGAAACAATCAATGCTGCAAGGTACTGCCAAACTCTTGACAAGCTTAGGGAGGCCATTCGCAGAAAGCGCCCAGGGCAGTTGACCAACGGGGTCATTTTGCAACACGACAACACTACACCCCACACAGCACAGCACGACGCAAGGTTGGCTAGAGACATATGGATGGGAGATTTTGCCACCCCCACCACACAGTCCAGACCTCGCACCATCTGATTATCACCTCTTTGGACCACTGAAACGTGAGCTGGCAGGAAAGCGCTTTGATGTCGATGAAGAGCTTGTTGACCATGTGCGGAAATGGCTACAAAACCTTGACGGAAGTTTCTTCCGAGAGGGTATCTATTCCATGGTGCGGCAATGGCAGAAGTGTGTTGACAGACTTGGCTGTTACGTAGAGAAATGAAGGACGAGTCAAGGTATGAACACGTGCAAGAATTTTGTTAATAGCATAAAAAACGCGGATTTTACAGGCATTTTTCGGTTAATTATGAAAGAGCCCTCGTAACAGATTTCAAATGTGGCCTGACATTGGATTGATGTTGGATGTTAACACCAAACTGGAAAAAAATGTAAATAGCCAGAGGAAGAAGATTAAACTGATAACTGCAAACAAGAGTAAGGTAGAAAAGAAAAAAGGTTGTTTATTACAGTGCACAGGCTAGTAAGAAGAAAATTAATTATGCTGATAAAGAAATTTATTCTAAACAACTGTCAGGAACGATAGAGGTGAGACTAAAGTGAATGGAATGTATACAGCTGACACCGGGTTATGTGTGATGAAATTAACGGGACTCTAAGTAGCAACAAGGAAATTGCACCAGTAATGGATGCTGTTGGCAAATTGTGCAATATAAAATCTAGTCACTTGCTAAGCAGAGAAGCATGTGAGAACATTGCAGATGAGTGACAAGGGATTGTGAAAGAGTACTGAGACAGATAATGGTTTTGGACTGCACAAAGATGGCAAAAAAATGTGAAGATTTTAAATACATGTACATCAGTTGCAACAAGCACTGGGGGAGTTTTTGTCCGGACACCCAGATTTATCCGCAATATTCAGAATTTTTTTTCGTTTTTCGGCATTTACATGACTCAACAATAAAATTTATAATTGATTATTTTCATTTTTGTTTCGAGATTAATGTAACACATCAATCCTACAAAAAAAAAAAACAGTGAAAATATAATTCTACAATTAGATCAACATTTATCTATCTTCGAGTATCAACCTGTGCAAAAGTATAAAACTGAGCAATATATATTATATCAATATTGTGAAGTTTTCTTTTCTATTTATATTTTCAATTTTATTATTGAGATTTGTGATATAGTTGAAACCATCCGAGATACTGGTCCTATCGAGTTGTTTTGTTTACTTTATCATGCATTCTTCCTTAAAACATCATTCTCTCCATCTTCACATTCAGACCTCGCTGTTATTTCCAACAAAGGATCATTTTGATTTCTTCATAATAGTTAAATGCGTCTAGGCAGATTCTTTATGTCAAGAAGCATTATATAATCTTTTCGATTATCAAGTTCGATTAGGAAATCCTAAATAGAGCTAGATCTAGATCTATTGTAAATCTAGATAGATAATCAAACAGGATATGAAATGAGACTATTATCTTACTAGATGATTTTCATTCCAAGGCAAATAATTATAAGTTTAGATCTAAATGTTAGTCTTATTTTCTTTTTGGCGTGGCCAAGCGGGGCCTAGTGAGACCTAATACATGTTTATCATATTCAGCTCAAATGTCATTTTAAAGGAAAAGATAAATATAAGGAGAGCAGCACTCAATATGTAAGCCAAAACATAGGCCTTTATAGATACTTTGATGAATAAGCTTTTATGGTGCCTCAGTTGAGCCAATAAAATACAGAAAGCAGTAACAATGAACATTATGGGGATACAGCTGTAGATAAAGCTACAATAGGTGATTCAACCTGTTAGTCTGAGCAAAAATTAAATAAAAGGCTAAACCAGTAAGAAAAAAATGCTCCACTATCATGGTACTTTGAACAATTCAATTTTTTTTAAACTAAGGAAGATAAAAAAAAGGGGGGGTGTGGTGCCCCTACCTATGCCGCTTGCATAGATCTGTTTTAAAAAAAAAAAATCACTAAGAAAAATTTTTTTTTGGCCTGTTCTCATCCCTATTAAAGGAAAGAAAGACTGAGGTAAAAAAGAAATAAAAATGGTTATGCATAGGATTGGAAGAATTGAAAATAAAAATTGACAGCCTTGCATTTTTTTTTTATCTCTCGACAGTCGTATTGATAGGGGACTCGGGTGTAGGCAAAAGTAATCTTTTGTCAAGGTTCACACGAAATGAGTTCAATCTGGAGAGCAAAAGCACAATAGGTGTGGAGTTTGCCACAAGGTAAGATCTTCACATATTTTATATGTCATTGTTAAATTTAGTAGCTTTTTTAGAATTTACTACTCATAGTCTGAATCCCACATGTAGCTTTTGACAATAATTATGTCTTGTTAATGTATAGATCAAACCTTTATCCATAATTATCTAATATAGATATCATATCACCTACGGTTTGATTAAAATGGTCCTCAATTAAATCATTAAAGATACTGACATAAATTATTTATGCATATATTTTTTATATATAATAGCTTGGGAGATATTTTAAAAATTATGCGTTTCTGTTCTTAATATGCTCCAAGTGAACAAAATGTTGAATGCTCTTAAAATCGCAAATGGAAGAGACTTCAGTGTAGTTTGGAAGTATGATGAACCATGACCTGCTTTTACGCTAACGTATCTCATGTCATTCTTACTTTGTTTTTAGATGGTTAGTTTTGTTTTAGCCAGTTAAAAAAAGAAAGCGGCTTGAGTTTGTAGATGAGAATAGGTAGAAGTTTGGCTGTCTATATGTTTGTGACAGCAGCTGTAGTAGGCCTATCTGCAGCCCTTTTCACTTTTCATCTTGTCTATATGAATATAGGCACTTAAAGAACAAATTTCTTTGGCATCAAATATCAGTTGTATGAGTTGTGATGAGACCATTAATTTTAGGACATCCCAAGGGGCACTAGCCAATCCATAACCAGTACATACTAAAATTTTATTTTTGGTGTTGGCATGTTCTTTTCAGAGAGGGCTGTCTATAGGGTAAATTTGCTCTCATTATCTTTGACAGCTAAGATAATTGTTCTGATCTAGCCTGTTTGAAACAGAAAATCAAATCCCCTGTGGAGATCATCATTTGATGGGAGGATGCACTGTCTTTGAGGCAAATTCTTGTTCAACTTTCTCTCTGCAATGCTATGATTCTTGACAGCACAGAATTGGAAATTTTGAACTCTAGACACAGCTCATCCTTTGCTTTAGGCTTTGTTTCTTCTTGGAATATTTCTTTTCACATCAATAGGCACTGTAGAGTGTAGAGTGCGTATAGTTTAAGAATTTAGACAATTTAATATATCTAAGCAATAAACTGTTGGAAAAATGTGACGAGCCAATGGATTCTGAGTGCTAAAAACTTGAGTAATGAGAGAATAAAGTGGTAAGATTGTGATTATACTTGTTTAAATATCCTGAACAAAGCCAAACTACAGCCTTGTTAGCCAATCATGTTCAATCACAAGTATGGCTAGTGGTTTGAAAGGGGCAGTAGATAGTTGTGCTCCTGATGTGCCTAAGAATTCATATACATGGTATAAACAGGCACGGAGCGTTTTCTTTTACTTCTACTTTTATTTTTAATCATTTTGGGAGAATTGGACCATGTGCAAAAATGATTTTAATGTTATCTGTAGAAATGTGTTTATATTAGCAAGAAAAAAAAATTATTTGAATTGAAATTAAAAGTTATCTATGGAAAATTTACATGTATGTCATTTGTATGTGTAGGTCACAAACTTACAGAATGGATTCTTTTTAACTAATCAACATATTAGCATTTTAAAAGCACTGGTTCCTTGAATGTTTCTAGGCTTCCTTCAATTTGAGATTAAATTCACATTCTTATAAAATTGTGTCTTGAGATTGAGAAAGGCTGAAACTTCAATGAATGAAATTTAATGAAACTACTCACTTAGTCTATTTACTGTGGGTGTTGAGGCGAGGAAAAGAAAATTGTACCTTTCACCTTAAATTAAACTTTTCAAAGTGATTGCCCTCTGATCAGTGCCTTTCAGTTATAATTATTTTCTTAAGTTCAAATGCTTACATTTCCACAATTTAATTTTATGACATGAAAAACAAAAGAAAATCAAGTTTGCTTAAAATCGTCATTTGAAGTACAGTACCTACCTTACACAGGTGAAGCAATTTCATACTATATTCAACAATCCTGTATAGCCTTGAGTTATTTACCTGATTGAAAAGATTGAATTTGTCAATAGGAGCATTCAAGTAGATGGCAAGACAATCAAGGCTCAAATTTGGGACACAGCAGGGCAAGAGAGATACAGAGCCATAACTAGCGCGTGAGTTTGCATTTTTTCTCCAATTAGTACATTGGCGATGGAATTGTTTATTTTTTTCTAAAATTCTTGCACTTAGTTCCAAATGAGTCAGCTTAAGGCTAAAAATAATAAAGTATGACTCCTTAGCATAATGAGAGCTATAGTTTCACTGACACTCTGTCAGTAAATCCTTAACTTCAATAATTGTATAATGTCTTAATTTAATGGATCTAGGCGAAAAATACGGACCATCTAACTGAGTATTTCTAGACCACCAACTCATGTCAAATTGGACATAAAGTTATATGTATTGCTTTAAAGGTTGGAGTGGTAATATTATTTTTCACCAAAATAGTGCTTTTTTTAAAAAAATGTTTTAAAATTAGACAAAAATGTGATCATTATTTTTTCAAAAGCAAATTACTTCCTGTAGGCACAGCTTGACATAGATGGTAAAAATGGAACAAAGTAAACGTTATAGGAGGCACCAGAGCTAAACATCCCTGGAATAGATCTACATGTGATAGTGTAAGATCCAAATAAAGAATATAAAAAAGTTGCTCGAATATAGATTCAAGATCAAGGGGCGAGATATTTACAGCAGCTAGACTCAAAATAAAAGGTCAAGATCTAGAGCTAGGTGGCTCTACAGGGATGTAAATCATTAGCATTAACTCTAATTTAAGACTTCTTTTGCTTCTGGTTTCAGCTCTTACAAAATCATGTGAAATCTTTTTTTTTTTTTTTTTTAATAGATTTCCGTTTATTATTCTCTACTTCCAGTTGCAAGTATTCCCACATCTAAGTCTAGATCTACAATTTTTTAGATAGATCCCGTGTTATTCATCTACAGGTATTTTCCGTTTAAAAACTTGTTTGCCTCTATTTTTTATCAGACTCTTAATGGTGCTGACAGATTGGGATGTGGATATAGACTGGTGGCTATTTGTAATGTTTGTTGCTACTACTAGACTGCTACCAGGACTAGAGAAATGTGGCTAAAATCGAATTCCATATAACCTTTCTGTTTTCATTTACCATGCCTTTTTAACTCTGGATTTAATTCTTGCTGGTCAAAGCTAAGTATTCAGATTACCTTTAATACTAGATTTCTGTTTCTAATTGACATCTTTAAGTGGAATTTCTCATTTCTTTAAGGTCTTTATATAAGCCTGGACTATCTACATTTAGATATCTATCTTTAAAAATTATTCTTTGTGAAAATTACCTAATGGGCAGTGCCTCTTCTCTCTTAAATCTCATAAACGCACACAAGCTTGAAAAGGCTGTGTGACTTTCTAGCATAAGAAAGAATTAGAATGCCAAGAGTTCCAGTGCAGTTTTTTAAAGTTATGGATTGTGTAAGTGTAATATCCTTTCAAAGAAAGGTAAATTATAAACATGCACGATAACATGTTTATGTTTTTTAAGAACAGAAAGTATCTAGATCAAGGTTAATATCATAGCTTCATAATCAGCTGTCATAGCCATCACGAAGTGTTCATCTAGACAGTGGTAAGCAATTATAGCAAGTATTGTTATGCATGGGTGGGAGAGTGGCGCCGGCATGCCGCCACCGATATTTCAGGAAATGGCCTGTCGGCCTATCGTCCTTTAAAGGAAAAAAATTGTGCTATACAATTAAGATGTTTTCTTACAAAGTAATGATAAGTCCTCAGTTTGAGAGGACCGCCTAGTCTGCAGGCTTTTTGAAATTTTGTGGCCAAGAATTAAGAAGGCTCCAGGCTTTATGAGATTTCATGCTCCCACCCATGGTTATGTAAATATTGGTACATTAGTAGTATTAATTACAAGCACGATTGCCTGTTGGAATGAACAAGTTCCGAAAACAACTACATTGAAGAAATGCAAATTTCACAAAAATAACGGACATATCCTCCAGAGCCATGCAACTGCACCAAAGAAGAGCAAACTGCAAAAATCAGCAAGTGGGGAAGACTGAAAAAAAAAAGAAGCAAATTTTACAACAATAACAGATATAGCTCCTCCAGAGCCATACAACTCCATTAAAGAAAAGCTAACTTTACAAAAATTGCAGACATATGTCTTCCAGAGCCACTCTTAGTACAGTTAAAATATGTAGATCCTTGATGGTACATTAGAATTCTTCTCACTTAGTCATTAACTGTTTAATTAAACAAAAGAGAAATGGGCCTCCAAATTATTAGGATTTGATTGTTTACAAAGAGAACAGCACTGGTGGGGAGTTGGAGCTTAAGAAAGTAGGGCGCTTGCAGGATCAATGGCGCCCAATTGCTCTCTCGTACACAGCTGTGGAATCCATTATGCTGTGGCATCTAGTCCTATTATTAGAACATCTTTGGGACCTTGACCCACAAGAAGAATTAGATTTTGTTTTTTTCATACTCCATTTAAAAAAAAAAGGAAAAGAGTTTGTGATACATCATTAAAAGAAAGAATCACTTGTCCTCACTTATGTATATCCTATTGGATAAGATTTTTTTATATAGTTCTTTTTTAATATATCTGGTAAAGAAAGATTTTAATTATCTCCCCATCACCTTAATTTAGAGACAGTTGTTGAACCATTGCTCATAATGAGTTTGTCTCTCAGGATGTATTTTTAAAGATTAATACCTTTTGTTACTTTTATTTTCTTTGGCTGTTTCTGTAAGTTTGAGAATAGTTACAGTTTTGAGATGCTTAGTCTTTTTAGGGAGTGTGGTAAAAGTTCAGGATTTTTTTTTCCCCAGTCAGTTAGCACCTCTGCCACAAAATTAAAGTCAGAATAAATTTAAGCATTTACACAATTTTTCATATTCTAAGATTGTACAAGCTGTTTTCCTTTTTCATTCATGGTAAATAAGTTATTAATTTTGCGTTTATGTTAGAAATATAGGCAGAGAGTCAGCAGTTGACCGAAGAGATGCCTTAGAATTTTTGATAATGTAATGGAAGGGAGGAAATGCATTTTATAATCTTTCAATGATAGCAGGGAAGTATTATAATCCTTTAAATGTGTATTTCTTAGAACCAGTCCAAATGAGTTACATGTCAAGTATAAAATTTTAAAATATTTGAAAAGCGGTGTCTTTTGTATATGAACAATTCTCAGAAGGTCAACTCTAAAGTGTTACATTACACCTGGAATTTTTTTTGTCTCTCTTAGTTCAATATCATTAGAGAAAGGTGTTGATTTATTTAAAAAAAAAAAAAGATTTGGAGATGCTTTTTTAGAAAGATTTGTGTGTAATGCTTAGTTTTCATCACCACTGAGTGATCTTCTGAACGGTACTCATGACACAAAAGATTCAAATTTAGCCACCTTTGAAGAAAAAAAAAAATACCATTAATATGAAGAGTGAAAAAATAGATGTTATTTTACATTAAAACGTTATAGATGGTAGTAAATGATTTTAATTTGTGTCATTGTAACATCCTAAAAAACTTCTTCCTAAAATTATTTATATTTAATTTTAAGCTGACAGCATTTAATTACTAGCCAAGAGTTACAGTCAAGTACGTCTACAGTGTTGATGAAGGTCTAAAAATTGATCAATGATCATTTTGTCTTTCCGAATGATACAGTGACACAATTTTCTGTCATTGTAACATGTGGAAGATTGTGAAGATCTTGTTCACAAATTATTGCAAATGATTATCAAACTGAAAGGTATGCACCTATCAATTAACCCAACTTAGGATTGAAGAACAATTGAAGACGGACACAGAAATAACGTTATATACTGGAGTTCATCAATACAGATTGATATTCCCAACGTTACTGGTGTCATAAAAAGATTCAAGTTTAGCTACCTTATTAGCAAAAAGAATCCCATATCATTATTATTTGAGGGAGAAAATAGATGTTATCTGTCAATAAAATATGACAATTGAATAGCAAGTATCATAATTATTGGTAGTAATGGACTTCAATTTTTGTCATTGAATGATTGAAATATGGGGAAGAACTTGTACCAGAATTTTGTGTTTGGAGCTTTTAAACTTATTTAAAATTTAAAGTTCTGTGTAAGTTGGCTGCATTTTGATTCCTCACCAACAGGTACATATGGATCTACATTATTGATGACTAAAAAATGAACAAATCAGTACATTTTTTGTTCTTTCCGATGTTACAGTGACATAATGTCTATCATTGTAACATTGGGAAGAATTTTTTTCCAGAATTTTGTGTTTGCAGCTTTTAAGTAAATTAAAACTTTAATTTAAACTGCCTCCTTTTGATTCCTCATCAAGAGCTAGAGTATAGAATATCTACAATGTTGATAAAGATTGAAGAAACTAATCTACAAATATTTTGCTCTTCCAGATGTTACAGTGACATAATTTTTTGCCATTGTAACACTAGGAAGATTGTGGAGAACATAGATCTACATCAGTTCACACGTTGTGGTAAATAATAATCAACCTGAAACAAAGTCAAAAATTTTTCCCACCCTAAAATTAAGAAATAGTCTCAAAAAGCGCTAAAGCAATTGTAGTAATAGACCTATTTGTGTCATCGTAACATTGGAAGAACCATATTAATGCAGTTTTTAGAATTTGTTGCCCGACATGCTTAGATTTATCTAAAAAATAAGGCGATTAAATCTTTTGAAGAAAGTACCTTAAACAATTGAGCATCCAAAACTGCTTTTCAGATTGAAATGGGGCCTTAAATGCTTGTGGGTGTTATGTCAGGAACTTTTTTTTCTGGACATTATCCTCTAGGGGTGATGACAGAAATGGACATGAATGGCCACCTTCACTATTGAGACTAGCAATAGAATGAAGAAGGTTTTACAAAAAGAAAAAGGTTATTTTCGATGAACCACAACAATGGTTTAGTCCAGAAAGTGAAAGTAAACAAGGAATGAAGTATATTCTGGTTATATTATGACATGAAATGACCTAGGCTGTATCAGATTTAAGAGTTTGCATTCACCCTGTTTATTGTAGGGAAGTGAATTCTATTTTTAGCACTCTTCTCTGTGCAGGCATGTAGCAAGCTAGCTAGGCTTTTATACCAGCTGATCTGCTCTGTTTAAAATAGACCTCTAAAGGACAAATGACATAAAGCATAACGTTCAGAAGCACATGTTAAAGAGTAGATTTTAAAGGAATTGTGCTCTCTGTTAGTTCCGTTTTTTTTTTAACTGCTATTAGATGAAAAAGAAAATGAAAAAAAAAATATGTGGCTTTTACGAATATAGTTGACCACTTTGTAAGAAAAACACTCAAAAACACCAGTATTTATGTGACATTTTTTATCGAAAAAATGGTAACTGGTTCAATACAAAACTGAACAGAATTAAATATGCAGTTTTAAAGGTACACCAAACTATATCAGCTATCTCCTCAACATGTGCTTGGGAGAATACATTATCATTTTTATTAGAAAATCTTTTTGAAAAAAAAAATATGTATGAAATCATGCTAATAGGCTACTATTGACCTTTTGAGAATTGCTTATATGCAAACAGCTATCAGTCCAGAAAAAAAAAATTATAATTTCAAGCAATTTTTATAATATAGAAAGTAAAAACATAGGAGCATTCCATATCTTGGAGCAGGAGATACAATTTATTTTAAATAAAAAAAATGTAACGCTTTGAAGTGGCTTTAATGGTACAGAAAAATATCATTTTGTTGATGGCAAGTGCGTTTTCATTGGAAGCAACCTATTCTTTTTTGAATATTTTCTCTTTATTTGACAGCTACTATCGTGGAGCAGTGGGAGCTCTGGTAGTTTATGACATCGCAAAACATCTGACTTATGAAAACGTAGAACGGTGGCTGAAGGAACTTAGAGACCATGCTGATCCACACATCGTCATTATGTTGGTTGGCAACAAGTCAGATTTAAGACACCTACGGGCAGTGCCAACTGATGAAGCAAAAAATTTTGCTGGTAAGACCTGCAGGGCACAATTCTACAGATCCTAAGACTTTGATGGCAGGGTCTGGTGCAGGGATATAAATCTTTAACATTTGATCTGATTTTAGCCTTTTTCAATGAAGGATTCAGCTTTATAAAACACTTTTTAAAATTTTTATTGACGATTTAAGCAGCTGATCACTTTCCCCTTTTTCCACATTTCTATTTCAATTATATTTTTTGTCTTTGTCTATATTTATTCTTTCAAAAGTTGATTATATATTAGAGGTACCAAATTGGTAAATCAGTGAATTAAAATGTTTTTAAATTGTCCGCACCCTGTATGGGTTCAGGATGACCCTTGTTGAAAAGTATTAAACTTATCTTAGTCATAAAAATCATGTCTTACATCAGTCCAAGATCATCAAGTGCAGTATGTATCTCAGCTATTAAATTATGTTTGCAAACTTAGCTGCATGGCTATGTAAAATGATACTTAGGAAATTTTCTGCAATTTCAGTGTTGCTGCGCCCATTGCTTCATATTAAAGTACTCAAGTATTTGAATTGATCTTGTTATTCCCGTTGATGAAGATGTTGATCTGTGGCCACTCTTTGTTTCCACTGATGACCATTACTTCTGTTATTTTTCTATTCAGTTGCAACCCTTTTTTTCTGCTTTAACAAAATCTTGCAAGTTATCTTTATTTTTTGCAATTGATACATTGTCATCAGCGTATCTAAAGCTGTTTTGGTTGTGCCCTCCTACTTTAATTCCTGGATATCCTTCTCGGTTTTGCATAATCGTTTCACTGAAGAAAGAGAAAGGTCTTGGAAAGCACACATCTTTGTCTGATACCACACTTAATTTTTTTAAATAAGCTGATTTCCCCAACAACTCACATTACTGTTGAATGTTTTCGGTACATGATTTTGATCACTCGTAGATCTTTTTCATCTATTGTGTTAGTTGTGCGATTATCTCATCATGTCATTCTCATACTTTGGTAACATTTTTTTTTGTAGAGATGTCACTTTTCCAGATTAAGTTGGAAAGTCTGGTTTTCAATCAACTGCTGGCAAAATTCCAGCACCTTAGTAGAGGTTATGCTTGAAGAGAGCCAAATTCAAGCCCTAAATGAAAATCGAGAAAAGTATTTTTTTTTTGCCAGACCTAAAAAGTGCATCAACGTAACAAAAGCATTGCTGGAAGTCTCTCGGCAAAAAGAGCAGTTTTAATAGTGGAGTCTTTAGCCCAGCTCTAGTATGCATGGGTCATTACTGGAAAGGCAAGGTGCTTTTTTCGAAATAGAGTTGGCGAAGGAAGTTTCAATGTTATCAAGGAAATATTTCTTTCTCTTCGTTGTAATCATGAAACAAAATGTGCCCGAGGACATACCTGTGTCATCTCAGTGTCTTTACAGTTTTCACACACCATTTTCTTTTTCACCCGATACAGCGTATCATTTGCGACTTTTCTTTGGATCTAGATTATATCTATATCAAGTAGTTTGATAAGTAAGAAACTTTTCAGTTAGAGTTTGTGGATCGAAATAAACATCAGAATGTGACGGAGATCAATGAGATATTTTCCTTACCTAATAAAATAAATTGTTCTAAAATCTTTATAGACATTCAACAGTGTTTGATAACAATGATGCCCCGCTCCTGGATTTGAGCTTTATGGCAATTTACTTGATATCAAGGCAATGAGAATGACTTCAAGCTATGGCAGTTTCTTAAATGTATCTATAAATATAATGATCTTCATCTCAACTTTGATAAGATTTTAAAATGCCAGGGTAAAAATCAAATGATGGTTCTGCATGAGTTAAATCTGCCCATGTGACGTGTGTAATACCTAGAAAACGTTATTCTTTAAGTGCTTAAAAAGTTTCAGCATTAGTAATAATATTAGTATTGGTATATTTATACTGATAAGGAATTTTTTTTTTTATTATTATTATTTTTGTTACAGTTTAAAACTGATTGTATTAAATATAACAAGAGTTTATTTGCTATTTTATCCTCAGAGCGTAACAACTTGTTCTTCATTGAAACTTCAGCTCTAGACTCTACCAATGTTGAATCTGCCTTTCACAATATTTTGACAGGTAAAAAAATCAGCATTTGAAAGTCATTCTTTGGAGTATTTTTTTTCCACCTTTTTAGAATTCTGTAGTTTCGATGTTCATATTTTAAATGCATTTTAGAACTGCCAAATTTTCTGTAATTTAACGCAGCCCCACATTTGAATTACTTTTTTGTGCTGCATAATTGGTTTGATTTTGATCTTTTAATTGTTAACAATTAAGATTTATTTATTTGCACACTTTGTAATTTAATTTCTATAATTATTTTGTTCCTCCCCTAGGAGAGCAAAATGGAAAGAACTTGAAAGAGAGATACAACATAATACATTTACTTTTGTTAATCTACTTCAACTCAAGTTGAGCTCATATCTCCATTACTTTGATGTTGCTTAATTTTTTATACTAGTTGCAATTTTTAAAAGTTCTCAAACATTTTGATGAAGTTGTCCTCATTAATCACGGCTGTTTGCTCTAACGCTCAGGGCAGGAATTTAGTTTTGGGGACCGGCACAAACCCCCTTTGTGCTTTTGAGACGATTTTAATTAAAGGGGCGGCTGGTAGATGTAGATTTATCACCTGCAGGTAATTTGATCTGACAGGCTGGGTCGGTGTTTTCGGGGTCTGTGCCTTCGCATCGCGGGTGCCGCTTTCTGCACTAGAAATCAGTCGTAAATGTGCACATTCCATTGAATTTATTATTAAATTCTAATTTTCAAAGATAGTCAAGTTTAGTACCATTTAAAAGATCTTTTTCTGCTGTACAAGATGCACTAAAATTCATTGTCACATCGCTTTGTATCGCGTTTTTATCAATTCCGCTCTGTGGCACGTGCTTTCGAAGAAAATTTTGTGCAAAATTCTTACTAATTTCCTAATTATTTTTTTCACATTTTCATCCTGTGGTCGTTCTAAAAACAATCTATGCCTTTACTTTACTTATGATTTGATTAAGTGTGTGTGAAAAAAGCTAAACTGACTCTCTGTTAGTTTTTTTTTTAATTATTTTTTTCCTTTTCAGTGTGTAACCTGCCAGGGTTCCTATCATATATACCTATATAAAATACATGTAATAACGGTAGGCCTAGATAGAGAGAGAGAGAGATATTCGCACACAAGAAGAAGAAAATAGAAGGGGAGTGAGAAAGGAAGGGTATGATTAAAAAAGGTGTTAGAATTAAAAGAAGAAGGTAGAAAGAGTAAAAATAATGTGGAGGTATAAAACAATAGTAAAACTCTTTTTATATATTTTTAGTTGAAGTGTCGATATGAATTAAGCTATGAGAGACATTTTTGCTCATTACTTGAGTTGAACTTGTTATCAGTGACTTATCTTACCTGGACATGAATGACATCGCATGCGGGTTTGAAAATATATAAAAAAATTTCCTCGATCTTGATTCACGTCCGACACCAATAGAGCCCTTTAAGATACTCACCAGATAAAGACTAGAACATTTTGCCTTTTCATTAATCCTTTTTTATGAAACTATATCTCGTGGACTGTTGAAGATATTGATAGTTTTAGTATTTGTGTCATCATGAACTAATAAAAACCAGTATTTAAAAAATCCTATCAAAGCCTGTTAAAAAAGTTTTTTTCTGAAATTTTAATAGTCCATATAAATAAAAAGTATCTTAAGTAATTAATAAGACATTTCTTGCTTTTCAAAATTCAATTCAACAGCTATAAATTGCTTTGTTTTCAATGAGAATAGATAGAAAAAACACGATGGCTGCAGATCTAAATTTAGCTGTGCCAAGGAGACTCGGTGAACTAGTAATAAATCCAAATAGAAAAGCAAAAACACCACACTTGGAGGACAACTTGGTAATTATAAAGGATCCAAAAAGGACGCGTGTGTGTCTGTAAATAGTGTGAAACAAGGTTTAAAAAGAGACAGGCACACCACTTTATAACTACGGGATTAAAAAAAGAAACAACACGAGTATAGATTGATTAAACATAAAAACGTTTCGCCTTTATTGTGGCTTCATCAGAGTGTGAAGCCACTCTGATGAAGCCACAATAAAGGCGAAACGTTTTTAGTTATAAAGTGGTGTGCCTGTCTCTTTTTAGACCTTGGGTGAACTAGGTCAAAGTTCACATGGGCACGGTGGGCGTTATGGGATAGGCCGGGCGAAACCTAAATGAGCGCTGGCAAACAGCCGTGTAATACAAGCCCACTTTCAGATAACAAAGTGGTGCATGCTTCCTAGTTTTAATTAGATTTCTAATTGATTTTAAATAATTTGTTACACTTTTTTATTTTAGGAATTCCTTTCAAAGTCAAATGATATATTCGTAAGTTAGAGACCTGTAAAAGCTGAAAATGACAAATCTAAAATTGTGTTATTGAAATGAAGCATTTGGCATTTTTTTCTTGATGCAAGCAAATTTATCATTCCAACAAATTTTTGAAGATGATAACTGTACGGTTCTTGATTGCATACATTGAGTGTGGTTTGTGTGTAGGTACCAGGCTTCTCCCTCAGTTGTTAGTGATTTTGGATATGCTGTCACTGTGTTCAGTGAGTAAAACCTCCCCTTCTTACTTTCGCAGTAACAAGAAATTGTCATTGACCTGTGACTAGATTGGTTTGGTCAAATGATATTTTAAAATTAGCCAATTATGTGCTTTACGTCCAACACCACCATTTGTGAAATCCACATGAATTGAGGAAGACTTCGTGGCAAAGTTCGTTACTACTTATCGTCAAGACTGCATTTAACTTGATCACGAGGAATATGTGTTTGCAATTTAAACAAAAAAAAATATGATTAGCCTTGCCATAAAACTAAACAGAGCCCGATTTGAAAAAAAAAAACTGATTTTCTAAACTAGGGTGTTAGAAAAAAAATTATTTTCATTTACAAAATTTTAGCATATTTACTATCTAAATAATTAAAGGGAGACTGTAAATTCCCCATTTTTTAAACGTATTCTATGAGAAATACTTAGATATAAAACCCATAACATGCCAAAACCACTAATTATAATCAGGGAAGAGAATTTTCGGTAAATTTAAACTTACGGAATTCCGTATATTTTTAACAGTTCATTTGATCTTCTTAAATCCTGTCCTTGTGCCAGATGAAGACTTTTATCCGTAATGGCGTGAGGTTGAACTTGTATAAAATTTTACGAAAAAAGAAATAGTGGAAATATAATTCTATGACGAGTACGATATTTTTCTCTTACAAGGATCAATCTGCGCGAAAGTATAAAACTGGACGATATAGTTAATCGATATCGCATATTTCTTGTATATGTTATTATTTTTATTATATCGAGGTTTGTATTGTAGTTGAAACCATCCAAGATATCAGTGACGTCGAGTTGTTTACTTTATCGTACATTCGTCTGAAAAACTTCATTCTCTCTATCTTTACACCCAGATTACGCCGTAAATTCTTATTTCTTCATCTGACTAAACAGGTTTTTTTTTCTGGTCCAGATACAGTATCTATAGGTAGTCGATTATAAAATTAATATAGAAATCCTAAGTAGAGCTAGATTCTAGATCTAAAATAAATCTAAATCTAGACTAATCGAAACCAGGCATGACATGACGTAGGACTTGAATCATAGTAGATGATTTCCATTCAAAAGCAAATAATTTTAAATATAGATCTACATGTAGATCTAAATGTTATTTTGTTATTTTTCTATAATTGACAAGACTAGGTAGGAAAGCCTACAAAGAGGTTTTAGACCTAATTGATTTTGATCATTTTCAGCTCAAATGTCTTCAGAAAAGATAAAGTGTCCGATACTATATTTAAGCTAGAATATAGGTCTTTATATGCCCTGGTGAGTAAACCTTTATGGGGCTTCAGTTGAGCCAGTAAAACAAAAAACAGTAACATTTAGGGGACATAGCTGTAGATGGGCTTACAGATCATTCAGTCTCATAGTCTGAGCACTGAAAAAAAAATGAGCTAAATCAGGTTTCCTTTTGTTTTTGTTTTTTTTTTAAAGTTCCACAATCATGGCTCTGTGTGCAATCAAATTTTGTATAATTTAGTGGGAAAAAAATGGGGGGGGGGGGGGTAAAGAATGTTTGCGCTTACGCCGCTTGCATTCGCAGGTTTCAAAAGTTCAGTAGACAATTTTGTGTCCAGTTCTGATCCCAGTCTAATCACTTGGAGTTGGCCATTCTATCAGGACCCTATCCTTGTTTTTGGTACTTTTATACCAATCTTTTTACAAACTAAAGCTGGTTCATCAAATTTTAATATATGTGTAAATCTCAATCAAACCATTGCGGTCAACGGGAGTCATGTGACATAAAGAGGTAAAGTTGGGCTACTCAAAATATCGATAGTTGACTCATTTGTTTACCTCAGTCTTCTGAAATGTTTTAAACCCTTGACTGCCACACAATTTTGCCTGCCCCATGCTAAGGAAATTTTTGTGAGACTATGGCTATGCCCGTCATGTAAAATTTTGCTACAACTCTAGATCTAGAAATAATAGCGATAGATACCAAAAATTATATATCAAAGGCAAAGCTATAGTTTGCTCGTCAATATCTAGATCTAGTCAAGACTGACGCTCTTCCATACTATATGGGCTAGATCTAGATTCTACAAGCCAAACAAACATGAACAGCTTTGTGTTTGTATATGTGTATGTGTGTGTGTTTCATGTGTTAAATTTTCTTTGTCCAACTTCGAAGATATCATGAGTTATTAAAAGTTTCTGGAAAACTTGAGCTTTCCAGTGAAACTATTTTTATCCATTGAAAACCTAAACTAATTTTCAATGTGGCAAAACTTGCTATATTGAGCACATACAGCATACGTACACAGCACATGGAACACCCTTTAGATAGGCATGTACGATGTACATACACAGTGCAGTGAAGTGGTTAATGAAATAGAAATACAGCAATGTATCACAAATCTCTTAAAATTTCAAATTTTAAAATTAAAAATGAAATGACTCATTCTCACAAGGTGCCTTTTTCAACCATATTCACAACATCATAATTTAAAAAAGAAAGTGCAGCTCAAAGACTACTTGTTTTAAATTATACACTTTGCACATATAATAAAGAGATATTTTCAACAATATCAGGTTGTTCATGTGTGTTTTGTAAAATTTATGAGATGTTCTGAACGAAAAAACGCAATTTTTCTTGTGGGGATTTTTGTTACATTTTAGGGTGGGGATTTTCTCTGACCCTAGCTTTTGTCTTCTTCATTTTCAGAGGAAAATAGTAATTATTTTCCTAAAAGATTGATTAAAGAACGTTATTCTTGATTCATCATTGAGGAAAGGTACACTGTTTTGCAAAATCAAACATTTACCTGCTCTGCTTAGATGTATTGCATTGTGTCATCATAGTCTATTGAAATAAAAGCCTTTTGTAACCCTCAACGAGATATGATAATTTATCCAATCTGATTCATCAGCGTTGCCATGCATCAAACTTTATTTTAGAGGCTACCTTGGCATAATGCTATATCAACTGAGTTGAAAATAAAGGTCTGTTCCTCAGTATTCCATGCCTGTGTCATTGAGATATATCTAAGATCACAGCTGTCACTGATTCACCAAGGCTTTTGATTCTCTGACCCTGTCAGAACTTTCTACTTTTGATAGAAACTCAATAGAGCCCCAACGAATAACTTTCCAAGAAGAAGATTTCTTTGTTTGTGTCTTCTGTTTAAATGCCTCTGACACACGATATATCTTATCCGAGCGATACCTCTAATATATAAATGTGATAAATACATTGATATTTTGTTGTGATAAATTTTTATACTGAATCATATGGTTTAAATATTCAAATCTTTAATAGTGTATCCGTTTAAAATTACATATATTTGACTGGACACCATCAAAGCAAAATGGGTATGTGTGACACAAGCTAGGTTTCAGTCATTGATAGGTCTGAGTACCCTAGAACTATTTCATCCAATTCATCTTTAGGAGACTTATCCAAAAAGCGATTAAAAAGGAATTTTGAAGTTCAGAGAGCTTTTGTTTTGGATAATAACTAGTTTGAATGTGTATGAACCAATTTAGATCAATACTACTACTAGATTTAGGTCTAGATGACTGTTGAAAAAAAAACAACTTCTATGACAATGATTGACTAAGATGTAACAGTGACTCAAAGTTTGCTTTTCCTACAAAAGTATTTTAATTTTCAGTTATATATTTAGGCATAATTACACAGCATTTAACTCAATTTATCTTTTGAAAATCAAGGAGGGACATAATTCATAAAACAAAGTTATGAAATATGGCAAAATTTGTGGCATCATTACGTCTTAGTATTTATTTCAATATAGGAAAAATATAGCTTTCTTTTCAAAATAATGCTCAACTATCTTTAGAATTATTTTATTCCATCCTTAAGATGCTTACACTACCAGAAACATACATTTTATATATAAAAAATACCAAATGAAAATAAAGCCCCTAGTTCAAAAAGTGACACAACCTTTTAAGAATGAGTCAAATCACAATTCCATTGTGAGCTTAAAAAAAAATAAAGGCACACTGGTATCAATAATCAGATAGATTTTAAGTGTTATCCAGGGGCCTCTAAGTTAAACTTCCATTCTAGTTTTTTTTTCTCTTTATTCACCACCTAATTTTTTCTTTCTGTCCTTCCTATTCTGTCATGCATACTTATGGACTCTAATCACTTTCAGTTGTCTTTTTTAACCATTGTTCTGGCCAATATTCATTATAAGATCTTTGCTATGTGTGTTCTCTCTCTCTCTCACACACACAAGAATTTTATGAGATTTTATGTCCTGAATTTTTAACTCCCCCCCCCCTCTCCCTTTTTTTTCTTTCAAAATTTGACATGTCTTGATCCCATCCTTTAAACAGCTGTAACTCCTTTTGGAATTAAGATAAGTGAAAAATGTTTTCACCACCTTAAAGCTTAGCTTTCAACCTGGCCAATGGTATCTCACACATATTGTTTTCTTGCAACCTGCAGATTTAAAAATGGAAACAAAGACTTCAAAATTGAAATATGATTGTAAAATGTCCATTTTATTAAATTTGAAGGTGGATTTTGTAACTAAGTATTAGAATTATTTTGTTAATGTAGCAGCAGTACATGATATCACATGATGTCCAAGCAAAATATTTCTGTGTATTGAGTACAAGGGAGTGTGCGATATAAAAATGCTATGTGGACAGAAATTTAGATATTTGAGGGGGAAAGAAAAGAAGGTAAGATATACGAATGATTCTCATCTGTGTATGCAAAGAATTGCAATTTTCAAAGCATAGCAGAATCTTAATTAATTTTAACTTCCAACCGCCTGCCCTGTCCTCCACTTAATATGACAGTGATGATTCCAGGCTTGATAAGTTCCCATTGGCTCATTGCTTAAATGTATGGTGCAAACCAAGGGGTCCTCTCAGTTAAGTACACAATGATCCACATTCCTTGTTGTTTTTGTCCTTATTATCGCGGCTGTTGAGGGCCATTCTGGGGTTGACTTGCCACGCTTCTCCAAGTCGCACGATCCTGGGCTAGCTTTATGTTTATGTAGAGCTGGTTGCCAGTCCATTCTTTGATGTCATCGTATCACTGACATCTGGGTCTGCCCCTTCCTCCTCTACCATCTATTTTAGCTGTGAGGACTGTTTTCTGCAGGTTGTCATGTCTTGCAATGTGGCCAAAATATGACAACTTATGTGTTCTTATTTGAGATAGCAGTCCTCTTTCTCAACACCAAATCTACTTGAAACTTCCTCATTTGTTACTCTATCTTTGTAGTTAACTCTTGCCAAGTGTTTGGATAATCACATCTCTAGAGCTTCAAGTTTCTTGGTTGATTCTATTTAGAGAGTCCATGTTTCGTCGCCGTAGAGGAGTATTGAATATACATAGAGCTTGATGGCCCTAAGTCTGAGATCTAGTGAAATATCTCTTGCCATAAAAATATCATTTAATTTGATGAACATTGATTTTACTTGTGCAATGCGAATCACAATTCAGTCCTTGTTACTTTTGCCTTCGTTGGTAATTGTTTGGGCTGGATATTTAAATTGTTGTACTTGTTCAAGTTGTTTTCCTTGGCACAAACAAAAAAAAATTGTTTACTCATAGGAGTAGTCTCTTGTTCGCTTGACCTCTTGTCATTGGTAGTCACTTCAAGTTATCATAAAGACTTGATGGGTTGGCTGTGAATGGCTCACCACTGAAGGTATTTCAAACTCGAGCAATTTTTGAAGGCTGAAGCCATTATTACCATATTAATCATACTTATGTACGAGGTCCGTTTCATAAATAAGTTTCCCTACTCTATAAAATCAAAACCGTCTAAGCTATATGTACATGAAATTTGGCACACTGAAGGATCAAACCTTTTGGGAATTCGCAATGAAATTTTGTGGCACTATGTTGAACGGATACAAAATAGCATTTACTTTTCTGAAGTCCGTTGGAGCAAAATGGCCGGCATAATAGAAAGCACACCAAAATTTTTCAAGATATGACATCCGTGTCATCATAAAATTTTCTGTTATTTTGGGAAAAGATGCATTATGCATTCACAAAGATCTAGTGACTGTTTTAAGAGAAAATGCTCCTTCTATTCAGACGGTAAGAAAGTGGGTAAAAGCTGTTTCAGAGGGACGAGATGACATGGATTCTCGTCCTGGCCGACCTGTGACAGCATGCGGGGATGCAAACATTTCTAAAGTTCTCGTTTCATTGAGTGATGACAGACGAAAAACTTGTGAGGAGATTTCTACGGAAACATCGATGTCTAGAACGTCCGTGTTAAGAGTTCTAACCAACAAACTGAATAAGAAGAAGAAGTTTTCAAAATGGGTTCCACATTTGCTGACAGATGAGCAGAAGGAGTCAAGGGTCAATTTTTCCAGAAACTTTTTGTGGAGATTTCAAATCGAGCAAAATGACTTTCTGGGTCGGATAATTACCGGTGATGAGACTTGGGTGTATTCCTGGGATCCTGAAACAAAGCGGCAGTCAGCCGAATAGACTTTGATGAGCCTCGTCCAGAGAAAGTTCGACGCAAACAAGGGGCTCTCAAGGTCATGCACATGATCTTTTTTGACATGAATGGTGTGATTCTGCGCTGGCCTGTACCTATAGGCACCACAATCAATGCACAGTACTACAAGAAGGTGCTGCAAGACAAACTCAGACCTGCCATTCGAAAAAAACGACCCGGGCTGTTGGAGTCAGGCATCTTGTTTCACCACGACAATGCGCCAGTCCATACGGCCTGGGCAGTGACAGACGTTTTGGTTGGCTACAAGTGGGAACTGCTGGAGCATCCTCGCTATTCACCTGACCTTGCTCCCTGTGATTTTCACCTATTCCCTAAAATGAAAGAACATCTTCGCGGCCAGCGATTTGAAACAGAAGAGGACATTATTCAGGCTACGAAAGTAGCAATAAAGAACCTGGACAAATGTTCTTTCGTCACTGCATTTAAAGACTGGTTACAACAGATAGAGAAATGCGCCATCAATGGTGGATGTTAAGTTGAATAGGTCAGATATTAAAGGCAATCTGTGCCAAATTTCATCATCTTATGCCTTTTGGTTGTTGATTTATGGAGGTGGGAAACTTATTTATGAAACGGACCTCGTAGTTTGTTTTAAATGATAATGTTTTGACTAAATAGGTGAACCTATGAGGCACTATTGAATTGATTGAGGTGAGCTGATGAAATTGTGTGATCTCATAATTTGCTTAGGGCTTGCATAAACATGTCTAAAAGTTCGTCAAGTGAAGCTCATACTCAACAAATGTACTTGGACTGGTTTGTTTAATCTAAAATTCTTTTAACTTTAAGCCATGGTTGTTACAGAAGGGAAATAGATGTCAGTAGTGCCAGATTTATCAAGATATATTTTATGTTAACTACGAACCTAAGAGAACCTTGAAATGTTGAGAATGAAAGCAAGGTGAATGTAATAGTCAGTTTTGAGTTATGAATCCTTCTCAGAAATGATGTGAAAAAAAAAAAAAGCAAGTACATACTTTTTGATGACCTGATGTTTTTTTTTTCACTTGAGAGACAGAAACCCTTTGATCACCACATGTGGTTGATGGGGCTTGGGTCATTCGTCAATCAATCAAGATACTTTATTTGTTAATGTCAGAACTTTTAATGCAGATTTTTTTTTTTTGAGACGTGGTTGCATTTGGACTATAATTTGCAGTTTTTCTTAATTAAAGTTGAATTATAATTCTGAAATTTGGGTGCCCATAGTGCATAAGGTCTTCGTTAAGATTTAAAATTGCAATTTTCATACAATGTTCTTGTTTTTAAAAATCCATTTTACTAGTGCTTTTTTTAAACTGTAAAACTCTTAATCATGTATAGGGAAGCAATTGTCACCACATTTGAAATTCTGCCTATTACAACAAAGTATTGACTAGAGTTGAAATGTATACCTGAATGAAAATCTGAATATTGTATTTTAATGGGCGGAAAAGTATGGGCAGTGGGTGAAGAGTTATGAACAAAAAAGTCTTGAAAGCTACAACATTGATGTTTTGTCGGTAGTAATTGTTAATCAAAACTCTGCCATAAATTTTGACAGCTTATACAAATGCCATGTCTATCAACTCATATGTCAATTTTAAGATTATAAGCTTAGTAACACCCAGTAAGTATTTTTTTTTCTTTATAAATTTGTGAATAATTAAATTTTACTTATTTTTTCTTTGTGCAGAGATTTACAAAGTGGTGTCCCAGAAACAGATCCAAGATTCTCCAGATGATGACAATTCTCCTAGTTCAAATGTCCAGACCATTACTGTTGCACCCACAGTGAACTCTGCACAGAACAAGCGCCCCTGTTGCTCCTCTTAATGAAACCAATTCCCCGTTATTTTAAATGCTTCTTCTTTTTTTTTCCTCTATCAGTTCTAACTTACTGTTGGCACGGCACGTCAAAGAGTGATTGATATTATGTGAATGAGGCCTTCAGTTAAATGATGGCTTAGGATGAGATGAAGTATTTAAAATTTTTTTTACAATGTTACTGTCGAATATCAAATAGTATAAATTGCACCTTCGTTTATTTTTGTTTTATTTCATCCATAAATCTTAATGAATACTATTTTTCCCCCCAAGCTATATGTTCAAGGACATGATGGTTGGTAAAAGATAGGAAAGTAAAGTAACAAACATTTTTTGCATTTTGCTCCAGCCCCAAAGCTTAAAAATATATGGGAATATTAATGCACATACAGTGCAATCTGCATCAGTCAGCTCGCTTGGGGAAAAACTAATAATTTGAATTATCAGAACAATGCCATTCAGGAAAATAGACTCTAACAAGTTGTTTATAAAACTACTTATCGTGACTGATTTGGACTGCTCTGTGTATTTTTCAGCTCTTTTTTTTTTTTTTTTTTATTATCATGGGACCAAATTTTTAAGGTCAAAAGGATATAAATTTTTTAAAATTCATGTCTCTTTCTTCTATCTAAGGTAAGGTTAATTAATTTTTTTGTGTTTTGATTTTTAGAAATAATTAGCAGTCATGAAGGGAAACTGCAAGCCATGTCGTTTTATGTGGTCAGCATTTTCGAAGAGAATGAAATTGGGGATCAGATACGCTTTAGTCTTGCATGAAAATAACCATGAGGACACATCATGTATGAATGTTCAATGTGATTGAATTTTGGCATTTGAAAATGTATGGACAAATGCATTCCAGGAAGTTAGAAATCTATAAATTACAGCAATTGATATATGTAAAACTGATGTAGGTCAAAGTTACTTTCTGCCTTTTTTTTTTTTTTTAATATATATTTTATCTGCTTTGGTGGTATTATGTCAATGGAAGCATATGTATTTTGCTAATATTTCCAGACTGGTAGATTTCCTTTTTCTTTCCTTGTTTGTTTTTTTTTTTTTGTCTTTGGCTTTCATTGACTAATCTTCATTTATGTTGAATAACTTTCACTCATTTTTTTTACACTAGGCTTTTGCAACTATCTTTTTAAGCTTTTATAGTTTATGGTTTAAGGCAATGCTTTTCTACTTTAAACTTGACATGTTTGAATTGCTCTATCAATCTTCACAGATTTGAAAAAAAACGAGGTAACATTACATGCCACCATGTTTAAGAATATACATCATATCCTTCTGTGTGATGATGTGTTAAGATAAGTGTTGCTGCTTTACTCTGAACTTTTCCTATCCAACAAATGAAGCTGTTTCTTCCTTTTCTCCATGCATTGTCAACTTTGCTGAAAAACACACACACTCACACGCATCCTTCCCTCTTTTGCTGTGACATTTTTTAACTTCAAGTGACAACCTTTCACATGTGTCTTATGTGTGAAATTTGACAGTTGGTTATTTTTTTTAATTTTTTTCTCATTTAGTAAATTTGCTGTGTCTCAAATATATAATATATATATATACTTGAAGCTTTTGTTTATGATTTATGTCCTAGATAAGGCAATCATACATTGATAGAAGCTGACTTAGGATTTGAAGATGCAATGGATTGATAATGGAAGAATGTTTAGAGGTATCACAAGCCTATGTATAACTCAAAGGTATGTGTGAAATTTTTCCTTGTGTTAATAGTTTAGCTGAGCCAATACAGCGTTGCATTTGTAGTCACTTCGTATGCATGGTGATCATGATGTATGACCCTTAAATTTTGCAACTTTGTTTTTTTTTATACCTTTAATCACAAAACATACATGGTCAGCAAAGTCCAAGTTGCTGGGTATTGAGAAGAAGCAAAAGTGGATAAGATTAGCAAAAAGAGAATTTTCAGCTTACCTTTCAGAAAACAAGTCTAGCAATCGCAAATGAAGATTCATAACAAAGCATGAGAGAAGGGGTTGACATCAGGTACACAGTAGGTTTCAAGTTAAATATGTAGACCTTATGCAGGATATGTAGCTGATTGATGAGCGTTGCATTTAGGGGAAGCTTTACCATCTCCCTTCCCTTACTAGTGCTGGCAATGCCTTCACCGCACCCATGCATTGTTGGTCGATTTTGTTGCCCTCAATTCCAAACTAATTGTTTCATAGCTCTATCAAATCCGGTATGGGTATGAATAGGAAAGGGGAGGGACAAAGCCCTTTCCCTAACTTCACATTCCAGTATACTTTGTTCAAGCAGGGGCTAGATCTAGATGATAGTCTACATCAGGGCTTTGGTGTACAAAAAGAAGAAACAGCTCAATAGCAATTAAAATATGATGAAGCCAGATTAAGTTTCAAATGTTACAGAATTTTGAACCTTCAAATTTAGTAGAAAATTATATCTATGTTAACCCAAGTCCCAGGGATGTATTACACAAGGATTTGCTCTCTTATTGTCATTTCATTTCATTTTCTTAAATTCAGTCTAGGCTTATATTTTCGAGTTTTACATTTGTTAATCATTCTAATGGCACTTCACAGAGTTCTGCTTTATCTGGCATACCAGCACATATATCATTGTCTAAATTAAGCTTGCAAACATCATTATTTGTGCTGAAATGTTCAAATCAGGTAATAAAATCATCTCATTGAACACACAAGTAAACATATTTTTCTTCTAGGGAACAAAATGTTCATCCCAGCCTGAATTCACTAATTTTTGTTTTAATTAAGAAATTTCCATTAATAGGTCATAAGATTGAGTTCAGTTATTTGACTGAACCAGATAGATTCTTGGGCCTAAACCTTCTTATACATATGGCTATAGATTTCTTTATAGCACTCACTAGAACTAGATCAAGCCAAAGTACTGCTTGCTTGCTAAGCATTGACAAAATATCAGGTAATAAGCTAAAAATATAAGAATTCCTCTGCCTCATCGATTACTTGCATTGACATTGTATCATGTTATTATGGTTCAGAAAAATGCAAGAAATGATCTATGATGGTAGTGTACAATCAAGGTAAAAAAAAAAAGTATTAGGTGAAATGGATTATTATGGTAAATCACTGTTAAGTATTTTTTCAATTCCCACAAAATAGAAACATCTGCCAAAATTAGTTTATTTTTTTTTTGAGTGGAACTGATATTATGGTGCATATTATTGTTTTTAACATTATTGGCCTTAATTTGTGCAAAGAAGAAAGTTAACTACACTGGCCTAGAATTAGAGCATAAGGTTGAAACAACATAAACATCAAATTGTTTAAGATGAATTTGTGTCACTTAAAGATGTATTGTTTCTGGTCCAGTAAATTTTATCTTTTGAGGCAAGGCTAATTTCCTTCAAGTGCAATTCATCTGAAGTCCTGTGATTGTGTATCAGGTCATAAAATGTAAGAATTGTATGATGTAGCCTTTATTTAAAAAAAAAAACAAAACGAAAATATGAAGCTAATGGTATGCAAAGCTTACATTCAACAAAAACAAAAAAAAACAACTCTATTCAATTCCTATTTTTTTTAATCAATGCCTATGCTTTCAATCCAAAAACATTTTAATGATGTGTTTGGATTACAATAAAGGACATGCTGTGCCATGCAAAGTATTACTGTATGCTGTGGTAGATTTAATGATTGAAAAGTTGGTGCATCCTTTCTAATTTATTTATTGTTTTGAAGAAGAAGAAAAACCTTCACAGAGTACACATGCAAAATTGCACTTGAGTTTATGTAAAGAACTTTTAGTAACCTGTACATGTAAATTGCCATGACTGTGGGTAAAAAGAAATATTCTCTTCTTTGCTAACTCTTTGGTCTTTTTTTATATGTATATATAAATATATGAGTTAAGAAAAATTTGGTGTGCAACTTGAGTGTTGTCATTTTGATACAAGTCCTTGTACATTGTCCTGGGTTGAATGTATAGACTTAATTATAATGTATATTCTTGCTCTTTTGATTAGATGTATTTCCATATTGCTTAAAAGGCAATGGAAACTTTTTGTAGCCAACATGTTGTTAACCTCACTATATCTTATGAGGATTTTAGGATCTTAAACTCATATTTTAACTACAAGGGTAGCAAAAGTTTATATGTGCTGTTTGATTTTTGTTTGAATCCAACTCCAGATGTTTGTATGTCATTTGTTCAAATTTCTTATTTTCTAAAAGTAGAATTTTGTATGAAAGAGTAATTTGTTAATGCTTACTCTCAGCGGTGATGGCTTTCATTAGATTCTTACAAAATAGTGTTAAACCAGCCTTTGGTGTAGAAATATGTACTGATTTTTTTCCGGTAATTTACTTTTCTCACTTTTTGATAAATTCAACATGAGCAAAAAAAAAAAAAGCATCAGATTGTCCAAGAACCAAAGAAGCAGGAAAAAGTATTCTCTGCCCTTATAAGATGAACTCAATTTTGGATGAGACAATATTTTTCTTTGATGTTTATATTTTAAGTTCATTTTACTGTTATTTATTTTTTTATTAAATTTTAATGTCCTCATGGAAAACTTTTATTTCTTTTGCATCTGCTTACAGAAAAAAACAACTTAAAACGTTACTCTTAGAGCATTGAATGCTTTGGTATAAATTGAGATCCATTGTAATGGCCAGATTGAGGTCAACCTGTGTAATGAATAAATAAGGAAGTTTCGTTAAATTATGCAATGAAGCCCATCTTTTCTGCTAAAAGGCTGGAAGCACTGTGTTGTGCACATACTTTATCAACAAATTAAAATGCTATTTGTAACATTCTCAAATAATTGAAACACTCTTTAATTTAAATCTTTATTGTAGAAATAAAATGTAGATTTTTTATGCTTTAAACTACTCAGAATCTTTTTCACAGAAACTTGTAAGTTAGGCAGATTCAAAAACTTATTTATTCATGAGTACGATTGAAGCCATTAGATATCAAGGTTTATTGGGGATATCATTATCTCACATTCAAGTAAGACATAAACGATAAAGGGGATATTTATAAGTCAAAAACAATGAATGGGTAGATATATCTTATGACTGGCCAGATACAGGATGAGCTTAGTTACTTTAAGATCAGTTGTGCAGTATGTCAGTTGCTGACATTGCTCAAAATATATGTAGAGAGAGGAAGAGAGATAGATGTGTACATTTTTGAAGATCATAAGTGCTGAGTGAAGCTGCTCTTTAAAATGTTAATGTGGAACAAAGAACGAGCTATGGATTCAAAGTAAATCTTGCGAGTTTGGAAGGTGATTTTTGTTTTAATTTGTTTGTGTATGTGTGTGTGTGTATACAATGCATCACAAGTACTGCTTTTGCCGGAAAATAGAATGCATCCTTATCTTCCTGTTCAATCACTTGTGGTAAAGTTTCACTATTTTACTGTAAGCATGTTTCTTGCTTTGGACTAGTCTAGGTCAGTAGCTAAGAAAATTATGTCTTACATAGTTTCATAAATGAAAAAAAAAAGAAAGAAAAAGATGGAAAAACAAATTAGATTGAGTACAGGTATACCATATGTCAGACTGTGATGGGAAAATGAGTAAATTTTATGGTGTGCGCAGATAAAGAAACCAATCCAATTAGGAGCACACATGGCATAAGCTTATGTTTTTAACAAAACTGCCTTTTTTTTTAATCTATGCAATAAGAAAGAAATTACTAAGACTTATCAATTGTGTCGTCTGATGAACTGAAAAAAATCTTTAAAACTTATGGAAAATACAGCAACATTTTTCAATCAAATACCAAATACCAAATCTATAAAAACCAAATGGCTTAGACTGATTGGCTAGTTGTGTACCTGTATAACTCTTTATTATTAATTTTGGCTTGCTTATTTCTAAATTCTCATTGCTCATTATCCAGTGTAATTTTTTTATTATGTACATTTTGTTTCAAGCATTGCCAGCACATGTTCAGTGAACTTGTCTTTTCACAAAACTAAGTGTATGTAGTGGAGATCAAGTATAAAATTATCAAAGAGCAGGGCCAAGATAACTAAGCTTTGTTTTTTCTCCTGTTCGCTTCTTCTTTCCCAAAAACCCTGTGATAAATTTGAATGACTAACTGAATAAATATCTTGACCACCCATCTGTGACACTGGCATGTTTTGTATAGGAGGAAGAACTACTTCGTCTGAATTCATTTTTTTTTCCTCCAAATTTATAAGTATTTCTGTTGACATTGGTATGACTAAACAGGTCTTGCTTCTGTTTCTGAACAAAACTTTTAAAATCAGATTGTTACCAGTTGATTCGGCACAGAAGATTATCACAGAATAGAACATGTCATAAATTTGATGGGTTTTTTTTTTAGTTTGTGAATGAATGATTCACCTCTCAAGTTATGTTGGTCATTAGGTTTGACTTTAAATTTAGTGGTGTTTGTCACTATCATAGAGTAGACTTCTTTATATTGAATAGTTAGGGAAAAGCTAAGATATTTGTCAGTTTAGATTATGTAATATGGGCTTATGAGCTGCACTTCTTTATTATTGAACATGTGATCGATTTGGACTCTTTTATGTTGGTTTGAAGGGCACATAAAGTAGGAGTATTGTTTTATATTTGAATTTCACTCAAGTTTTACCCCCAAGTGGCCCTTATACTTTGTAACACAAATAAAAAGTTTTTGTTGAACAGAATAAAGTAATCAAATGATTATGTCTGTGATCTTTACTCAAAATTACTGCCAGATATTCCTTAGATGTTTCAGTTTGTTTTCCATGAACCTCACTAGCCGTAAAGAGTAAAACAAAAGACTGGATTATTGTGGTAGTGACACTTAAGCTCTGGGCCTTCCACTAGTTTTGAGCTGTGATGGTTAATTTCTACAGTAGTTTGGGCAGTTTATATGGTAGATTATAGTCCATCAAAAGATCCTTATAGCCCTGTCTGTTTGTGTGGCTGTTGGTATGTATGTGTGACTGCTTGTCTTTATCACTGCCAGTGATTGTAAAGGGATGGGCATGCTGCTTGTTTGATTGACCCATCCTAAATATTCAGTATGTTAACAAGCAAACTTCATGTCCTACAAAAGGAATTTGTTGGCAACAGGTTAGATGTAAGCATTGAGTCTTTCTCCCCTTTAAATACCTGCTTTGACTGCTCTATTTATCAGTTGTTTTTTTCTTGAGTCAATGAGTCTTTATAATATTAGTAGCTTTGAAGTTTTCGTAAGTCTTGCTATTTTTTCTTCTTCACAAACTCAACTTTAAAACTGATTTTCCTGTTGGTTATAGTGCATCTCAAAAGCAACGTCATTGTGTAGTCTGTTGGAAACATTTAATAGCCCTAGACCTTTGAGCCAGTTATTTTTACTAATTTTATTTCTTTTTCTTATTCACTGTTCCAAATTTATTTTAGATTCTTCTCTTTAGGTTATATCCTTCATAAATATCCTGCAAATTTACACGAACCATCGGTAGTAATTTGTGCACCATGCTTCACATGACGGAACTGAAATACCCTCATCAAATTTTCAGGATAACTAATTAGGTGATAACTAGGACATGCATCTACTCTTTTTAGAAATTAAACTTAAATCTTGAAAATTCTTAGCGTCAAGAGGTTAGAGTTGGACTTTAAAGAAACCAGGAGAGAGTATTACAGAATGAGAGATAAAATAAGAATTAGAATAAAAAACCAGGTTAAAGACTGAATCGTTTTGTAAGTGGGAAGATGAGAAAGGGTGTAACTAGTTTTAAACATAGGAACCAAAACACATATAATGCAAGTGACAAAGCGGGAGTTCTTGTTGTGGGGATCCCAAATCGCCTCTCACGTAACAAGATTTTTAAACAAGGATGATGGTAAATAGCTACACATGTACATCTCCATGTGCATAATTGGTAGTGCAGTGATCGGAAATCAGTGGTTGTGAAAATTCGTGATTTAAAATCCGAGTATGGAAGAAGAAAAATATTTTCAGCGGTAATCCGCATTTTAGAAATAATAATTAATTTAGGATCTTATGCGCCAATTCGCTTCTCCGGCTGCGATCGCTATCCGAGTAAACATGAACCCCGCGGAATGGTGTAACCGACAATTTTCTGTAAGCATCATTGTACATGTACCACCATACCAATTACCCGTTTCGATGTCCAGGGAAACTTCGCGTGTATCCGGCTAAACACGAAGTCCGCGGAAAAATGAACTTGATACTTTTCGTAAGGGTTCACTCAGTTCGTGATATTGCTGTCTCCGATATTTCCTTGAACTGAAGCACTCTATCTTCACAAAATAGTCTTGAATAGTTCTGTATCACCATTCACATTGCTATTCAGGCAGTTAACTATGAGCTAAGTAGGAGTGGCCTTTCTAGCATCAAATACTTTGAAAGACAAAACCTTCTCCAGACCCAATGTGTCATCAGTTATGAAGGAACATTGGAATTTGGATATTCACATGTCCTTTCCAAAAAGAATAAGTTGACACAGAAAGTGAAAGTGAAACAAACTCCTTTCAGCTGATACGAAAAAGACCTTGATTAAGAACAGAATCTTGCCTAACATATCAATGCTCACGAAAAACTCAAAAAGTAACTTGAGAGGGGAAAATAAGAGGTGTGAAATGGCAATTTGTCCAACCAACAAACATAAGTCAGAGAACTGACAGCATCATAAAAGTACATGTACATAGTTGTGGATGTTGCGTCTCATTGAAAACAGCTACCCCAGTTGTGATTCAAATCTGTAGAAAATGATAGTAGCAGCAAAGAATACCACTTAGTCATTTGGCACTACCGTATACGTACTAATTTTCATCGCACAGTTATTCTTTTATAATATTTTAAAAAAATCTTTCCATATTACATGTATACGTACATGAAAATATAAACCCGTTAACATTCAATTGTATAATTAGGTTTTCAAAAGGCAACCATTAACACAAATAACAGCCTCCAATGTTGATATTAAAACTGTTGAACGAAGTGGAGCCACAACAACATAAACACAAAGTCTTGCAAGAATTATGCATTCCTTCTTAAAATAACAAGCTTTGTTATGAGTTTATTATAAAAATGTTAATATTATGAATTGTTACTGGCCTCTTTTTAAAATCGAAGTTAGCTAAACTCAGAGAATCTTCGAAGAAGAGTAAACACTTTTTTTTTATTCTATCTATGGCCTATGGCCATGTAGGATACATAAGTTATTGTTAAAATTTTAAAAATAGATATGCCGCTCGCTGAGCACCTCCCGAGAAACAATAAAATATATGATTGAGATGCTCAGGTCGAGTGATCAGATACAGTAGAGATATGAACTAATAAAGTTTTCATAAATAATAAGCAACCTAAACTGTCGTAGGATTGTTTTCAATGCAGACTCTGGGAGAGACGGCTTTTCAGCCCACTAGATTGCGCGCTACATCGCACCTGCAGTGAGTCAACTAAGCACCACATTATGATCTCGTTGGGCGGATAAACCAGATGAGGGGACTGCCTGAAGGAGAGCGCCCATAATTAGACCTTCACTCAATTAATAAATGTAACGAAAAAAAAAGAAAAAAAACTTATCTTGGCGACGATAAGAATTTAAATGAGTTGAATGCCGTTTAATGAATGACTGAGGAGGATGTAAATTTGTTACTGTTGTACAGTTTGCTTTGTCTTCCCCACCTGGTCATTGGACCGCGGAATCAGGCTTCCCATTTATAAGAAAAATTCATAGAGTTTGTTTTCAAAATTACACAGAAGCCCCATTTCGAGGTTGTAGGCAAAGGTGAAAGGTTAGAAAGTAAGCACAGCGGAGATGCTTAATAATCAAGGAATGACACGCGACATACAAGACAGTTAAAAATAAACTTCTTCGAGAAATTTCCGAACAACAAAACTTTTGCCTTCAAATGCAAACCGAGTAAGAAGGAGCCGCGATGTCAAGGCAGGGAGCCAGATACTACAGATACCACTCTTGCAAGAGGGATACTGCTCGGAGAGGAGCGGTAAATTTATTCCCTCTGTCATTTGATTCTTTTTTATTTGGTTTGATTAATTAGTAATGGTATGTTACAATTCTTGACTCTTTTTTTTAACCGTTTACCGTTTCGACACACTAAGTTGTTCTTTCTTATTTTCTTTATTTTTTCCGTTTGATTGTTTCCATAGTTTCATACATTTATTTAAATATTTTGGTCTTCACTTGGCAGGTCATGTTTTTAACTATTTAAGCTTTATAAAACTTTGCTACCATGTCGTATAAGAGATGACATTCTACGCGTGCACGGTACATCCCCAGGTCTGTTATACAGACCGACCAGTTGTCACAAAGGCAAAAGATAGGATGGCGACTCTGTTCATTAGGCCGAGATCTTTCTACTCAAAGACTGTAAAGCTCTTCTGCCATGCAAAAATAATAGATGATAATGAAGATGATGATGATGTTGACAATTATAATAATAATAATAATAATAATAATAATAATAATAATAATAATATTAGTAGTAGTAGTAGTAGTAGTAGTAGTAGTAGTAGTAGTAGTAGTAGTAGTAGTAGTAGTAGTAGTAGTAGTAGTAGTCGTCGTCGTCGTCGTCGTCGATATATTGAGAGATAGGTTTCTTCAAAGCTATAGTTTTAGGAATGTAACACATGCAATTTCATATTCTACCAGAATTGATAAAATTTGATGGATTAAAACAAAATTCCTATTAAATTTTACTGTAGTTCTGAGACAGATATTTCGTTGTCTTCTTTCTTAACTGTAGAAAATATGTCAAGTTTGAAATTAACCTGACCGTCAAATGTTCAATGTGGTTATAATTATTTTTCACTTTCTGAGCTAAGCGTTTCAGAGTTTTTGCATATTTCCTCAAATATTCCCATTGTTTAGTTATCTGTGTTTCAGCAAATATCTTTTTGCGAGTAGGTGGGTTGTTTGTTCCTTCAAAATTTTTCCAGATTCTCCTATTCATTTGATTCCTGCCCGTAATTGATTAACTTTTGTTTCCACCAGCGGTCTCATGTCGAGAATGTGTTTTAAGATACATAATGAGTTTTTAGAACATTTAGCTCTGTGGCAAATGTTTTTCCCACATCATAATAGATATCATATTCCATCCTTCTTTTGTAACTTCATGTCATAATTTTGTGCTATCTTTGTTATTGAAATTTTAATCCTCTCCCATGGTTTAAAGCGCACTTTAAGTTTAGGTATGTATTTACTTCGTCCAAATATTTCTGTGGTGATTTATGTGCTTAGAGGTGATCATTTAAACTGACTTATACTGATTTTACAGATTGAAGAACCTTGTTTAAAGGCACTGGACGTCAATTTGTAATTTCTGCATTGTGATCTGTCAAGCCAAATATCATGGATGTCTCTAGATTAGATTTTTGCTAACACATCTTTATGTGTATGATTTGTTTATTCAAGCGCTAAAATGTCAGTTTGATCTTTTTTAAAGAGCCTGATCAAAATTTTCCGGGTTTTTTTGTTGTTGTTTTTGTTTTAATTTTCCCAATTTTTGGAAAATTAACATTTAGGGTGTAAAGTTAGCATACATGAAACAAATTTTAATGATGTTTTCATTTTCAAGATTTATCCTGTTTTTAGGTAAAGTCAACTAACATTTATAAATATCAGTTTCTATTTCTTTTCAGGCAGGAAATTATTGCTCTCGGCGTTTTCATAATTCTTTGTTTTACATGTAAATTGAATCCATTATTTTTTGTTTTGTTTTTTCAATTCTAGCCCTGATACGTCCATGGAAATCTTTATTTCATTGTATGCGATACTTAAATCTCATTTATTCAAAAAAAAAAAACAAAAAAAAAAACAAACACAAAACGTCATGGCATCCGTTGATCTCATATTCTGTTTATTATAGTCACTAGATATAATGTTATGTTATATATGCATTTCTTTGTTTTATAGACAATAGTCCTAGAGAAAGAAAAACTAAAATGTTAAAAGAAAAGTTAGAATTATACTAGGGAAACACCGTTCAGTGATACATTAGCCAGATGATAATTATAAAACACTATGAGTAAAGCCAGGGGACAGGAGTGTTTGCATGTTTTTAAGTCTAACTTTTCGCGGAAGGATATAGAAAACACTTCATGGTACTATACGAATTGACAGTCTTTACCGTGAGATCCATGTGAACTGCTGAGGATTACCTTATAGTAAAACGGATAGCAGACAAGGGAACAAACTCTTTTTGAACAAAAGCAATAGGACATGGACACTAAGGAGTTACAAGAAACTTTGGAACACAACCTTCTATTTTCTTTTTCTTAAAACATTGAAAAATCTTGTGGAAAGCTAATATTGCCCCCCACCGAAAAAAAGAAAAAAAAAAGAAAAACCATTTAAAATAGATGCAAATCGGTCGGACTTGAGGTTTTGGGCATTTAGACCTCCCTAAGAATGAAACATTAATCAATGTTGAATACATATATTTAGCCAACAAAGGATCAAAGACAATATAAATCTAGATATTTTCATCATGGAAGAAGAAAAAGAAAACTCATTCTGTCCTAAATAAAAAGTTTAAAAGTAAGGACATAACATAAGAGCTATGAACAGGTTACAAAGGCCATGTATTTTAAATTGTCGTTTTTGTTAATTGTATGGGAAAATGTCAAACTGTAAAGTTGCAGTTTATCTTCTAATGGTAATAGTTAATTAGATCCAGAAGATAAACAGAAGATGAAAAAATAGACTAATAAAAGTAAAAAAAAAATATAATGACTAGAATTCATAAAACGCTCTACTGATACATCTATGAGCAATTCATTATTAGCTGAACGAACCCGCTCAGGCCTCTGTTACAACTTTCGTAGATAGGGGGGGAAACTCTGATGTTGCTGTTAATTGTAAACAACCTGGAAACGATAAGGATCACGTTTGATTGCCTCTGAGCCATTTCAGGAGTTAATTCAAGATACGTTTAGGTTTTAATCACAGCGTTTGACCATTTCTGAGCCATTTCAGGAGTTAATTCAAGATACGTTTAGGTTTTAATCACAGCGTTTGACCATTTCTGAGCCATTTCAGGAGTTAATTCAAGATACGTTTAGGTTTTAATCACAGCGTTTGACCATTTCTGAGCCATTTCAGGAGTTAATTCTAGCGCCAAAAAGGAGCTAGATTGTATGTCGTTAAAGCTTTTTAATACACACCGGGAAGATTTTGTTGTTGAGCAAACGATGAATAATAAATTTTTAAGGAGCAGGAACCAACCATTGGTAGAGGAAACAGACATTCAAGATATAATGTTTTTTTTCTCCCTACCAGTTAAGAATGGTACTGTGTACGTCTTCTCATGGTTGTGATACTGAAATAGGTGTTTGAAGGAAAGCTCGAATATGTCGAAAAAAAAAAAAGCTTGTCTACAGAGGACCCAGAGACCCGTTCACAGCAAAGAATGGTTGCATCTGGTCGGTAAAACTTTGCTTCATTCCAAACAATCTCACAAAGAGTGGAGATTACTTTAAAAATGAGCTGGTAAAGTTAACTTGGATATGGGGTTTATTCTTGAATAAACAGATTCTCTGAGTCTGTTTGTTTCGTACTTAATTTTGAAATTTTCAAGGTGAACTTAACTATGAAAAGAAAAACTTGAAATTGCAACTTTACCTTAACAGTGAATGATTAAAACTCGAAGTAGGCCTACTTCTAGTTTAATTTCTTAGTTATTGCACCTCTGAAAGTTTCATTCTTTTTTTTCCTCCCGCAAGTGGGGAAAGACCACATCTCTTCCCATTACTTGATTGTAGGATATAATTTGACGACAAATGAGTGTTTTCTAAAGGTTTAGTCGGCCAAACTTGATTGATAAGATCTTCTGAACCAAGCTGACATTATTAATCAGTAAACGAAGGGAGAGAGTGAGGTAGGGTGATTGATCTTCTGGGATTACGGGGATGGGAAGAGATTCTTCATTTCAGTAAAATGTCAAAATTTCAGTCTCATACGGAGTTCGGCTTTCGCGGCGATCAGATAGTCAAATCAATCCATCAGTAGCGACTCGAGCAAAAGGCGAGATTGAGAAAATGTAACACTGGTTTTATTGTAAGCGGTAGGGATACGTTTATGATTACGTGACTGTCAGACGGACAGACAAACATGTATAAATTTAAGATCACACATAGTTGAGACTGCCGCAATAACAGAAACAAAGAGAGAGAGAGAGAGAGAGAGAGAGAGAGAGAGAGAGAGAGAGAGAGAGAGAGAGAGAGAGAGAGAGAGAGAGAGGGGGAAGAGAGAGACTCAGAGAGAGATATAGAGAGGGGGAGAGAAAGAGCGAGAGAGAAAGGGAGAAAGCGAGAGAGAGAGAGAAGGAGAGAGAGTTATTCAGAGAGGGAGGGTGGGGGTGTACCGCTTTAATAATTTCAATCTTTTAATTTAAGAAGGGCAAAATTCAACTATATTTATTTTACTTTCGACAGCTAGGGGAGGCGCTGTTTACATCTTTGACAATCAAAGCCAGGTTACTGTCATGGAGATTTTTTTGCTTTTAAATTATGTCATAAGATGTTGTTCTTAAAGTACCCTGGTTTTTTTCACAATGTCTATAACTCTAAAGGCATTGATTAGAATTCTGGCTAGCTTAGAAACATCTCATTCCGTTATTTTGTTTCTTGATTGTTGTTTAGTTTTCGCGCAACACGCTTAAAATTCAAAGGAACAAATTTTCATGCCAGTCCCTGACTAATCCAATCAGAAACACCCAAATTCCATTTATTTGCGGAAGTGCACTCTAAATTTTAGACTTGATGATTCGCATTGTCTTCGATACTTAGGTATTTCCGTTTATGATGGGTTTTGCAAGTTTTGTTTTTTTGTTTTTTTTCGATTATCGAAGTGGGCCGAAATTAATAACAACGCTGATGTAGAGAGCTAAATAATTAAATGCTTTTCAGATGAGTTCCGATACGTGACGATAGTTTATTCATATCGGCCCTGTCAGCAGTGGATATGCTCCTGCTCTGTGAATGGTCTTTATTCAAGAGCTTTGCCTTTTTAAAAGTAGAATGTATCTCGACTAAGATTTACAATTTAGACTGGTAATGAGGCTTAGATTAAAGACCCACTCAACAGCTGGTGGCCAAAATGCAAAGAAAATGAAACAGATATTATACAAAAAATAATATTTCCAAGCAACCTTGAGTTAGAAAATTTGAGAAAAAAATCCTAATTCCCAAGCAATCTGATATAACTTCACACACTTTTCAGAAATAAAAGTGAAGGATTTTTATTCTTTCGTCACTCAGGTTTCCCCCTTTAACAACTTGCCTTAAAATTTTACATGTCTCAAAAATCAAGTCGTGAAAACCAACTTCATAATTCCGTAATATTGACATAGTTTTTAACTTACCGAAAAGCACTGCTTGGAATTAAAAAAAAAAAAACAAGAACAACAGCAACAACAATATATTATATAGGTTTCTCAAGACGCTAAGGGGCAGATAAAAATTGATTTAACAGATTAGATGGTATCATTTCACCGGCACCCATTACAATCATCAAAAAAGTTTACCTTAACTTCATTCATTAACAATACACTAAACTGTATTAAACTGACATCCCTGTACAATTATCGGAGTTGCACACATTACATAAATGATATTACCCGAAATGTACTCACTCGATTTACACTGCAGTTCCAAGTAATCAATCGATTACAAGGCTAACAATTTCGAGGTACCCGGTACAAGTATGACACTACAAGCTAGAACTTCGTGCTTCATGTAAGAACAGTTGTAGGCATGTGTGTCGTCTTCCTTTATTGACGATTCAAAGGCAGATGAAATGACCATCTATCTATGACCCTGCTTTTAAGTTTTATAGTTCTTCAAAACTAACGACGCCTCTATAGTTAACCCACACCATAGAAAAATAGGAATTTGCTATTCCTTTCGGATATAATGATTTTAGCTTCCTCTTGTCAGCGGATCTCTTTGTGAGAAGCAAAGTGTGCAAAATGTTGTTAAATTAATTCTAATTCTCGTCAGCACATCTTTGCTACTTTGTTTTTCTCATTCAGGGTATTCTCAGAACTTTCTATATCACTAAGTATTCATTTCAACAACAGTGATCTTTTTGGCGTTTGATTCCGTTTCGTCCATCCTTCACATCCAAATAATACTATTAGTTGGAAACTTAACAGTGTTAAGATTCTCAACTTTTTGCTTGGGCATTGTCCTTTTCAGATTCATACGAGCCATTTTGTCAGACTTGCTGTTGTCATTGCCAGTCCTCTTATTCCTGGATGTCTTTTTCAACTGGCTTCAAATCTAGCACCCAGATACTCAAACAGTTCATCCTTTCTATTTAATTCCATCAATTGTTATTATGGCGTCTCCCTTACACTTGTCTATTTCCATTATTTTGGTTTTCTTTGAATTAGGTGCAATCGTTTTTCATCATCGTGTTCTTTTATAGATTTAATAAGATTTTGTAAGCCATTTCATGTTGTGGCTAGCAGTGCAGTTTCATCGATATTATCTCAAATCTCGCAGGCGTAGCCCTTGTAGGTGAGGGCTCTTGATTAAAGAGTTACACCTCTCACAATTTCTTTTGTGTTGATACTGAATAGATGAGGTGATAATTAAAAAAATTGCTTGAAACCAATCTGTTGTTCCTCAGTCTAATTGTAAAGATGGCGGTGAGTAATGTTTCCGACATCCCAAACAAATTTTACCGGGTGTAGATAAACATTATGATATCAGTCTTCTAGGATTCGGATTATACGCACATGTAAACTAAGACGAGTCATGCACAGACCTACTTTGAATACCCAGCAGGTGCTTCTCTTTAGCTGTCTCCAATGACCTAGTTTGATAGCTGCGTGTCAGTACGATTGTGTGCCATGGCCAGGTATAGGGTCTTTGGGCTGGGCTTGCTTTACTCTTGCTGCTGTTACCCAGGTGTGTCAGTACTGACGCGACAATTAGCAGAATCATGGCGGCATATAACACTTTGCTAGTACGTATTCAATTGCTCGTAGCAATATTTCCCGGAGTATTATCGCAGTCAACGTCTGTTGCCCAAAACTCATATGATTCGTTGACAAAACTGAACTGCTCCCAGGTAAGAGCTTTGTTTCATGACCACTGATTTCTGTTTATGTTGTTGCCAGGTTGATCTCTTTTTGTTTTGAAAACTGAGTTCGCTTCCGCGTTTGACAAGGTGGCTTCTTGAACATTTCTAGATTTAGATCCGCTTCGAACGAGCTGCAGAATCAAGACATATCTTGTAGTTTATGTAGATCTAGCTTTAGGTTTCTTATAGAAGCTCTATATTCATAAATTGTCTCCAGGTGGAAAACAACAACAACAACAACAACAACCAAAAAAAACAAAAACAATATAAACAAAACAAAGTCCGAAAAGATCCCAATGGAGAATGTTTTATCAAATGATATGAGATGGGCGGTGGCAAGATTTTTATTTTTACTCTCACTAAAAATTAAAGCAAGGCATAGGATAGTAAAAAAAGAGATAAAGTGCGGTTCTAAAAACTTGATAAAATAAAACACATCACCCATCACGCGAGCAGATGGGAATACAAATAATTATGAAGGCTGAAATTGAAAATCAAGCCATGTGTAGCAAGGGAGATAAAATTTGATAAAGTAAAATTGAATGAATGAAAAAGTGTACACGGAAAGTTAAAAAAAAAAAAATAAAAAATAGGGTAGTAGGAAACAAAATGTGGGCAAAATGAGAATGAGATATTGGGAGAGAGAGAGAGAGAGAGAGAGAGAGAGAGAGAGAGAGAGAGAGAGAGAGAGAGAGAGAGAGAGAGAGAGAGAGAGAGAGAGACAATCCAAAGGTATAAAGAGAAAAAAAAAGCAGACAGGGTGACTTTTCAAATGAACTGCAACATCAACTTTAGTAGAGGGGGAAAAAACATTTACTTTAAAAATAAAAAAAAAAAATCTTTCATTCAAGGCCTTTTAAAAAAGAATTTACAAGAACTAGATAAATCTAGATCTTGGTTGTTGTCTTTTTTTTATTACACATAAAGTTTCATGCAAATATCTTGGTTTATAAATAAAAATTAAGCAAACATAAATTTATGAACAATAAGTTTTTATAGTTATCTTGCTTAGCTCCCCTGATGCATCCAAACAAATGATGCTCACTTCTCTTGCAAATAATTATAGATTCAATGAGGCATAATTAAAACAGACTTGCACTTCTAAGAATGTGTGCTTTTCCAGTCCATGCCCTAAAATGAATATCACTCTCATTTTCTTTATATTTAGTGATTAGAATGGCAAGAAATCGGCTGAGTAGGATACTACTACTACAGTTACTACAATAAAATGATCTTTTACCACTACTTCTACTGCTTGTCTTTGGCAAAATTTGGAGCTTTAACTTAGGGACTTTGAATAAACGGCTCAATCAATCAATGGCGATCATAATTTTTTGTTTTTTTTTTTGGTTGTCCAGTGAAGACGTGGTATTGAATGCTCTCTCTAAACAGCAGGTTGTCACATCTTGACTCAACTGTATATTTAGTATTCTAATCTCACAAAGAGCAAGCTTTGTTTCAGATCATTTCAATGCGAGCCTTTTTTTCTAACTACAGCTGAGCACTACCCCAAACTTAAACTGCATATTTTCTATCTGTAGTACATAGGACTAATTCAACCGGTGCTGTTGTGCACCGCAGTGATTGTGATGATGAATGTTGAAGACTTCTCTTCAGCATTGAACACATTGAAACCCCACAAATTTAGTAATCCACAAAATTTCAAATCTAAAAATAAATACATCATTTCATAGGTTCTTAATTTTTTGACCAGTAGAACACAGTATGTTCATGCTGGTTTAAGAAAAAATCAAAACTCATAACAACAAACACAGGTCTGTGTCGTACCCCCAGTCTTGTTTACTATTTATACCAGTGATTGTAAAATTTCAGGGAATCATGTGCCAATTATAAAATTTATGGACGATACAACCCTACAAGGTTTGTTTTTAAGTGACAATGAATTGTTATATAGACAAGAGGTTTACAAGTTTGTGTCATGGTGCTACGACAACTTTTTATGTTTGAATGTAGATAAGACAAAAGAATTACACGTTGACTTTAAGAAACACAAAAAAAATAAAATGTCCTTACATATCAAAGGTGAAGTGGTACAACAGGTGTCAAAGTATAAATATTTAGGAGTAACAATTGACGAGAAGCTGCAGCGGTCTGACTATGTAAAAATAACAAAAACAAAAGGTAACAAGAGGATATATTTTCTTAGAAAACTCACAATACTATATGTCAACAAAACACTTATTTACTCTTTTTTTATAAATCAATTGTTCAGAGTGTATTATCTTTTTGTACATAACAGCCTGGGGAGGGGGGTTGTGGCGTGGAAGATAAAAAGGGCTTAGGAAGGACGATAAATAGATCCAGTATATTTAATAGACACATTGATTCATTCAATGATATTTTCTGAGAGTCGGCGCTGCGGAACATAAATAAAATAATTATGTACACAGGCCATTCCTTGAACTCTTTTGTCATTAAATCATCTAGAAGTCAACGTATGTTGTCCATCCCCTCTTAAAGTAACAAACATTTAAACTCATTTATCCCACACAGTACTAGGCTGTATGATTCAAACTCCATGCAATGTGATTTCCCATAGATGGCTCCTAGCTAGTTTTATTGAGAGGTGAGACTCGAGTCTACAAATTATATTTGATATTTTTGCAGGCAATTTTATTTAATCTGCTGACAAATGTAACAAAGAATTTCACTAAAGGGGATGAAAATAAAGTTTATCTTACCTTATTTTATCTTATCTTAATTCATTGTGGTCTTTAAACTTTAAAATGTAATTTTTTTAAAATGATAATACCGATATTATACACTCTATTTATTTATTGATTATAATCTTCACAAGGTAAACATTTTTAAATATGTAAATACTATATTTGTGTTATATACTTGCTCTATATAGAAACATGAATACATATATATTATATGTCTTTTTTGTTTATTAATTAATTTATTTATAAATATGTGTATATATATATATATATACACACACACACACCTGAATTAATATTGTATATGTTAATGTCTTTTTATGTAACTGGGCATGTTAATTTTGAATTTTCCCTAGAGGGATGAATGAAGTAAATCATATCTAATCTTACATAGGTAGAGAGGTGTCTACATTGTGCCTGTCAATCAATTGTTCCACAAGGTTCAACCAGTGTGATGATTACTGATCATGACTAATTCCTGTCTTAATTTATTTTTTTTTGTAAAAAATCAGTGAAGTTTAGATAAATGTCCAATATGGATTTGGCATACTGTGATTGTGTGAAATTTCTGAAATAAGACTTTTCTGAAAACAAAAAGATCAACAATCTGTGATGATGGTAATTTCAGTGACACTTATCCAGACAATAAGTAACCCTCTCATGTGATACGTTTTTTTTCCTACAAGTGCAATTTCTTGATTTATCGATTGATTCCTATCGATTTAAAAAAAAAACAAACAATAGTTGTTCACCAAGTAGTATTATGCTCAAATCTGAGATGAAAATTTTTTATTTATATCAAGCAGACTACTCCTTAAGTGGTGCGAATAGGGAATGTGACAGCAGTGTGTGAGTACTTTTAAGTTCTGCAGATCGTAGAAAATTAGAATGTGAAAAGAACAACAAAATCTAACAATGACTGGCTTGAAATATAAGATTATCATGTCTGGATGGTTGCTATGCCTTTCACAAGGTAAAGAGCCTTTTCCAAACCAGCAGCACAACCACAGACAGAGCCAATATGAACCTTGAACACTAAAACCTCACAGATTATTTTTTTTTTCAAAAAGTCACATTAAAGCTTGAAGAAGATCTCAACGTTGGTAATGTCCCAGTAGGAAGTAAAGAATTCACTGGTCCATTACTAATCAGGTGCGCAAGGGACATAGGTTGCAGAGCCTAGGAAGAATTTAGTCCTTGTTCCAAATATTAATTTTGCTGTTGCCTGCAGCATATGAGGAGGCATGAATTGCATCTTGAAATTCATGTCCCAATATAACAGCATTGCTTAGCCTCGAAATCATGAGAAATCTAAATGTTACATAACAGTTAGGCTTTGGCCGAAGCTCTGCCTGTTTAGAAGAAAAAGAATTCTTTACAATGCCTCGACAGGTTTGTCACCCAACAAAACCATCACCAGTTTCTTGCTTTAAATATTCATGTTCTCACCATTGCCATTCCACTTGTTTCTTGCGTTTGCTCCGATAGTGATAAGCTGCACAGTCACCAGTTCTCTGTTTTCATCCGTTCTTACACAAATCAAGAAGCAGCATTTTAAACACCATTTTGCTGCGCTTCTCAACAACACCATCACCAGTACGCTTCTATCACTTTTACTAGTTTTTTGCTCTTGCCATCATAAACAATATAATTTGCCAGTCGTGCCTCCTCTTGACAGCAACGCCATCAGCGTTCTCTTGCTGTCACCTATGCCTTGGAAATTGTAGTTTTAACATATCTCCAGCTGTTAATCATTATCAGAAGCTACAACACCATTATAATTTTTCTGCCTTCAATTTCTGTCAGTGCTATCACTAATTTTCTGATGTCAACTAAGCCGACTTTCACCAGCATCACCATGAGCAATTTTCTTCTCTCAGCGGTCAAATCTTTTTATAAGAAGGTGGGCTGCTTTTAGAACACTAATGCGCTTCAGCCATGGATATTTTAAACTAACAAAAATTCAGCTCTTACCGATTTTTTTATCAGTGGCTTACTTTTTTACCTTATTACTAACCTAACTGGCAAGACTCCATTCTATGGTTGACATCTCAAACCCCAGAGCATGTCTAAACAACAGCATCATAGATCAGGAAAATCATGTGGCCGGCAGAAACAGCGCGCGCTGAGGTTCTCGACCAAGGAAGTACTGCATTGTCTAGCCACCTCCAGCCAAGGAGCAAAAGTTCAAATGGTTTGGCAAAAATGAAAATGAATGCTGAACAAGAAGAAAAATTACGTGTGCAGCAATTGTCGAGAATCCTGGGAATTTTTCTTGGGTCTATGAAAAGTCGTGGAATGTAACTCTTCTTAAGGAGCGAAAACCATTGATTTAGATAGACATTATTTAGATCGCATTTGTTTCATCTTTACATAAAAAGATATCGTGAAGGGTAAAATTTACATGCTGAGACAGCAATTTGATTTAAAAATCTTAGTTTTATGGTAAAGCATGTCCTTGTTACAATGAAAGATGCACAGACCCTTTTATGAAATAAGGGAGCTGGATATGAAACTTATTTGACTAATTTTCTTCTTCTTCTTCTTCTTCTTCTTCTTCTTCTTCTTCTTCTTCTTCTTCTTCTTCTTCTTCTTCTTCTTATTATTATTATCATCATTATTATTGCTCTTGTAGTTGTTGTTAATTTGTTACGATGAAAGCTTTAAACTATAACTGATTATATTTTGTGGGAAAAGAAAATAAATTTTCGAAAGTTATTACTCGGGTGGAAGCTGCAGAATGTGAACATTCTGTTAGCTGCTGCCTTTTATGTTTAAGTGGACTATTATTTACTTATAAGTTTAATATTTAATAAGGTCTGTAATACAGTTGTTTTTTCGCAAAGCTATCTCTTATTGTACTCCGGCAAAGTGGTAAGCTGGCAGGCACTATATTACCATCAGTCTGTCTATTGCGTCCTTTTTTTTTCGCTTCCGAAACTTGACACTGTTCTTGATAATGAAGTAAGCTAATGCTCTATTGTAGGCCTGTCTGGATTTTAGTCGTTTCACAGGTTGTTTTTTTTATGAAGAGATAAATTTTCATGTATCTCCTGAAAGCTTCTCAGCTAGATGCTTCTTTACGTTTGTATAAATCTTTTATTCTCGGCCTAAGTCTATCCTGTTTTACGGTTACAGTGAATAGAAATCTTTATTCTCCTAAAAATTTTATTCTCTGTTTACAGTCTGTCCTTATTTGACGGTTATATAAATCTTCTATTCTCGGTTTCAGTCTCTTCTTTTTCTGACAGACTAGATGTAGGTGCAAAAGTAAAGGCCAACATAAAAAAGCCGTTATAAAATTGAATTAAACGACTTAAAAAATGAAAATTAGCTTACCTATTTAACAAATATATTATTATTATTATTATTATTATTATTATTATTATTATTATTATTATTATTATTATTATTATTATTATTATTATTATTATTATTATTATCATCATCATCATCATCCTCTGGATTTCTGTCACAAGAGGCCAGATCAGTTTTTTTTCGTCTCTATTTTATTCGATGCCACGTTGCATTCACGTTTCTGCTTTCTATTCCCAGTTCAAAGCTATCATCGAGGCTGCAAACCTTCAGCAGCGCTACAAGAGCCCGTCTCCTTTGACACTGTTTGTCTTTGTTGACGCGGCCTATAACCGGCTTCCCCCGTACATGGTCACTAATTTGTACGACAGATCAAGCGCCAATAATGGAGGCGCTAACGAATACGTTAGCTCATTTACAGGTACATTTTAGGCACGTATACGGTACATGGCACTTGGCAAACGACTTGTCGACACGTGCCGTGCCACAGGCTAAACATCTCCCTCCATAGGCCATAGCACGATTCCGGGTTTTATAATAAGTTCAATAATTTCCCTCTTGTAGTCATCCATGTTTGCAGCAGACGGCACAAATTAACGAGCAATGCAGCAAATCACAGCACGCAATGTTTCGTCACGGCTATGTCATGCCGCCTACGGAATGTGCTTTTGTAAATCATTCTGTTCAATTTTCTTTGGCGCGCGTGAGGTGTGCCGTGTGTCGTGTGCTATGTGCTGTGAGCCGTCTATGAAGGGCCCTTATGGTTTTGAATATGCATTGAAACGTTATCAAAATATTTTTATAGCATTAAGTAAGGTCCCAACTGTAAATTATATAAATCGAAACACATTTTCATTATATTGTATCCATAGTTATTTTAAGATAGTTATGTTCTGTATAATGGCTATTTAAGTGGGCAGCAACGTCACAGTGGTTCTCATTTTTCTCATCATACTCGCTTTGCATATCAGCTATTCTACGCCTTAATTATGCTAGTTTAGAAACCCAGTCAATGTCATATTTCTCACATATTATCATCATTTTTTCCTATTCTTTCACCTCTTTCTTGTCCTCCTTTTTGTTCTTCTTCTTCGTCGTCTTCATCTTTTTCTCATACCTTCATTTTCTTTTTATCCCAAGGGTGATCTTTTATCTTTACATCAATCTACTTAATAAAAACATAAGTTGTATGATGACTGCCATCTTCACTTATTACTCAAATTCTTTCCATAACACAATCAACTGGACTTTCAACAGTTGATGGCGTCATAGAGACAAGCTCTTTCAGCAAGGCTACACCTTACCCGACCTGGTCCGTGAAAAGTCGAAAGTTGTTCCTGAATATGCGGAATTTACGTGTTGGGGTGAGACATCTTTTAGCTCTTTATTTCTTCATTATCTTATACAATTAAAATGATTTAAATCCTAGAGACCGAAATTGTAAATCTTTATTTATTAGCAACTCTACGGCTTAAAAAATGTTATCATTGAGAAGCCTAAAAAGCTTCTACTACAGTCAACTTCATTCATATTCCAACATGCGTGGCTAAATTTTTTCCAAGTTCTATTATATTATTTTGCGATTTTTAACCTACTTATTACTTTTTACAAATTATTTTCTATGTAAGCCTCAATAGTCTTTCTTATACCTTAAACACTTGAGATACTTATGTTGTAAATAGAATATGGATTTACTGTCAAGTTCATTCTATATGAAGAACAAAAGGCGTTTCATAAAGAAGCTTTATCTTACGGGCACGTGGAACAAAAGCGTCTGCAACGGAGAGCCTAAACCAGCTTTGACGATGTTTCGAATGCTCAAACATTGGCAAATGAAAGTATAAAAAGGAAGTGCAATAATAGACATTAAAAAAATAATAACTCAACAATACAAAGGTCCAGTTGAGACCTTAGCTAGGTTCGAATCAAAATTCCAGCAGTCTTGAAATGGACAACATAGAATGAAGTTCTGAACCTAGTGGTGAGAAAAAAAAATTTATTTTTTGTTCAAATTTCTAATAGCTCTCATGCACCTCCCACAAGAGTGTCATTTTTATACCCCCCCCCCCCAAAAAAAAAAAAAAAAAAAAAAAGCTTAATACTGGGGTTTTGTATTAATGTATTAACGATAGCCAATATTATCATCACTTAGAACTACGTGACATACCTTTAACATAAAACAATTTAAAAGTTGTACATCAATCTATATTCACCGAATTCAAATAATATGATAAATGATTTTTGATCGAAGTTAAATCAAGTCTTAAAAATGACTCTTAATAGTGTAGTTTATATTGTGTATAATGTAAAACCAGCTATGCTATCATTCTAACCTAGAATGTTAAGAGTAAAGTCTTGCGTATACTATCTATCTACGCTGTCGTTTTACCCTAAAATGTTTAGAGTAGTTTATTGCGTATACTTTCTGTCTAGGGTATCGTTTTCAACTTAGAATGTTACGAATAAAATATTGCGTATACTATCTATCTAAGCTGTCGTCCTAACCTAGAATGTCAAGAGTAAATTATTGCGTATACTATCTATCTAGGCTAACGTTCTAATAGTATATTAAGAGTAGATTATTGTGTATACTATCTATCTAGGCTATAGTTCTCACCTAGATCAGTGTAAGTTATTGTTTATAGTATCTATCTAAGTTATCGTTCTTACCTAGAATGTTAAGAGTAAATTATTGCATATACTGTCTATCTAGGCTATCGTAATGACCTAAATTATATACGCAATAATTTACTCTTGACATTCTAGTTTGGAACAATGGCCTAGATAGATTGTATACGCAATAACTTATTATTAACTTTCAAGGTTGGAAATTTGGCCTAGATAGATAGTATACGAAAAAATCTACTCTTAACATTGTAGCTTAGAACGATAGCCTAGAAAGATAATTTAAACAATTATATAACTTTTACAGTCTAGGTTAGAACGAGAGACTAGATAGAAGGTATACCCAATAATCTACCCTTCACATTCTAGGTTAGAACGAGAGATTAGATAGATAGTATACGCAATAACCTACTTTTAACATTCCAGGTTAAAACGATAGCCTAGAAAGATAGTGTACGCAATAATCAACTCTTTCTATATTAGAACGAAAGCCTAGATAACCTAGAGTGTTAAGAGTAAATAATTGCGTAAACTATCTATCTAGGCTACGTTCTAACCGATATGTTTAAAGTAGATTATTGCATATACTATCTATCTAGGCTATCGTTTTAACCTAGAATGTTAAGAATAAGATATTGCGTATGCTACTGATCTAGACTTTCGTTCTCACCTAGTCTTTTAAGAGTTGAGTATTGGGTATGCTATCTTTCTAGTCTATCGTTCTAACCTGGAATGTTAAAAGTAGGTTATTGCGTTCACTATCTATCTAGGCTTACGTTCTAATCTAGAATATTAAGACTTGAGTATTGCGTATACTAACAATGTACTCATCAGTTCTAACATAAAATGTTAAAGAGTAGATTATTGCGTATACAATATATCTAGGCTTTCGTTCTGTCCTAGATTTTTAAAGGCAAATTATTGCATATACTATCTATTGTGGCTATCGTTGTAAAGTAGAATGTTAATAGTACATTATTGCGTGTATATCTATATAGGATATTTACTAACCTAGAATTACGAGTAAATTATTGCGATACTATATATCTGGGCTATCATTCAAACCTAAAATGTGAAGAGTATATTATTGCGTATCATATCTTTCTAGGCTATCGTTCAAACCTAGAGTGTTAAGAGAATATTATTGCGTATACTAGTATGTTAAAAAATAAGTATTGCGTATACTATCTATCTAGGCTATAGTTCTAACCAAGAATGTTAAGAGTAAATTATTGCGTGTCGTATCTATCTAGGCTATCACTCTGACCTAGATTGTTAAGATCAGATTTTTTGCGTGACATATCTATCTAGGCTATCGTTTTAACCTAAAATATTAAGAAAGGACGAGTTACAGACATAGGCTTGGAGAAAAATAAGTTTTCAAAGAGAGGTTCATTGGATACGATAGTTTTAATTTGCAATAATAAACAATTCCTTTGATAAAAGCTTGGATTTGCACTGAAAGTAAACACATACGTAATTAATTTAGTGTGTGTGTAAGAGGAAGGAGGGTGGCGGGGATGAAAACTAAGCTGGAAAAGATTATAACTCATTTTGAACCAGCAAACCTTTGAGTCTAGTTCGGTCTGAGCTAGCCACAGCCAGTGCTTGGTCCTTTTGTTCAAAGAAACTACATGTATGTAACTATACAGATAGATGTACAACTAAATACAGGTATGATGTAGTTCTATTATAACTAAGCACAGAGAGTGGGGTGGGGTGGTAGGTGAGACAATAAAGGAGAAAGGAGACAATCAGACCAAGCAGCAAGGTCCGCCCTCGATGCTTATCAGGCGCTCCCATAATCATTGTCTCTTACAACTTGTGAGACATCAAGTAAAAAACTCGCTCAACAATCTGTTCGCCAGCCTATACTTTCCTGCCATTGGACACATAGTGACAGCTGACAGAATATCAAACTCACCAACAACAAAGGCAAAGGCTTTATACCCTACACACACACCACGCTCTCAACTCATGCCTTTCTTGACACCTCAGTAAACTCCTCCCTTTCTTACTCGGCTTTACAGTGACAAGAGGCTGTGGTGTGATTGACCGGTAACAAGATTCGTTTGGTCTAATGCGATTACAAAAATTGGCCAATCACGTTACGTTATAACTTACAACACTACTAACTGCAGTCCACATGATTCGAGGAAATCTGGGGGGAGGGGGCAGTGGTCATGCCAAGTCATTGCCAGGACTCTGTATTGGGGATGGAGTGGGGGCAAGAAAGGGGGAAGGGAAGGGTCATGTGGTAAAGTCACCGCTGTCTAGTTCTTTTATTTGCTCTTCGGTCTTTATAACAACCACATGCAAAGGAAGCCGGTTTTCCATGTATCGGTAACATCTACTACCCATCTCGTAACATGGGTCCGACAGATGTGACAGATGTGCCTAAATTGCAATTTGTTCTTTACACCTCAGGGGCTCTCGTTCGCCTGCCAGTAGTTCAGACAGGGAGAAATTGGTTGATATTCTTAGGAAAGATATAAAGTCTACAGAGTATATGAGATGGGGTGTTTAGAAGATGATGACGTTTCAAACAGGTCCGCCAGTCAACCATTAATAATGATGGCGCCGCAGCTCCCGGTTCGGAACCTCAGCCAATGGCACCGCAGGGTCCAGGTTATCGTCAGGGCACCCTCACCCTGCTAACGCGGTTACCCACAGGTAGGGCCGAAAACTGTACCGTTGCCACGGCCAGTTAGCTTCTGGACTGGGCAAGTGGCAGAGAGGATTACCTGTGTTTAAACTGAGCGTATTGTAGTTCACAACAAAGCGTCTAGATAGACTTTTGTTGCCAAAACAGAGTTACTTTTATTTTTTCAAACGTGACAAATTTATTTAAATATATTTCAGGGTTCTAAGAGTTTAAGAATAGATTATTGCGTATAATATCTATCTAGGTTATCTTTCTAATCTAGAATGTTAAATGTAGATTAATGCGTAAACTGTATATCTAGGCTATTGTTCTAACCTATAGTGTTAAGAATAGATTATTGCGTATGCTATCTATCCAGACTATCGTTCTAATTTCAAATGTTAAGAGTAAATTATTGTGCATAATTTCTATCTAGGCTATCGTGTTAACATAGAATGTTCAGGTTAGATTTTTGCGAAAAATATCTATATAGGCAATCGTTTTAACCAGGAATGTTAACAGTAGAATATTGCTTTTACTATCTATCTAGGCTATCGTTCCTACCTAAGATTTAAGAGTAAATTGTTGCGTAGTCTATATATCTAGGCTATCGTTATAACCTTGAATGTTAAGAGTTAATTCTTGCGTATACCATCTCTACAGGCTATTGTTCTAACAAAGAATGTTGAGTTTTATTTTGCATATACTTTCTATCTATGCCATCGCTTTTATCCGAGAATGTTAAGAGTAACATATTGCGTGTACTATCTATTTAGGCCATATGTCTAACGTAGTAAGTTAAGAGTGAAGTATTTGTATACCATCTTTCTAGGCTATCATTCTAACCTAGAATGTTAAAAGTAGAGTATTGCGTATACTCTCTATCTAGGCTGTCGTTCTAACCTAGAACGCTAAGAGTAAACTTTTAGCTATTCTATCTATCTAGGCTTGAGGTCTAACCTAGAATGTTAACAGCAAATTAGTACCTATACTATCTATCTAGGCTATCGGTTTAACGTAAAATGTTAAGGGTAAAATATTGCGTATACTACTGATCTAGGCTTTCGTTCTAGCCTAGAACGTTAAGAGTAGATTTTTGCGTAAACTATCTATCTAGTCTCTCGTTTTAACTTAGAATGTCGAATATAGATTATTGCGTTCACTATCTATCTAGGCTTACGTTCTAACCTAGAATGCCAAGAGTTGAGTATTGCGTATACTATGTTCTCTTGCGTTCTAACATAAAATGTTAAGAGTAGATTATTGCGTTTACTGTCTATCTAGGCTATCGTTCTAACCTAGAATGTTTAGAGTAAACTTTTGCGTAAACTATCGATCTATGCCATCGTTGTAATCTAGAATGTTGAGAGTAGATTATTGCGTATACTTTCTATCTAGGCTATCGTTCTAACCTAGAAACTCACTCAGCACTAACCCCGAGTATACTCGGCTGCCCTGTTACTGCAGTTGCATACGAAAACCGAGAATACTCAGGTTTAACTTTGGACGCCTTTTTTACTTTCCAAACCAATGTTTCTTATTCCAATTCAATTTTATAACATAGGGAAACCACTCTCCTTTTCACATTTGTTGGATGCGTATCTAGATCGAACATTGCCTTTCTTGTGGCTTTTATAAAAGGTTAGATCTAGCCTAGATCTGGACAAATTCGAGATCTAGATCTAGGCTTCTAGAAAAGAGCTAGATCTGGCCTTGTAAAATATGAATGAGTGTATTCTCCAACCTCTCCTTTTTATTTTCTGACTGTTGTATTTTACAAGTTCGAACAAGTACATTTTCTTTACTTTTTTGTTAAAAATTATGTGTATTGGTATTTTTACAGAGTGTGGAATTTTTCTATTTTTGCAATAGTTGTGTCACTAGATGAAAACAACAAAAAACTAATGGCTCCTTTATTACTAAACTTGCTGCTAAGATGAATTGCTACAAACACAGCAAATTTTGTGTATGTATGTGAATAACTTTTCAAAATGTGATATTTTAAAAATACCTAAAAAGGCCAGTGACACGGAGCATTTCTCTTGATAGGAGCCAGTGCTGAGTGAGTTAAGAGTAGATTATTGCGTATACTACCTATCTAGACTATGTTTTTAACCTGGAATGTTACGAGTAAATTATTGCGATACTATATATCTGGGCTATTATTCAAACCTAAAATGTGAAGAGTATATTATTGCGCATACTATCCATCTAGGCTATTGTTCTAACCTACAATGTTAAGAGTAGATTTTTACGTATACTATCTAACTGGGCTATCGCTCTAACCTAGAATGTTAAGAGTAGATTTTTTGCGTAATAATTTTATTAGGCTATCGTTATAACCTAGGTTGTTAAGAGTAGATTATTGCGTATACTCTCTATCCAGGCTATCGTTCTAACCTAGAATGTTAAGTGTAGATTATTGCGTATACTCTCTATCTAGGCTGTCGTTCTAACCTAGAATGCTAAGAGTAAATTTATGGGTATTCTATCTGTCTAGGCTATCGTTCTAACCTAGAATGTTAAGAGTAGAATATTGCGTATATTTTATACGTAGGCTATCGGTTTAGTAAAGAATGCTAAGAGTTGATTGCGTATACTATAGACTATCTACGTTGTTAATAGTAGATTAATGTGATTACCATCCATCTCGCCTATCGTTCTAATCTAGGCTGTTAATAGTACGTTATTGTGTAAAATATTGAAGCAAATCATTCTAGACAAAGATTTTTTTAAATGGTTCTAGCTCTCTCACTTAGTGCAACTTGACAAGAACCCCCCCCAAAAAAAAAAAAAAAAAATAAATAAACTCTTCTGGTCAGTCAGTTTTATAACAAGCAAAAAAGTCAAACTAAATTGCGAACTAAAACAACACGAAGAATTTATAACGAAACATGTAAATATTGTGAATGCGACATTTAATGAACATTAAAATGTATATCTAATGTGTTGGTAGTAGGGAGCACGTCGTGCATGAGCTTCTCTCCTCCTGACGGCCACGATTCTTGATCTGCATCAACTGGAAATTAAAATCTGCTTTTACTGTGCTTAGAGAGATTTCTTATTTCTGTCTAGATATTTAGATCTAGTTCTCTCAATTCCTGCTAGACGCAACTTACCTGTAAAATAAGTTAGTCTTTAAGACAAAAGAGGATTTGATGTGATCTTTTTGCTAGAAAACTGGGTTTTTTTCAATGAAGGAGCCAGAAGGTTTTAGGTCAAGTCATTTAGTTTAGTGGATTAAAAATTAAGATTGGGAAAGGAGCCTTATCCTAAAGTTTAAAGTTATACTTTTTTTTTTAATTGGATCGATTTGGTAATTTTTAATATCAAAAGGCTCCCCTTCTCCACGAGATAGATGTGCTGCCAAAATCTGGTGGAAATCCATGCAGAAATAAGATCTCCAGACCATTTCAAAAGTTTCACGTATGTTTTTGTTTTGTTTTGTTTGTTTGTTTCTTTCATTAAACAAGACAATCAATACAGTTCGTTTACCACGATGTCGCTGTTTCTGGTATTAGTCGAGGTGAGGGTTACGAAAAGTTGCTTTTTCCCGTTGACGACATTAACGTGTGTAATTATCAAACAATAAGAGAATCACAAAATGCAAATGAACTTCTTATGCATATCAATTCTAAGGAAAGCTAGCCGCACATTTTGTTTAAACTCTTGTGTAAATTAGCCATATATTTTACGCAGACAGTGCGATCACATTTCAAATCTTCTAGAAATTACTAAACCTTGCTTAAATGATACATGTATATTGCACGTGAGTTTGGTGAGTTGTGCATAACTTACAACAAAAGAGTTACAGCAATAATGCTGTCGTAGATAAAGGAATAAGCGCCCTATGGAACGGTAGCTGAATCAACCTATACTTAAACAGATCAATTTGAACTTAATCTTTTTGATTCGTGGTTAAACAATTGGAACAATCGGTCCCCAAAAACATGCATGTGTCATGGAAAGCTTATTCGAATGTGTGGGCCATTGGTGCCATGTTACTGGATCGAAAGCCCTTTTTAAAAGATTTATGCTTTTCCTCCGCTGAGTTTACTCCCAGCGACTCTTTAGAGGATGGACAGGGAAAAGGTGGACATACTTATTATTTTGGAAATGTTCACAACACAAAGCTGTTGGCGTTCCATGCTTCCCAAACTCATGGCCGATCTAACTAGGCTCGATTCCCAGTAATCAACTCTACAAAACAGAGACAATCAAGGCGATTGTCTGCCTCGTCTATCATCGCTGTTGACGACCTACAGCTAAACCAACCCCTATCTTGTAAAATTCGTGTAATCAATTCTATGGTCAAATCGATCTTCTCTTACTGTTGCGAAATAATTGTTTCCAAAACTTTTCAATGCTCGAAGAACGCCACCTACAATGCTTAAAGCAAGTGTTTAAATTCAACAAAAGCACACCGAGCTGCATTGTTTATAATGAACTAGGATTACGACCCATGTGAAAAAGTCCTAATATTCTTTGTCAAAGTGAAATTATTACTCTCAATCTCACTATCTTGCTTTTCTCATGTATCTTAGCCTAACTGAGCACAACAATCAACTTAAAATACCTGGACTTACCACCAACCACTGAACTCTCTCGAGCTCGGGTTTCTGTATCAAGCAGAAGTTTAAGTTTAACAATTACCTTACTCTGTCCAAGTGTCAGAAATTGGTGATGAATTCTTTATCTATTTGTCTATTAAAAGCTATTGAGCGAAAGAAGACTGTCAATTTAAAAAAAGGCCAAACAGGAATTTTTCCGCCATCCGAACATTTTTAAGACGAATAATTTGTTTTATTGTAAAAGCCATGCTGAACTGAAAAAAAAAAAAGCAACTTTATTGAAAGCTGGTACCCGTCCTGAATGTCTCGGTCATTATTGTGAATATTTTTTTATTCGTTTGTTACATTATCAAAATTAGCTTCAGTTGACTTTTCTTTACTTTTGTGTATATTAAATATAAAATGACGTGTTTTATTTGTTACCGTTTCCCTTTCACCCATATTTGTGTAGTATATGACCTGCGTCGGTTAAATTGAAATCATACGAGAGTTATTTTAGAAAGTAGATACAATATTTTGAAATCCGAAACAAATTGATTTCCTCTTCTCTAATGAACACACACTTTTATAATTTCGGACAGACTTGTTTATCACTGGTCCTGGTGCAAGTTATTCATCGCTTAACTCAGTGAGATCAGCAATTGCTGCTAGTTTAGTGGACAAACGTACTTCTATTGGGGATGCCTCTCTGAATAAAAAAGTTGTGTGCAGTTTTCACTGTCAGACCTCAGCTTCCTTGATACACCTCTTTACAAAGGATGCGAACATTGTGATGTCTTCATCAACTCTCTATTACTTTCTTCTTATCCTCCCCGACCTGGCGTTTGATACCCCGTTTCTCTCCCCTTTCTGACCATGGTGATGGCTGGGCCAAAGGAAGGCGCTATAATTATAAAGAATGGTCAAGGAGTCAACTCATACTCTCCGTTCTTATTTCTTTAGCTTCTTGGTGGGGAAATTAGAACCCACTTGTCATTAGAGAGGTTGCTCCTCTTAGCAAATAGAAACAGGTTTAGGTTTGAGATAAACTCCTTCATGTGTCTCCTTTTCCCCCATTTGTGTTTTATCCAGACTGCTTTGTGTTTGAACAAGGTGGCTCGGAGAACTTTGAATTTATCACAGAACTTTTACTACATGTTGGATAGTGGGGACGGGGCATTTCTGTTTATCTATGTATATTTTATACCATGATATTGTAAAGTTGCGAGAAACTTGAAAAAAATGTTTAAAGTAAAGGAGGGTATTCATGAATCTCCCTCGTAGCCACTTTTTTCCTCTTCAAAAAGTCTAGGTTTTCTTTTTTTAAAGTAACATTGATATTCATCTCTTTTTACCTCAGAACACAGCAAGTGGACAGGCAGGACCGACCAAATACTTTGCAAATGGTGCTATGATTGTACAGCCTAATATCCAAGCCGGTCAACACGTTATTCACATTTTGGATAGAGTCCTTCCACTACCCTTGTTTGAAACTGTTCTTGCCTATGTTAGTGGATACAACCCAGACAAGAAAATGTAAGATCATATTTGTTTTATCTAGAGTTCTAGAATGTGGCATAATAATTTACTCATTGCTTTCGCACGATCAAGAAAGCATGAATTGACCCAATCTTAAAGCTAATAAAAAGTAGTTTTTCCCACAGATCCAGCCCCAAGTTCGTAGTATATACAAGTAAAACCTTTTTAAATCGAATTTTGTTTTAAAATAACAAATCTGGAAAGATTGATAGATTTTTTTCTCGGTTTGTAAAGATTTTACTCAGTTTCATGCACTTTTTAATTTTTTTTATATCTATATATATTTTTTTTCGTCTTTTCTTTCACAAACATTTTTTTGCGTCATTGTTAATTAATATCATGGATTTTCATGATTTTTTACACTATTTTTTTCACATACTTTTTCCGAGTCGTCTGATTTTTTTTTCGTCATCTTCTTTATTTCCCAATATTTTTTATTGAAATTATTTTTTTTCACCTTTTTTTTTCAAAATCTATCTGTTTTTTCAATATGTTATCTATGTCATTTTTCTCATTTTTTCGAAGGTTTTTTTTTTTCAGTTTTTTCTAAATTTACTTTCTCTGGAAATATTTATAAATTTTTCATTTTTATATAATTTTTTTTCCTTCCACAAACATTTTTTACGTCATTCTTAATTAATATCATAGTTTTTCATGGGTTTTTACACATTTTTTTCATATATTTTTCCGAGACGTCTGTTTTTTGTTTTTTTTTTAATTTTCTTAATTTTCAACATTTTTATTGAATGTTATTCATTTTTATCTCCTTTTCTTAAATACAAAAATCTACCTTTTTCATTTTGTTAACTATGTTATTTTTCAACTTTTGTTTTTTGCATTTTGACTTATTTTTAACTATTTTTCGCATAAAAAAAATTATGTTTTTTTTTTGTTTGTTTTTACTTTCTCTGGAAATATGTATGGATTTTTTTTCTCGGTTTCTAAAGATTTTACTCAGATTCATGCACTTTTTTAAATTTTGTTTTTAGTTAAAATTTTTTTTTCGTTATTTCTTCCACTAACAGTTTTTTTTACGTCATTCTTAATTAATATGATTTTTCATTAGTATGTACACTTTTTTTTTTTCAGTTCCGAGACGTCTGTTTTTTTTCTCTCTCCTAATTTTCCTTCTTTCCCAACATTTTATTGAAAAAAAAAACCTACCTTCTTTTCACAATTTGTTATCTATGTTATTTTTCAACTTTTTTGTCACATGTTCACTCATTTTTTATTATTTTCAATTTTTTTTTCTATTTTTTACAATGTCTGGAGACATGTATAGATTTTTTTCTCAGTTTGGAAAAATTTTACCAAATTTCATGCACTTTAAAAAAAATTATATAAATTGTTTTTTCGTTTTTTTTCCTAGTTTTTTTTAACATCATTCTTAATTAATATCATGGTTTTTTTCATGAGTTTTTACCCTTTTTTTCACATTTTTTTCTGAGACGTCTGTTTTGTTTTGTTTTTTTCTTAATTTTCATTATTTCCCAATATTTTTAATGAATGTTATTCATTTTTTCTCCTTTGTTCTTTAGTTGTTTTTTTTTTTTTTTACAAAATATATCTTTTTTCTTCAATTTTTTATATATGTCATATTTCAAAGTTTTTTCACATTTTGACTCGTTTTTAACTATTTTTCTCATTTTCCTAAAAAAAGTTTTTTCAATTTTTTTTCTATTTTTACTTTCTCTTAAGCTCACCATTTGGAAAGCACTTGTTTATTATGTCCTTTTCACTACTATTTTATCTATCTATCTATCTATCTATCTATCTATCTATCTATCTATCTATCTATCTATCTATATATCTATCTATCTATATATCTATCTCTGTCTCTCTCTCTATCTATCTGTCTATCTATCTAATTTGAGGATTAATGTGGACAATCAATTAGAGTGCTCAACCGCGGGAGCTAGTTATAATGTTAAAAGATCTTACCATAAATGGCATGTCATACATGACAAGTGTTTCTAAGGGAGGACAGAGCTGTTGTTTGTCCTCCAATCTCGACTTCGCTCTAGTTCGATATTTTTTCTGAATATTTCTTTAAAAATATACCTCCACCCTTTTCCTTCCCCATATTCTTTCTCACTCACTCTTTCTTTTTCGCTTCTTTATCACACCCTCTCTCCATCTCCTCCCCCCCCTCTCTCTCTCTCTCTTTTTTTTCTTACTTTGCTTGCTTTACTTCCAATCAGCATCCTCTCTTTTTCTCTATTTTTGCTCTTCTCGTTTTATCTATTCTATGACTATTTCTGGGGTCTTTTTAAATTATCGAGCTAATAACAACGTTAAGCTATTCACTTTGTAATAAACGATCTGTTTTTACCGATTGACGGGAGTCATAGGTCATGTAGGTCGAGCCATAAATTAAAAACAACCACAACAAAAAAGCAAAAACAATAGGGAAAAAAACAAAAAACAAAAAAAAACCCCAAAAAAACAATACCTATTCGCGAGCGTATTAAAGTCTCCGTGCTGGTGCAGAAAATTATTTGTGTGCGATTCGCTCTCAGCCATTGTTGGCTAGAATGATATTCGTGGTTGTCTGTTGTCTGGTTTTGTGACGGTTCCTACAGAGCTGCCAAGTCTAGCCGTGGGGAAGGCACTGAAAGATTTTTTCATGGACATCTTACGGCTACCAATATCAACCGATGTGTACTCATGTACCAGGAATATGTTTCGTGTTCTTAAACCGGTTAGCTTTTGTTCTATGATGACAATGAAAAGTGGAAATGTCTGGGAACACTAGTTCAATTTAAGGCCCACGAAAGTGTTGAAAACGCTAAGCTTTTTACATTAATCTTTTAGAATAATCTCTTGTGTCTGAGTGTAAACATTGAAATAGGCAAGTGTTGTTCGTATGCTCTCTTCCTTTCAAGAATTCCGAAATGAAGAAGTTCTCTTCATTGCAACTCAGACAAAGGCGTAAAAATAGGATGATCTTTTTCGTGAATACATAAGAAACAAACTTAAAAAAATTATCTGAATATTCTATAATAAGACTGATCGCTGAAGGTATATGTTAAAAATGCTAGATGCTAGATGTTGATCCTGCACTTGGACTTTCTTTTGATACTGCACTAAGATCACTATTTTCAGTGTTTCGCTGCTTCAGATGTGCTTGTAATGAGTACTGTTGCGTTATTCCTTTTTCCTCAATACAAGTAGTCCATTCCTGCGAATATACTCAAGGCTGAGGTAAAATTAATGAATAGAATGAGAAGCTTACGATCTTTCCTGTCTCAAAAAGGGAGAGCAATAATTAATTCAAAACCTCTCCGCCTACTGCCTATCTCAGATGAATATTTTATATGGAAAATGTCTTCCTTTATACCTATTGTTGGTCATGGAAGGCACATTATAAATGTGGTGCTGTTGAGCATATAGCAAGTGATCTGGTTGACTTCTATTGTCACAGACGATTTCGTGTATTACTTCAGTCCTTTTTCAAGAGGAAATCAAACTTTACTCGTCAAACGCTGTTTTTATCTTAATTCTTGTTTACATTGGTAGTTCTATCCTTATCTTGTTCTTTTACTATAGCCGAAGGATTGGACATGAAAGAAAAACTTTAAATTATTTGTTATTCTTTTTTACTTTCTCCTTCCTAGTTACAAGTTCTTTGAATTGTTTATGAGCAAGCTGAGTGTTGCTCCTCAAGAGGACTCTATCAACAACTACCAGAGGCAGGTCCGCTCGGTGCTGGTCAATCTAGCACAACCGGTTACTTTTTTTCTTCCTTCTGACCGAGCTGTTGAAAGGATTCCTGAAGGAAAAAAAGGAGAACTGCTAGGCAACCCAAAGAAATTGCTAAGGGTAAGCACATCTACTAGTATTTATGACAGTGAGCATCTAATAAACCGAGAGGATGTAAAAAACAGTGCAATCTTTTTACCACTTACGGTTAGCAGTTATGAAGAATTGGTTCTTTTTTTATTTAACTATTGAATACAGAAAATACATCATGACTCTGCCCATTGAAAACAAGACAGACAAGTTAGTCGGCAATAATACTGCGGCCTACAATAGACTTAGAAAAACTTCAAATTGAAATGGCATTCCCAAGTTTATCTTTTAATTGAGAAATTAACAAAAACAATCTCTAATGATTTAATTGATTTAATTTCATCAACAGCGATATTAGTGATGTTCTGGAAAAAAAAATGTTCTTTCTATTTAGGTATCATTTGTTGGGTAGGTCCTTCACTTTGAATGAAAAGACGTACTAGCTTGAAAAAAATTAGCGAGCAAAATAATTTCCTCCGGTTTCCTACCTCTTTCTACAAATATGGGTCATTTTAAAGACAAATTCACCGCACAAGGAGTTAACTTTTTTCCCTCCATAACTGTCGAGTTATCCAAGAAAAAAGTAAGCATCTCTTTTTTCAAAACCTCTTCAGTAACATCAGCCAAACGGGAGCTGCAACGTAGCTTCATGGCATGCCACTAGATGTATTGATTTTCTCAATGTTTATGTACACAAACCATGTTTTCTTGCAAGCGGACATCAAAATCTTTTTGAAGGTATTCCATGGAACAGTAAAGAAGATTAATTCCAATTGTCTATATGAGCTGATGTTCGTAATGAACCATAGAACAATCTTTGATCAACTCCCAGTTACATTTGGAGACTTTTAAGATTCAAGAAATTTCTTACATGAGAATAACTGATGTTGGGTATTAGATGTCTAAAAGATCCATGGAAAAGTGGATTTTTGAACGATTGTTGTTGAAATTCGTGATATTAAATGGCATCTTGGCCGACTGTTGCTGTGTTGATGAAGCTTGGGTATATTCAGATAGGATGTAGGGCAAAGCTGGAGACAAGCCCTTTCCAGGATGTTTAGAGACTAGCATCATTCGAGGCATGATTGGTTCCCAAGAACGGAAGTGGGTTTAAAAAAATGCTTTTGACTTTCTTACATAGGACACAGCCCATTTAAGTGTGTGTGTGAGAGAGATAGATAGTTAGAGAGAGAGAGAGAGAGAGAGAGAGAGAGAGAGAGAGAGAGAGAGAGAGAGAGAGAGAGAGAGAGAGAGAGAGAGAGAGAGAGAGAGAGAGAGAGAGAGAGAGAGAGAGAGAGAGAGAGAGAGAGAGAGAGAGAGAGAGAGTTAGGATGAAAAGAAAAAGAGAGAGCGGAGTTAGGAAAGGAAGAAAAGAGAGAGAGACAAACAGACAGAGTGTGTGTCTGTGTGTTTTACTTGTCATGTTATGGAAGGGGAACTTCTTCTTTGGATAATTATTTGTGGTTTTTTTTAGGTTCTTATGATCTGCAAAAGTATAATTATATGGATTTATAATCTCAGCCCTCATGAGCAGGTTAATTAATAGCATGGCGTTCATGCTCTTGTGCGGATTGGTGAGAATGGCTTTATCTTTAACATTGCAGATTCTTGGTGTTGCATCTAGATCTGCAAGAGCATATTGTTTTATAATGTTTGCACAATTTGCGTTTATTCTGCTGAAATCGCAATTTTAGTCACCTCGACACCATGTTTAGTGTTATATAATTCTACTCCTCTGCTATTCTAGATCATAACACTACATATCGTTCCTAAGCAAGCGCTCTACACTTCTCTTGTGAATCATAATGAACAGTTCAACACGCAGTACAACTCTGGGCGGGTTGTCTTTAGAAAGAACTTTGACAGAGAAGCAGGTATATATACTTTGTTATTCTGTATTTTAATTACATTATTTTTTCAGTTTACTCGCACGAATTTGTCATGATTATCTTTATGGGGTCAATCAATACTTATTATTACCAGGTTATGTAAAATCTTCAAATATTACTACACCCTTACATAATTTTAAAAACGTGCGGAACCCTATATGGAAACATTTTCAAGATAAAATTGTGGTCCTCTGACTACCCAAATGATTATTTTACTTGTAGAGTTTTAGAGGCAGAATTAAGGCAATCTCTTGAGAGTGCCTTAGATCTTCCAAGAGTGTGAACAAGGAACTCCAGGGAGAAAAAAAGCCAAAAGAATGTTTTTTATCTCTCAAACTATATCTTTCAAAACCTAATAAATGCCAAAGGAGCTCGTGCTAAAATTGTCTTTAAGCAAGCCAATAGTACCGCTTGTCAGCAATATAGTTATAGATGAAAATACACATGATGGTATGAAATCTGTTTTGAAACAAAAAATTAGGAAATTGAAAGGTAAGAAAACAACTCCTGTAACACATCCTTAAAAGGCAATTCTATTTTCATCATTAATAAACACTATGTTTTTTAAATCCCTGAGACTTTTATTGATATTGATCCATTCTAACCTTTTAATTTTTAGTATATGTATCGGGTGCTCTGAGGCAAGGCAGTACAGTTACAGCTCGTGTCAGCTCCCCTAACATAACAGTGCTGAATGGTGTTGTGCACCACATTGACGAAGTCCTTGGCTTTGTTTACAAGACTGTTATGCAGGAAATTTCCTTAGACCCTGTCACTACGTGAGTTAAGCAGCATGTCACTCAGTGTGATTTCACTTTACTTGAAAAAGTATATCTCTTGTTTAATTTAATTTTAAAGAGATCTGTAATTTCTCTGCTCTTAGTAGTAGTAGTAGTAGTAGTAGTAGTAGTAGTAGTAGTAGTAGTAGTAGTGACAGTAAAAGTCGCCGCAGCAGCAACAACACTACAACACTAGTAGTGATAGAAATAGTAGTGGAACCATCACCACCACCCCCACCAGTACAGTGAGTGTTAAAGTAGCAGCAGTAGCAGCAGCAGTAGTAAATGAGTTTATCATGATATACATACATGAAGTAGCAAATTGTCTTATGAGGGTAAAAAAAAAGCTAAGAAGTTGATGATAATGAAAATTAGAAGGCTCGCCCTGATATTCACAGTGCCACTTATCTGGATTTGATATACACACTGTCAATAGGTTGGTTTGGGACGCTTTAAAACTTTTTTCTTCTTTTTCTTACTTTCATCCTGGTCCTTCTTGTCCTCCTTATTTTTCTCTTCCACCTCCTCCTCCTCCAACTTTTTCCTCGTCTTTCTCCACTTCATATGTTTTCTAATTTGTCCCATCAAAATGTTTAAGGAAAATATTGAGCATTTGGAAGAGCTTAGAATTATATCTGTAAAATATGTTGTCACATGAATCTTCTATTTCGAACTAGCTAACTAGATTTTATTCCATTACTAGGAACTTTGAACAGCTGATTAAAAGAGCCAGAATTGACTTACAACAGACTCTTGGAGCATCCAATGGTGTTTATGTCTTTGCCCCAACCACTGAAGCAATGCAGGCTATTCTTAACATAGATGACAACTATATAAATGATCAAGCTTTAATAAACATGGTATGTGGGGATGATGGAAGGTTTTAACTTTTAACATGCAGCTGACACTAGCATTACATTCTGTCGTCCTTGTCTATTCATAGAATACAGCTGAGATGGAGTGACTCGACATGCGCAGAACCACTAGTTGTGTGACCTTCGTCGCGGAACCACTTCATCTCGAGAGCTCTTTTTTTGCATTTTTGCGTGTTATTCCTCATACTTTTTTATATCTTGCACTATTTTAATGTGTAGATCGCTCGCCACGAGAAGTTTTTTGTGATAACTTCATTTTCGTTTCCGATTGCTCGGACTTTAGCTTTGAATTCGGAATATTTAATTAATTGTGTGACTACATGATACTTCCATATTTGTTCTTCAGTTCTACTACAATTTGGATTTATCATTTCACCTTCAACCCTCTAATTTACCACCAGTCTATTTTGCACCTACTGCTTATCATTGTGGTTTATTCAGCTTAATTTTATTTATAAGTTTACCCTGAATCATTTTCACGTTCCTTTTGATTGTGTTTTGCTTTTGGTATGTGATAACTGTCCTATACTACAAGATGGCGTCTTCTAGCAAGGCTTTGGACTCAAACAAAGAAAAGGCTGACCCCATTCCTTCGAGTTTGGGCCAATCACAGCCTGGGTGTTTAAAACCTTTACGGTCACCCTCTCCCCCCACCTCCGGGCCCAAACGGTCATTGACTCGAGTGGTGCTCATCTGAGGGACAGGTCAGACAGAGTTCGTGGGAAGCACCGGCCCGGCACCTCAGGTAAGGCACGGACACGTACAGGGAAAGGTGGGGGTGAGAAACCCGCACTCGCTCAGACTAACGCCTCGTCTGCTCGCAGAGATGAGGATATGAGGGATATCAAAGAACAATTATCCTCGTTAATGCAACTGGTGCCAGTCATCACTGAGATAAAGGCGGCATACGATCACTACAATGACATGGAGCGAGACGACCTGGACCGCCATCTGAGCGAAGCGGAACTCAGTCTCTCAGAGACTGGAGAGAGCACTGATGCTGCGCAAGACATACCTGACACGGTAGGTTACTTTAATACCTTAACCGGAACATGTGCTCCTCAGGAGACTACTGTTCACCAAGAACTCGCTTCTGGTGTGGAGAAAGTGCTCACCGACGGAATGTCTAAGGGCACTCTCAGCGCCCTTCTAGATCCGTACCACGCACCGGCCAACTGCAGTCTACTCTCCGTCCTGCAGTGTAATCCAGAAATCTTTAAAAATACCAGCCAATCTGCTAAGGCGCGGGACAGCGCACTTCAAAACATCCAAAAAGCCTTAATTAAAGGCCTCACAGCCATCCTCCTTGCCTTTGACGATCTGTCGGCAATCTTGCAACCTGCACAAAGCGGTGCCATGAAGCAAATAGCAGACGTTGTCGCTCTGCTTGCGCATAGTTCACATGCGCTCGATTTATTTCGGCGGCATGCGTTTAAGGGGGAGCTAAAGGAGGAGTATTCCTCCCTATGTGGCGGAGCGCATCCTGTTGTGGGTGCTCTCTTTGGCCCTAATGTCCAAGATAGGGTCAAGGAACTTAATGATACCTTGAGGATGGCTCGCTCCACTCAGCGGTTTCACCCTTACAGTTACAATCGAGGCACCCGTCGGTTTCCTTGTTTTAGGCCAGCGCCAGCCGTGGCGGAAAAGGGGAGGGGGGTACAACAGGGGCCAGCAGCATACACCAACATCTCCCCCTCCTCGCGGTGCTTGGGGCCAGCCGAGAAAGCCGATACCCAAACACAAACAATAGGCTTGGATCAGGTACCTAAGACTAATAGCTATAGTGGGGGTAAGCTTAAGAATTTTTCAAAGGAATGGGGAAAATATACATCAGACCCCTTTCTACTTTCTTGTATAGAAGGCTGCAGGCTAAATTTCGATACTGTCCCGATTCAATCTAAAGTGCCGCGTCCCCTCAAATTAAAACGGGAACAAATAGCGGCTTTAGACAAAATGATCAATGAATTTGAGTCAGATAAAGTCATCACAAAATGTAAAAGAGAAGAGGGTGATTATATTAACAACGTTTTCTTTTTAAAGGGAAAAAAGAGATTCCTTTGATTCTGATAAAAAAAATATAGGATGATTCTCAATGTCAAACAGCTTAATACTCACGTAAAATATGTGCATTTTAAGATGGATACGCTTGAGTCGTGTCTGAACTTGATGGAACATTGCTGCTATATGGCTAGTCTAGATTTAACAAATGCTTACCATGCAGTTCCCATTCATACTGAAGATACTAAGTACCTTAAATTTGTCGTTCATGACCAACTTTACAAGTATCCTTGTTTTGCCTCAAGGGTACAGGGACAGTCCTAGAATATTCACAAAATTGACAAAACCCATCATAACATATCTCCATTCCAAAGGTGTTATGTGCAGTATATATATATATATATATATATATATATATATATATATATATATAGATGACTTATATATTCAAGGTTCAGACTACGAGGAATGTCTCTGTAACGTTATGGAAGCATCTAAAACTCTAACGTCATTAGGTTTTGACATCTCTCCTAAGTCAGTTACTAGGCCCACTCAAGTTATCGAACATTTAGGATTTATGTTGAACTCTCGCGACATGACAGTGTCCCTTAGCGATAAGAAAAAAGAGCATGTCCGACAATTGATTACCAACGTCCTTGCTAACCCCATCTTAGTGAGAAACCTAGCACAAGTTATAGGAACATTAATAGCGTGTCTCCTCGCTGTTCAGTATGGGCAACTCTTTTATAGAGAGATGGAAACAATTAAGATCCTAGCCTTGCATAAGCGGTATGATTATAATCAAAGGGTGCACTTATCAGAGGATGCGAGAAAGGAATTGCAGTGGAGGTTAGATGAAGGTTTAGACAGCAATAAACCTTTAACCAGAGATAGACCTGTAGGTATCATTAAATCGGATTCATCTGGCTATGCATGGGGAGCAGTTATGAAGGATGAAGTGACCCACGGCATGTGGAGTGATGAGGAAAAGACGGAACATATCAATGTGTTAGAGCTTAAGACAGCTATGCTTGGGGTTCTATCTTTATGTAGTGACCTCCATGACTGTCACATTCGCATTGAGCTTGATGATACAACTGCTGTTTCCTACATTAACAACATAGGAGGTACTCACTCCTTTAATGCAATCAACTTAGCAGGCAACTTATTTTATGGTACAAATTCAAAAGGATATGGCTCTCAGCTTGTCATATCGCTGGAAAGGCTAATGTTTCTGCTGATAGATATAGCCGTAAACGGTCTATTCATACACACGAAATGGTCCCTTACTGTTGAGACTTTTCAAGCTCTTTGCGAACGATTTGGAACTCCTTTAATAGATTTGTTTGCCTCATGCACAAATTACCAACTACCCAGGTACATGTCCCTGTACCCTGATCCTTACGCTGCAGCTATCAATGCGTTTTATCAACCATGGGACGAGTACGTTTATATTTTCCCACCATTTAACCTGATCCCCAGGGTGTTGAAGAAATTGTTGGACGACAAAACGGAGAAGGCGCTAGTAGTGGTACCACTGTGGAAAACTCAAGCTTGGTTTCCAAAGATAGAGAGGATGGCATTAGACACTCCACTGCATCTAAAACCGTCGAAAACCCCTTTAACCTTACCATCGGACAAAGCTGCAATACATCCTCTGTATCCAAAACTCAGTTTTATGGCCTTCGTCTTGTCAGGACGAAGATGAGGAAGAAAGGCATGTCCTCTGCTACCCTCAATATTATTTTAAACAGCTGGAGAGAGAAAACACGAACCCAGTATAATATTTATTTGTCACGATTTGCCACATTTTGCAAATCCAACAACTTGAATCCTCATGTACGCGATGAACATGTGACTTTAAAGTTTTTAACAGAAATGTTTCAGAAAGGCTACGGTTACAGTACCATCAACTCGGCGCGAGCTGCACTTTCTAGTGTCAATGACACGGGTTCTGAGCCGCTGGTGTGCAGATTTATGAGGGGAGTGTTAAATTTACGACCTGCTCGCCCGCGATATTCTTCTATCTGGGATGTTTCCATTGTACTGAACTACCTCCGACGCCTTGTACCGGCGGCGAATCTTAGCCTCCACATACTGAGTGCTAAGCTGGTAACTCTCTTAGCCCTTGTAACTGGACAACGATGCCAGGCACTTCATGCCCTGGACATAGAGTTTATGCATCTCTCAGAGAGTAGGGCTGTGTTTCACATTGAACCCTTGTTAAAGACCAACTCGCCGAAATCCCCAGCAACAGCTTTAACTATTTGTGCTTATCGAGAAGACAGGCGTATTTGTGTCATAAAGTGTCTTAAACATTACTTAAAACGGACTAAACATCTGCGTACATCGACTAAACTCTTTATCAGCACTCTTTCACCCCATGCTGGGGTGACAAAAGATACTGTAGCAAGATGGTTAAAGATTATTCTTAGTAAGGCTGGTGTGGATGTAAGTATATTTAAGCCCCATAGCACTAGAGCTGCTGCATCCTCGGCAGCTTTCAAAGCCACTGATATCTCAAACGTCTTAAAAACTGTTGGCTGGAGAAATGAATCCTCCTATGCAAAATTTTATAAAAGGCCAATATCTTCTGATTGTGCCAGTGCACTGTTTGCCAAAAGTGTTCTTAATTCGAAACCTGTCTCGCTTTGAAGTCTCAGCTGTATTCTATGAATAGACAAGGACGACAGAATATATAAATTAGACGAGACTTACTTGTAAGGTGAAGTACACTTATGATTCTGTCGTCCTGACGTATTCATAGAATTCAGCTCCCTCCCAATCCCTCCCTGTGGTTATATCGGTGTACATCTGGTAGAGAGCTCTTGGGATCCTTTCTCACTGGAATCATGGCTATTTCCTGATCTTCACTACCATTTGAGACAGCTTCCTCATTTTAAAGTGTGGTTCTGCGCATGTCGAGTCACTCCATCTCAGCTGAATTCTTTGAATACGTCAGGACGACAGAATCATAATTATACTTCACCTTACAAGTAAGTCTCGTCTAATTTATATATTATGTGATAGTGCTGATGGTTTCAGTGGGTCTGCAGTTATCAGCGATTTTTGGATCGCAGGAGAATTTTCCTCCTTTTTCAGCTTTTCCGCGATCTGCTGCGGTCCTGCTAATTTTTGCAAAACTTTTAAACTCAGGGAATCTTTTTATAAACGATGGTAAAGTCAGATATGTGCCTGTGATCGTTGCGAGGTATAGCAACTGCATATTTATTTGATAATTCAACTGTTTTCATTGGAATAGTAGAAGTTCGTAATTTGAGTAAATATGATAATTATAAGGTACCTGACTAAATGTATTTTTCTGTCTTGAAAGAGAGTCTGAAAGAAATAAGCCCCCATTTTCATGTAGAAAACTGAATGCAGTGGTCGCAGCAACTTTTTTTACACTTCCGGGACTAATTTCAGTCTTTTTTTTTCTCTGAACGATTTTTTTCTCATTTTTTTCCATTTCAAATATCTTTCTCTTTCTTTCTTCTGATTGATTATTTGGCCTTCATCTCATCCCTGAACATCTGTTCTTTCTACAATTCATATGGTTTGTCTGTTTCAGGATGAAATGTTGAGATAAGGAGAAGGAAGGACAAATATGTTTATAGAATATATCCATATAAAGACACAGTACACATGGTTTTTAATACTGATAATATAGTTGAACCTTTGCATGCATGAATGTAAAAAAACCTAGTAATAGTTCCCTTTACTTGTTCTCTATTAAAAAAAAGCATAATGAAGAACGACAAGAACCGTGAAAAGTTGGAAATGAAGACTTGACCTTAGAGATTGGTACCTCTATTTTTCATGCTCAATTTAGGATCTAGTTTGTAATAAATTACCTAGTTTATCATGTCACTCTCTCTCCAATCAGCTATCATCCCCACTTATTTCACACATGAACTCCTGAAATGAACTATTTAGGAAAAATTGTAAGATCATGAATATATATATATATATATATATATATATATATATATATATATATATATATATATATATATATTTCTCTGTATTCCGCGTAATCCAGGTATGGAAAATTATATTCCTTCAGATTTTGAATGATATGAATTTGGTTGAAAATTTTTTTATTTAGGAGTTAAAACTTACTGAAGAGGAGAATATTTATGTGGTACAGAAATTCTGAATACTGTCAACCAAAATGTCACAAGACAGGATGTAGATGAAGTTTAAACAGTTTTTATAGTCATAACTGACAGTAGGCCTACACTAAACGAATTCTCACAACTAAAGCATTGCTCACATTAGAGAAAAAAGTTGATGCATGCCCAAGGCCTCTAAAAAAGCAAGCGAGTTATTTTTAGGTGTTTGCCTTGGTCAGACATTACCTCCTTGTAAAATGCAATTTGAAGATGGGTTAAGAACCAACCTTGAATTCTTTATTGATGGATTTTCTTAATTATTTCATCTTCAAGACAATGGGATGGTGATCAAGATGTAAAGTACAAAACTGCTGAACTGCTCAACTCTTGACTATTGGAATACATATTTGCAGGTGTCTTTTAACTCTTGTCTGATTTGTGAAGTACCTTGTCTGGTTTAATTTATGAATTGAACTTACCAGTGAGTCAAAATGAAGGTGTTGTATAGCTCTTATTTGTTAATTTTATACTTTGTGTTTCATTATTTTTCTATCATATGTTATAGGTATGCAGCTCAGGCACTATTTAAATTCAGCCCCTGTCAAATGGAGTGCTATGCTACTTATTTACCTAGGTTACTATTTCTCCTCAGGTGTTGGAGAGGAGTATACTACAGCCGGACCAGTTTATATCTCTTACTGACCACAGTGGCGGCTATGAATCATTTAATATAGCCAAGTCCCGCTACAATAGCGAAATTATCAAGATTTATAGTGCTGGAAATGGTCTGTAGGAGAAGTTTGAAATTATTGTAAAATTTGACTAGTTTCTAGAGTTGATCATGCTCATAAAAAATAATTTTCTGTTTCAAATATATCCATACATTCACCTCCCAACAAAATTCTCTCATGATCCTGGAAAAGTACTCAAAAAGTGCTCACAATGTGTTTGTTATACTGTAATAGTGTCGAATCCGCTTAAAGTCAGTTTGCTTAAAGTCAACTCTCGCTTGTCAATACCACACAGCAGTCCTGTTTTTTTCTAACTGATTTTCTGATATAGTCAATGGCTTAGGGACATTTTCGCTCAAAGTCAACACCTCGTGGAGGATGGAAAAAGGAAAAATCCATAAAAGCGGGGATGCTTAGGGATATGTGGGTGATATATAGCTCTTTGTTTGTAAACCCAATACAGAGAGTAAGCCACTGTGTGTTAATAGCTTGTAACAAGGCCTAGCTAAGTTTGTGCAGTTATGACACTGACAGTAACAAAGAAGGGCAGGATGGAGGCTGGGTGTGTCTAGGTCTAGATCTAGACCTAACTTATCATGGGCTCGCATCTTCTTGTGGCAAACAGTGCATTGTTTTCTCCCCTCCGCTGCTTGTCTTATCCAAAAAGATTTTTAAAAATCAGGCTATTATTTTTTTCTTGTGATAACAACGAAAGTCATGATTGCCCCAAGTCCATACTAAAAGAGGGTGAAGCTAAAAAAAAACAACAACAAAAAACAAAAAGCAAAAATAGCAGGAATTGTAGGTATGTACGCTTATTTTGTGTTTTTGTGTGTAGTACATGAAGTTGTTTCATAATACACCTTTTTTTCAGACTTAGTACAGTTTTCTCTTTGCTTAATTAACTTCTATACATTTACCAGACTATACATTTTTAAGTAACGAAATAGAGACACTGCTAAGGGAGACCACTTGCATAACTAATGAAAGGGAAACAACCTGTTTTTACAACATAAGTTCTTGGACTTGTTTCCTGGAAATTGATAAAGTAAACCTTGCTTAAAGTCAAAACTTTTTTTTGGCCCCAAGATGTTGACTTTAAGCAGATTCCCCTGTATTTGGCCAGGAGATGCCAATGTGTGAGTAAAAATACAAGAAGAGTAATTTTATTTGCTAGTATCAGTAGGAGAATTGCACAGGATCTGATGTGAACTAAAAAAAAGTTATTGCCTTTTGCACTCATCAGTCATGCTTATTATCGCTTACCTTTGTTTTAATGCCAATGTTTCATTCTATTCATTTTATAGGAGTATTCTACTAGGTTTTATTCAGTGTGATAATTTCTAACCTAAGTCGAGATCTAACATTGAAATTCACTAATCAGTGTTTTAAATGTTTGCAATAATACTAAGAGACCAACCCTTTGATCCTACTTTGTATCTTAATTTGATGTAAAGACTTTCTTCTATTTGACCCGATTTTTACAATTTCAGGTTAGGTCCTAATTGGTTTAAGCCACTGCAACTCATTTAAAATAACAATGCTTTGGCATTTGAGATTGATTGCAACAATAGTCATTGACTAAACTAGAATCTTGATCTAAATCTTAATATTATCACATTTATGTAACTCAAGCAATTATTATTAAAATGTAAATGATAGTTGATGGGGCAAAAGTAAGTAGCGTAATGCATCTGATAATCATGACTCGATAGCAGCCATACCTTTCACAGCATAAAGAGCTTATGTAAAACTGCATAACAACCATATCCATATATTTAACCAATATAAGCCTTGGTGTACTTTAATCACAAATATTATGCAAGAAATTGTCAATGCAAAAGGCTCATTGAACGAAAAATATCACAGCTTAGGTTTTATGTCTCCCTGGTCCCATACTAGTAAGTACCACAAGGAATGGAAATATAGACCTCATGAAATTTGCTAATGCTGGCATAACCAGGACATAAAATTATGACTAATGTGACTTTTTATGCCATTGATAGTGTGGCCTGGCAAAAATGTTGGGTCTAATAAGTACTTTAAATTTATTCAGAGCTTTAATAGGACCACAGGAAATAGAATTTCCTAGAAACAATAGATTTCTGTTGAGATGCATAGTTTACCATTTATTTGCAAAATTAAAAAAAAAATTGTCACTTCACAGAAAATTTTGATTAAATGGCATCTCATTGCCTATGAATGAGTTTATCAAAATCCAAGTTTCCTAATTCTACATGATTATAGCCCACAAAGCAAGGCCTTTTATAAAGAAAGTATTATTTTACCATTAACTGTAAGTGTAACTAAAAACATCAGTTTTTGTTGCAAATATAGAAATATATAATACAAAAAATTGGTGAAGACTATCAGAACCAAAAGTGTTATGTTGTCCTAGAAGTACAATCAAAATTCCACGTACATCTTCAGTTATGTAACCTAAACCAAAAAGCCAAAAGATAGAGCTATAAATTTGAATCAGCTTTATTATTTTCAAACTGTGGAAGAATGTTGATTTTTCAAAGGTTGTAAAAATCATTAAAGAAAAATGTTCAATGACTGTTTTATCAGTTAGCCATCCAAAATGCTCATTTATCAATAAAAAGAGACAAGAAACCAAATTATGTCTGCTCCAAGCATTCAAGGAGGAATGATAAGATATCTAGTTTTCCATCTACCCTCTATCTCACATGTCAGCTACGATTTTACAGAAATACCAATTTTAAACTAAAATATTTTGAAAACCCAAAAGTCCTGCTAACTCAGATCAGTTTAAGTCTAATCTTTAAAGCTTCATCTTACTTGACAATCATAATAAAGACCCAGAATAACAAAATAAATCATCCATTCCAAAACATATCAGCTTAAATTTCTTTATTGCAATAAATCTGAAGTCTCTATCTCTTATTTTTAGACACATGGGTTGAGGGTGGATATGTGAAGGCTCGTGTGGTCAAACCAGACATAGGATGTATTAATGGAGTGGTTCACCAGATTGATGCTGTATTTGGAATACCTACGCGGGATCTTCCTCATACTATCTTTTGTGAGGACTGGCTTCAGTAAGTAACAACCCCATCTCAGCTTTGTTTCAATTTTGTGTCACACACATAGTTATTCCAAGTTTGAACACCATCTCAACCTTTCACTAGCCTACTGCATGTTTTGTTTTAGCGTTGTTTTTTTTAAGTCAAAACATGCACAAATAGGGATAAAGGTAACTTGTCAAAATTTACTGTATTCATGCCAAAAGCTATCAGAGTTGTGTTATAATGGTTAATTAAAGCTAACCATAATTCTTCTTGTTCCATCTGTGAGATCAGTGAATAAGAAGCAAACATTTTTTTGTTCATATATTTCTTTCTTTTCCACTTCCACATTGGGTGATTAAGAAAGACAGATTATCATGCCATTTTCTAGCGCTGCTGTACAGAGCTGAGTTACAATTCTAACTCTTTACCAACCAATCATAGATCAATACTACTGATTTCAACTTACTTGAAGCCGTCTTGTTGCCATGACAGTATCCACTCCTTTGATTGCTTTATGCAAAACTTGGATGGACTATTATACTTAATTGAAAATCACACAGCTTTCTTGACAAATATTATGTTATGAAATATTCAAATCTTCCCTTTTTTCATAAAAGTCAACCCATAATGGTTTGAATGAGAAATATTTTGAGTTTGAAAGCAATTTTGTTTTATTTTGCAACTCATTTTATAAAATCACTTACCACTCCTCAATTTTCTAGTCTTTAGTATCATTTTGATAACTTGTGAATCTGAAGGATGATAGTCTAGTTTTCATCTTGTAAAGAATATCAAATATGATTTGTGTCAAGGGTATTTGTTTTAACTGTTTAATTGTTCTCACTGAGCTAATCCTTCTTTGATGACTGTTCATGTTTAGGTACTTGTGCAAAATTACAATTTAACATTGTTCAGGCCATAGTCTTCCACTTGTGTCACTCTCTGAATGGAGTGTGGACTGTGTCATCCAATGAAGGAGCCACACAAAAGCTACTACACTCTGTTCAAGCTCCACACAAATAGAAAGCAATGTTGGAGGGATTTAGGGTACTGCTATTGAAAATTACAAAGCTAAAAAATATGTTATTATGTAGCAGCTTATTAAAAATGTCTTTAAAATAAACAGGAATAAACAAAACCTTGTTCATCCTACTGATGATGATACAAACTTGTGCCATTGTTATTATCATGAAAGAATTTGTTATAGGGAATGTCAAAAAATCAAGAACCTATAGTCGGTGTATAGGCAAAGCACTGTATTAAAATTGGTTGTGTTGAACAAGCAATATAATTGAGTCCTTTGCATTTCTTTCTTTCTTTGTTTTTTTTCTATGTGTAAAATGGGAATGGAACTTAGAGCTTTTTTCAGCAGTTGTGTGCTTTTTGTTTAATTTATTTAGCAAGTTATGATGAGCCCCTTTCCATGTTCTAGGAGGTTGAAGTCTGCTTTTGTTTATGTTCTCTATCTCAGGAATTAGAACCAGAAGCTGCTGTCTGAAGTTTTATGGTTTGCAGCATTGAACGAAAATTTCTACCAATTCCTATTAGCAGCCACACATTTTTCTTTCTGATTTTTGCTGATGTTTTGAGTTGTGGTTTGTCTAATCAGCTGTTTTATGCCTGATCCTTGTTTCTCTACTTTTTGAATTTACCAATAAATTGAACTTTCCTGGTATCCACTGCAAGACGATTCTAATAGCATTATTACATTGATTTTTTGTTTTGTTTTACAGAGTATTATGTGGCAATTCTTCAGTTGTATTGTATTTTTCTATACATTAAGGGATCGGTTTCTTTATAATGTTAACTGATTTAGTTTGGCCTTTTAAGGTCATGTTCAAATGGCCCCTGCATGTTTACAAGTTTTGCTTCATAGTTTGAACATGCAGCTTTGGTGTTTGTACTTATTTAACAAGAACCTCCACCAAGTAAACATCTAACTTTATGGCAGCTTTGAAGGTAGATCCATCAGTATATAAAACAAGTTTTCTTCAATGATCAGTGAAGCTGGAGACTTTTTCTGTTTTTTTATTATTATTTTTTTTTCCTTTGCATCTGTAAGGGATTTTTTTTTAATCAGCCAGAGGCTTGTGTTGTGAAAGATCAAGTTAACTGTTTCAATGCATATTTTTTTTTACTTTTCTGTACCATTCAGATTATGTTTAGGAGGTAATGGATTGTTCTAGAACATCTTTGTAATGCTTTCAGAGATGCCTTTTCTCTGCATAAGCTGAAGGATTCTTTCTTTTTTTCCCAATGGGGGGAGATGAAGATATTTACCTATGATTTGGGGAGCTCGTCTTTCCATGCTCTTTGCTAGTCGTGTGCAAGCAAAAAACTTATTGTTATGATCTTTTCAGGTCCACATATATCCAGCTAAAATTTGTTGGTTTGGATAACTACATGCGTGACACACAGTTAATGCGTAACCAAGCATGTAAGTTCAGTGCCAACACTCCTGCTGGAAATGCAGTGCCTAACACGGGGAATAGGATCAGAGACACAGATTTATCATCATCGTCTACATCAACCATATATCAAGATTTGTGTGGATACACTGTTCACAGGTTTGTTCACCTTAAAACCTCACCCAAGTTATGTAAATTGTAACAGAAATGCCGTTACTTAAATAAGATTAGTTCATAGACTCATTCTTAAATTTAAAAATGTTTTCATGATAAGCATTTTTTCTAAGGCGATTGCAGAACAGTATTGTCATGCTTATAGTTTAATCTATGCAAACCCAAAGTTAATTATAGGATTTCATAAGCTTAAAATTAAGACGTTCTGTTTGTAAGAAGTTTGGTAAGAAGATAAAAACGTTTGAATTTAAGCCCATGATTTCTGTTCATAATGGAAATTTCACATTTGTTCTTAAAATTTGTTCCAGTGTGATGAAATCATTTCACTTAAGAGCTAAGAGTTAACGAGCATTCATGACTATTGATAATAGTTACATTATTTGCTATTCATAGGAACTAGCAAAGTTAATAACATATTTGATCTGATTCAAAATGAGATTCAAGGAGAAAAAAGCTCCTATTTTTAAATATATTTTCAAAAGTTTTATAAGCTTCAACCTTCTACCTGTGCTTTACATTTTGCAAGCAGTGAACTTACTTCTTGGTCCAAATATAGTCCTCAGCTATTAACATAAGCTCTCTTGATTGTTTTTATGATAGAATCAACTATATGATCCCCCAAACTATAAAGATCAAAGTAGAGAAAAGATTAAAATGAATACAATTGTGACATTCCTTGTTTAAAACTGCATTCTGTATTTAGAAATTGTCTTCAAGGACTGCTAGAAGAAAAATGATTTTAGAGTACAGAAAAGATTGTGTAGGCAACACACTGTGCTCTTCAAGTGCCCATGTGTAATCCCCATTCGGAACTGGTTAGACACTTGAGTATATCATGCACACAGCAAGCAGGTCATTACAAGTTTATATGTCTGCTCAAGTTGCAGCTGACTTTGGTAATGCTGTAGTCTGTCAAGTCCAACAATGAGAGAGTTGCCACATGGCCTTGTGATAGTCCTTGGGGTCATTTCTTATATGAAAATAACCTATCACAACATGAAGCAGACATTAGGATATATAATGTTCCTTTGTCATCTGTTTGATTCTCTTCAAGTGCTAGGTATTTTGGCACGGAGGATAGATCAATAAGTTATGATGCCACCAACTGGCTTGTGATTAAGGACCATAATGAACCAAATTTATATATCATTACATCAAATCAATCAATTCTATGACATAATTTTTAGATCACTAAACAAACTTCACGAAACGTCAAATCTATAATGTAACAGGAAAAAACAAAAATCCAAAACAACACATATGCATTGCTCACCTTTGGAAATAACTTCACTCAAAAGTATGAAATCAAAAACACCACACTTGGAGAATAACTTGGTAATTATAAAGGATCCAGAAGGACACGTGTGTGACTATAAATTGTATAATGCAAGGTGTAAAAGGAAATAGGCACTTAACTTTATAATTACGGGACAAAAAAAATCACAAAACTATTCGATAATTGTTTTGTTATTTCTTTTTTGCCCCATAGTCATAAAGTTGTGTGCCTATTTTCTTTTAGACCTTGTGTGAATGAGTCTTTCTGTTATGATTCTTTTATTACTGCAAATAAGGGCAGCTAATAAGACGCAGATTGCTGGGCAACATCATTTTTGTAAGTATTGGCTGATAATAAAATTTAGCACTCATAAAAAGCTGTGGGCAAATCGGACCTATCAAGACCTTTGTAATAATCTTATATAAAATTGACCCGAGCGAGGTATAAAAAAGGTGCCCTATCACAGTAAGCAGATGATGACGTTTACTTTCGCTCAATCATGGTACCAAAATGGTGACATGTTTCTGAATTCTAGATGTAGATTCTGGATCTATCTTGAAATTGAACTCTTATTTTGATCTGTACAACAGTATTGATGTTGATTGTGAAATGCAAACAATGTAAGTGCTCTTTACTAGATTATCCCTTTCTTTCATTATGGATAGCTAGTAGTACTACAACAAATCATTTGAGTGGATATCATGAGGCGTAGCTGTGGACTGCTTCTATTTTATGGTTTCATAGATTAAAAGAGCCAATGCTCAAGAGAATAAGATATCAGGCTTTAATAGTTGATGGGAAAAGATGTTCTGAAAATAGAGCTAGTCATTGTCAGGAAGTACAATTCAGTAAACATGTAAACTCTTGACGGATGTTTTGCTATTACCTCAATGCTCCCAAGCCCATATAAGTCTCAAAATCTACCTGGGACTGGCCAAGCAAAAAACAGAGCTTTTGCTATAATCAAAAAACTCTTTATAGGCTTTCTAGATGTTGCGCAGTGAGTGAGACATCTATGTATACATATATGTATTTTTACATGTATTTGAGTTTCCCAAGTAAGCCTTGTGTTCCTTGCAATCAGGAAACACTTAAGCCTCACTTTTCCATTTTTTTTAATACAAATAAAGAATACAAAGACAAATCGAGCTTATAGAAAATAAAAAGTCATTTTTAAAAGACCATGTGATTATTTTGAAAGGAAACCTATGTAAAAATTTAAAGATATTCAAAACTTAACTTAAAATAAAGAATGCAAAGACAAGCAGTTTAAGGTATGCCTTGGATATTGTATAAAAAACATGTTTTACTTGAGGCTTGCCAAAAAATATTTTTGCATTACAATGAATCATGAATGTTTCAAGAGTGAAAACAGTGATTTGGAAACGAGTAAGAAACTTGGTAAATAATCTATGCCAGCATATCCAGTTTGAGATTGGATCGAAAATTTTTTCAATGATTACTGAAACAGCTTTAGCTCAATTCGCAGAGCTGTGCTTAATAGATTTTTTTATGAAGTATATCTTTCAAAGTTATTTTTACATTTTTGTAATGTCTTTTTTCGATAAATCTCTAATGCTGAGTATAAGTTCAAATTGTATTTCACCCGCAAAATAAACTCAGCGTTAATCATCAAATAAATTAAAATTTGATAATAATTGCTATTTAAACTATACAGACCAAAGTAGAGCTAATACTAACAAGACTAGTTCTGGATTGTGAAAGCTATGGGTTGAGTCAGGGTAGCCGGCAGCTATCATATGTGGCAGATAGACATTTCAACAGTACCTCCTGTGTGAACTGGTTTTATCTGATCATAGGTTGCCAAGCTGCTTTTGTCCTCTCCAAACTGAGTTTTATTTTACAAGCGTGTAGGTATGAACTCTGTGTATATGCTTAATTTCTTTTTACATAGGGTAATTTTTTTTAAAGGGAAACAATTTCTTAAAGGCTAGAAAATAACAAGCTTTAAATTTCGATGTAAATATTATGAAATTTGTTATCTAATGTTAGCATAGTTTTGTGGACGTCAGTGTAAGCTGTTTTCTTATACAATTATTTACTCCACAGATGTGAATTTACTTTCTTTGTTCCAAACGGAACTGCAATTGATAACTTTCAAAGAACTACATACGGGAAAACTATAATGCAGAATCGGAAGCGCTGGAGATGGGTAGGTTGAATTTAAAAAATATTCCCAACAAATTTGATATGAAGCTATTCTATGGGTAACATTGACTCCAGTTATTCTTCGTGCCAGTGTGTTTACTCATCATTCTTCACAGCCTGAGTGAGTCCTCTTAACATTTTCAGAAAAACTTTAACATTACATAGGAAAGGTAGGATGGAAAATCTTACCGTCAGTGCCATTGAAGTCTTTCTAGTGCCAATTCAAAAACAGACCATTGATTGTATATCTTTACTTTTGAGAATGATTGTAATTTATGCCAGTGCTTTTAATCCTATCTCAACACCTTTAGAAAAAGACAGTCTGAAAAAGACATAAATGTTGAGCTTTTCTTTGACACTGATAATAATATATCTGCTCTTTTTTCTTTCTCGAATAAGTCTTATTTAAAATGTATCCTTTCATACATTATAACGAAATGCAATTTTTTTTTTCTGATTGTATTTTAAATCTGCACAATCTGCAAATTCCCCTGTAGGTACACTTATTATGACTCTCTTCCAGGTGGAGTAAAAGCTCTAAGGTCTATATTCCTCATACAATTAAAAGTTTTCCTATTGATTGACATTCAGATACTGCGCCGGTTGCTGACATTTAGGGAAGTCATTTATCTGGACCGCATGGCTCCAGGCTCACAGAGAGTGATGTACTCTGACAATGGAGATGAAGTAGTTTTACGCACTGACTCACGCAGCAATATTCCTAGTGCCCAGAGAAGTAAGTTAGAGAAAAATGTCGAAGATTGGCCAATCATTTTGCTAATTGAATATTTGTGAAAAAGAAATATCAATTTTTTCCAAGTTGGCAATACTTACATTTACAAGTAAAAAAACCCCCCTAAAATCCCAAACAAAAGCTTCTAGTTTCTGTAACTCGTCTAAAAAAGAAAATTTCCATTTCGTTAAATGATGGATTTTGTTGAAACCTTCTGTTGTTGATAAAAATGATTAGTCTTATTGGTTTTTTCATGTTTTATTTTGGTTTGTTTTTCAATGCACTTTTCAAGTGTTCCAGTTGTATCACAAAGAGCATTTGCACTAGCTTGCTGTATGTGTAACTTTCATAGGATTACAGGAAATAGAAAAATAAATATTACGAAATGGTTAGATAATTTCAGTGACTTTTTTTTTCCTCTTTTGTGCAGTGGACATTGTGTTCTTGTGGGACTTGTTAATGTTTCCCTTTTAGGTTATTGCTGTAATTTTTTAGGGAATTTCCTCACTGATTTGAAAAATATTAGCCCAATAAGGTGGAAAGATAGTATAATTTATGTTGTGTTTGTTTTTTTTCTTTTTGAACGAGAAAATAATGAGGAAAATATTTTCCCACAGTCAACAACAACCTATTAATTGTTTGTGATGTATGTAGAGATTGTTTAATTGCTGTCTAAAATTTTGATTTATTTTTTGAGTAAAATACAGAGGAAATGAAGAAAAAACTTCAAATCTAGTTTCAATTTAAAGACTTAAAGGTGTTCAATCAGGTATACAGATCCCTTAATTTGAGGTTCTCAATGGTGCTTGAATTGTGCGCATATATATTACCACAAATTCCCACCTTGGCAAGAGTTTTTATATCTTTTAACTCAATGCAAAACTTAATTTCAGCATAGAAACTTCGCATAGACTCTATACAAATTTATGCAATTAACGTCAACCATTTTCAAATCCCATCTCTTTGAAGACCTGATTTTGTGTCCAAATTTACAGATTGTAACAGCTGATCCCTTTCACTGATGCTCAGACAATTCCCTGAGCACTGAAGTGACTTGGAGAATGTCTTAGAGCTGTTTTACTCAGCATATCATTATCGTGATTAGTGCTCTACTCTAGTGTTCATTCCTATTTGTAACACTTGGATTTATCACAGTGAAGTTATGCATATTATTACCTCAAAGAGGCATGTTGCTGTCATCTTGGACCAGCATGTATTGCAACAATTTGACCATTATTCATATCTGTGATATTTACTTAGTCACAAACATTGGGTCTTGGCAATGTTTTTGACAAGTGTCGTCTGTTAAAAGTTTCTTCAGTAGTTTTCATTTTATTTTTCCTTTACCATAGATAGTTTGATAATTAGTGTGAATGATTTTTTTTCTGCTCATTGGGTATTTTCCTTTGCCATTTTCTTCCCATCCTCCCAAGAAAAATATTTTAGTTCGTTACTGGCTGGTCATCTCCAGTTATCGTCTCCGTGTGTGAGATATATATTTCAATTAAAGTTGAACAAGTCCATAGGTTTTGTGGAAATAGTGGTGTTCCAGACGGGCACAAACTACAAACTGTCATTATAGAATGTTTAACTTAGTAGATTATGGTGTAAAGCTGCAACCATAGTAGATTATGGTTTAAAGCTTCAACTATTCAGTACAGAAGTTGATGTAAGGAGACAACCATGGTTTAGTCTGCCCATTGGTGTTCAACCAGCAGGCTAATTAGACTCTTTGATTTGAGGTATTCAGTGCTGCTTGAATGATGTGAAATCATTTGACCACAGGCTCCATATTACGATTCAAAACATTCCGTTCCTACTATGATTTCCCAAAACCTTTGCTCAGTTTTTCTTTTATTTTTGAAAAGACAGAATATAAAGTAATTTAGTTTATTTATTGTGGGAGTTCATTTTTTGTCACTTTCTTTTCATCTTTTCCCCAGTCAAAAAGTGTGGGTATTTATAAAATTCATTTGGAACTTGCATTTTCAATTCATTGTTTTTTGTTTGTAAATAATAATCATATCTGAAGATTATAATAAGTGTACATTGTTGTCTTACATTGTGCATAGCTCGAGAGCAAAGCATGGTAAAAATCATCTAAAAATCTGCCATTGCGGCAGTTGTACATTTAAATATTACAAGCAGACATGACTCCATAAATAGTTTCATTGATATAGAATTAAAATGTGATCCTTTCCTCCCAGCACCAATTAGATTTATTATGCACTCAATTCAATATGATAAAATAACAATTTATTTTCATTCCATAGCAAGAACTTGATCATTGGTCTGTCCTGGATTTTGGGGACAAAGAAACTTTGTCAAGTATTTTTTTTCTAGATCAGAACTCTAATTCCGAAAAAAGGGTACATTTTCAATAAGCATTAGTAGTAGTAGCAGAAGCAGCAGAAGCAACAGTAGTAGTATTAGTGTTAGTAGTTGTAGTAGTAGTAGTAGTAGTAGTAGTAGTAGTAGTAGTAGTAGTAGTAGTAGTAGTAGTAGTAGTAGTAGCAGTAGCAGTAGCAGTAGCAGTAGCAGTAGCAGTAGCAGTAGCAGCAGTAGTAGGTAAGAGCTAGAATTTTAGGTAGTGCTTAACAGTGGTTAGGATAAAGATTTATGTGAAAATGACCGAAAAATGTTTGAACTGGCTTTCCAGCCAAGGTTGCAGGTCACTCTGGAAGGCTTGGTAAATTAATACATCGCCATGGACCTCCCTTTAAAGAGAGGGTATTGGCGTATTGTTATAAGCTATTTCTCTTTGAGTGTCAAGGCGATGGTGCTGAAACATCTATAAATCGATGGTTCTTATCCCATAATAACAAACTTGTTTTCATTAAAAGCCATATCCTAACCACTGCCGAGCACTACCTAAAACTTTGCTATTTTAATTCTTATTTATAGTAGTAATGGTAGTGGTAGTAGTAGAAATAGCAGAAGAGGCGGCAATATCTAGAAGCAGTAGTCAGCCAAATGTTTAAGAATTGTTTTGGAGGTCTCTCTTTTTTGTTTGCTTTCCTTTTTTTCTAAATCTTGGGATTAAATACAAGTTATTTCCTTTTATAAAGCTAGATACTTTTCATTGATTAATTTCTGGGTAATTAGAGATGCATTTAGTTTGCAAAAGCCTTAAGATTTCATTGCAAGTGTTGTTAAAATAATGCAGTCAACAAATGCAAGCAAGAGGGAATTGAATGAACAGCATATATACGTTATTATTTCATTCTTTTTTCCCCCTTTTAGCTGCATATATCAAGTTTGAGAGCGTTGAAGCCAAAGTTATACACTCAGACATTGGAGCCACCAACGGTGTCATGCACATTATCGATAGCGTCTTGTTTGTTCTTGATGATCTGACTCGTGATGTCAGCTCAGCACCAATTGCTGCTCATGGATCTATCTTTCTGTTAACAATGCAATTTGTTTTGGCTTTTTGGATGACAACTGATAGGTGAAAACGATTTAGAAAGCTTTGTGGTTTTTGTAATCTAATGGGAATGGACCGAGGGATTAGAGAAAGATGTAAATTTATTAAAATGCTTTGTCAATTGTAATTGCAATATGTACTATGCCATGGTCCATAACTAAGTGAAAAGTGCGTTAATGATATGTTTTTCCAATCTTTCTGTAAAAAATGTTGTTGCTAAAAAATTTGTTTTCAAAATCAGTTGTCTTGTGGTATTTTCCATCTAGACAATAGAACATTCCATAATACATCTGGTAGAAAAAGACCATTTTATGACGCTTTTACAATAGAGAGAAGGCATAAAGTGGTCACAGTTGTATGTGAATAATATGCTCAATTTTTCATTTTTGGTTTTTATCTAGCAGTGAAATAATACTTTTACTCTTTCTCAATTTTACTGCTTGATAATTAAAATGTAATTTGTGCCAAATTTGATGAGAAATTTTAATTTTACCTAAGCTTGTGTTATTAGCTTTGAAGTTTTAACTCTCATTGTATTTTTGGCGTAATTGAAAATTGATTAGTTAGCAAAGATAACATTTAAAATTAGGCTTTTAACTTTCAAATGGAAAAAAAATATTAAATCTTCTCCACATATATATATTTTGGATCAATAAATTCAATATGTGATAGCATATGGAACATGGAATGGGTTCTGAATCTTGTATAATGCTCTTTGTATTGAAACAAAATTAAATACTCTATATTTGGTACCAAATAGCACCATTTTTTTCTTCTAAGATTTGTGTCAACATTTGATTATCTCCACTTATAATATAACTCCCACCTAGACTATTGCATTGAAGATCATAATTCTGCTCTCCCATTGAAATGGCAATTTTCAGAAGGTAAGAACTTGTGTAATTTTTTGTTGTTCTTTTATTTAAATGTTTCAAAACCTTTTTGTGACAGTTTTGGGAAAATTTAAATGGCTCTTGAATAAACGTTCAAATTTGCTGAAATTTTTACTATGAAATTCAATTTTAAATGTAGAAAAATTGAGCACTGGAAATTTTTGAACTCTCTCATGAAAGACTTCCTTCATTTCCACCAAAATCCTTTTCAATCAAAGAGGAATGTCAACGAGCAGTCATTCTTGCCTTTTGTGTTTTGCTAGATTTTTTTTCCTGATAGATAGAACACCTAATTAAAAAAAAAAAATTCCTTTTTACTTTCTTTGGAAAGGGGGGGGGGAGGAGTATTCCTTTGAATTATTTTTGAATGACTTGAGAGTTTGCAATAGGTGGCCTCAAGGCTGTTTGCAGTTGGGAACAGGTTCCTTGCAGTCGGAAGATGTTAGAAGGATTGTGGCTCTGTTGCTTATCTTGTGCACTGTAATGCAAAGATACACCATGTCATTTGAAATTAATCACTGTTTCAGGAGATGTATGGTTACTGCCTTGCCTATGGATTCCATTCATTGAAATTGTGACATATATACTGCAGACAGCTTTTTTAAAAATATTTTACTAAACCTTTAAAATCATGAGCAATTTGAATTTTAGGTTAGACATCCTGAAATTTAAGAAATGACGCATTTCCAGAGAAAAATTTGTTTTCGTGTTAAAACACTTCAACTTTATTGTGCCATTAACACTATAATGCTGATAGAATTTCTTTGAAGCTGAAGGCATTGATGAACATAAATGTCATGTTTTTATCTTTGAGAGAAGCTGTAGTTCATCCCCTACGAAATGAATTTTTTTCTTTTCTTTCCATGTTAGCTTCTGCAAATGTTTTTCTCAAAATATCAAAAGAGTTATTGTAAAAGTAAATTGCTTGAAGTAATGATTATCATTTTCTTGCACGTTTGTGCCTGTGATAGGGTATGGAGGCTGGTATTGTCAATCATTTAAACAATCTTATAAATTTCCTTGTGCTTTCAAAAAGTGTTTCATCCTTCAAGTAGGCTATCTCCCATAGCTTTTAGAACCACCATTATGAGCAATTACATTATATATGAAAAATGAACGTAGCACTTTTAAAATTTCGTTACTCTATTCTTCAATCTTAATTAAAAAAAAATATCCACAGCATTACTACTGAAACATTAAGACAGTAATTACCACTGATATTCCTACTCCCCCCATCATATGGTTATTTTGATATTTTTGTGCTTTTGTTGTTATTGTTAATTTTGTATGATTAGTACTGTTTACAGAATAATGCTAATTTTCTTATGTATTTCTATAATTTTTCTTTGCTTTTTTGTTTATTTCTTAAGGGTTTTTTTTCGATTATATTTTGGGGAATTGTTATTGATTTATGTGATTTACCAGAAAATATTACTGGGGATAAAAAATGAATAAACCAGAAAGCAGTTTTAATAGACGTTTAAGAGGACATTAAGAGTGAAGTCATTGTGGTGCAGAATAATGTAATTATAAGTAATGAGTGTGAGTGTCTTAGAGCTCTCAAATCATGTGCTGAACAGAAATTATATCTTTGGTATTTCTCATCGTTTTTGAATATGCAATAAGTCTTAATGGGTAATAATTTGAATTTGGAGAAATACAATTTTAAGTTCGATAAATTCCAATATTCATTACTTTTTCAATATCAAAATTTTCTGCATGTAGTACAAAAGCCTTTTATAATTTTATGCCATCTTCACTATTGAACAGCTGTTTGAACGTTGCAGGTTAATTTGCTATTCTGGTGCCTGGCGCTCCCCATAACCTGATTGGGTCATGAGGTCAACCTCATTTCTCGCAACATTAGTTCTGATCAGACATCCGTTTAAAAAACTTTTGACTTTTTTAAGACGAAGGCTTTGCTTAAAAAATGCTTTCACATACCATTTTAATCATTCAACTGCCGTTCATGCATGAGTGGTATTCAAAAGAAAAAAATGCATTGAAATATGTAGCATTTTCTGTGCCTGATATTGCCTGAGCCTGAACTTAAAGGTTTATGCAATCATGATTTTACACATATCGATGAAAATATTGAAACTACTAATACACCTTTTTTATCCTGTTCATGTTTTACTATGAAATATTGGACAATTCAATATCATGCACATTATTGTCAGCGGCTGGCATATCAAAATTCATTATCTGCATTATGGACATAACAGATGTTTTTCACCCACTCCAACATAAGGAGCACAGAAATTATAAATCAAACATTTGCATGACACATACTTAAAAAAGTGACTCATCTTTCACCTTTTTATTCAAAGGTGTAAAAACACCGGCACACAGACTTGGTGTAGTAGCTGTAATTCTATTCTCAATTTTTTTTATTCAATTGTAATTTCTTTACATGTAGAAACTTTCTTGTATTTTGTAGTTGATTTTTATATACATGGAGTTGATTAAAAGTAATCTTGTGTCTCTTTACTATAATCCCTTTGGCACTCTCTGTCTTGTTAAACTTAAAGCTACACCCCATTGAATGTATACACATTTCAAGCCATGAAAAATACATGTACCTGTAAAATAAAAGCGACTTAACTTGTGTTGAAGTCGGATGAGTTGATATCCGTTTGTGTTGATTTAAAATGTTGGAAACTGAACCAGCCTCTCTATATTTCTATTAAAATAAGCGGATGTTACTTCAACATAACCGTGAAAACGCCTCTATTGATTATACTTTTCTTTCCCCAGAACTTTAAGAATAACCGAATATTAAATTAATACACGGAACAACTAGCAAAGCGATACCTCTTCTGAATGAGCAGAATAAGATTTTTACCATAAGAAACTGCTACCAACTGTCCTTTAGCTAACCTTGCTATTTTTTTCCAGTTTTGAGCGATCATGACCACAGGTAAAAAAGGTAACTTGCAAAAACAAAACTTGCGCGCGCCTATACGCGTTTTCTGGGCACTTCAGGTCAGAATTTGGGTTAAAAGGTAAGTGGTATTTTTTTTCGAGGACGAAGAACGGTAGGATGCAAAAAGTTTTAAAAAAAAAAAAAAAAAAAAGAAATTTGAATGGGACGTTTTTCCGTGCAGCTTTTTCCCATTTCATGTAAAAAAAAAAAGCGCGGAAAAAGTAAGTATTATTGTTTTTTTGCGATCAGGGGGGAAGGAAGAGTCTGAAAAAAATTAAAAAAAAAAATTTTTTTTTGCCCTCTTCAGCGAGCTTTTTCATCATTTTCGTTCGGAAATTTGCCGGAAAAGGTAATTAGGAAGTGTTTCGGGGTAAGGAGAAAAAATAGAGAGCCAAAAAAAGTAATTCAAAAACAGGTGTTAAGCGCGTTTTAAGGCATTTTCGGTCGGAAAAAAGTGTAATTTGCAAAAACGAAACTTTCGCGCGTCTTCTGGGCACTTCAGGTCGGAATTTCGCGTTAAAGGAGCGGTAGGGTGCAAAAAATGTTTAAAAAAAGGAAAAAAATTTTTAAAGTGACGTTCTTGGGTGCTTTTTTTCCCATTTCCGGTCAAAAAAAAGGGCGAAAAAAATAAGGGGTAATAGTTTTTGCGGTCAGGTGGACAGGAAGAGTCTGAAAAAAATTGTAAAAAAAAAAATGTTGGCCCTGTTCAGCGAGCTTTTTGACCATGTTCGGTCGGAAACTTGCGGGAAAAGGTAATTAGGAAGTGGTTCGGGCTAAAGAGAAGAAATATAGAGCAAAAAAGGTAATTAAAGAAAAAAAACGTGTTTAACGCGTTTTAAAGGCATTTTCGGTCGGAAAACAGAGTCTGTATGGGTGTGTGTGTGTGTTCGCGTGCACACGTCGGAAAAGAGTAATTTGTAAAAACGGAACTTGCGCGCGCTTAGGCAAGTTTTCTGGGCATTTTTAGGTTGCAATTTACGACCGAAAATGGTCAAAATCTACCTGAAGTAGGCAAAAAAAATCTTTTTTTTTTTCAATTTTTTTCCCATTTCCCTTTCCCCCTGACCGGAAAAAACATTACCACTTACTTTTTTCCGCCCTTTTTATGACCAGAAATTGGAAAAAAACAGCACTGAAAAACGACCCTTAAAAATTACTTTTTTTCCCCTTTTTTTTTGGCAACCTACCGCTCCTCGTCCTCGAAAAATAATAACGCTTACCTTTGACGCGAAATTCCGACCTAAAATGTCCATAAATCACCCCTAAGCGCGCTGAAGTTTCATTTTTTTGCAAATTACCTTTTTTCCTCCGTGTGCACGCGAACACACACACTCACCCGTTCACACTCCGTTTGATCGGAAATGGGAAAAAATCGCACGGAAAAACGTCCCTTCAAATTATTTTGTTCCCTTTTCATTTAAACTTTTCTTTTTTGTGTACCCTAAGGCTCCTCGTGCTAGAAAAAAATCTACTGACCTTCACAAAATTCTGACCTAAAGTGCCCATAAATCGCGCCTAAGCGTGACCGAATAAAACAATACCACTTACTTTTTTCGCCCTTTTTATGCCCGGAAATGTGAAAAACCGCACAGAAAAACGTCCGTTTAAAAAAAAATTTTTTTTTTTGACCTTTTTGCACCCTACCGGTCGAAAAAAAAATATCACTTACCTTTTCCGAAAAATTTCGACCTAAAGTGCCCCTAAAACCCGCCTAAGCGCGCGCAAGTTTCTTTTTTTGCAAATTACCTTTTTTCCGCCGTGATCACGCGAACACACCCACCCACACATACTCCTTGCTCCGACCGAAAATGCCTTAAAAACGCGTTTAACACCTTTATCTTTCAATTATTATTTTTTTTTGGCTCTACTCCTTCTCCTTACCCCTGAAACACTTACCAATCATCTTTTCCGGCAGATTTAGGAACACAAATGGTAAAAAAAGCTGCCTGAATGGGTAAAAAAATTTTTTTTTTTAACTTTTTTATACAATTTCCATCTCCCCTGATCGCAAAAACCAATACCACTTACTTTTTCCACCCTTTTTATGACCGGAAAGGTGAAATTTGCATGGAAAAATATCCCTTTAAAGCAATTTTTTTTTGACTTTTTTTTGCATCCTACTGCTCCTCGTGTTCGAAAAAACATATCATTTACCTTTTCCGCGAAATTCCGACCTAAAGTGCCCAAAAATCCCGCTAAGCGACCGGAAGTTTCATTTTTTGCAAATTACCTTTTCTCCGACATAATCGCGCAAACACACACACACACACCGTTTCTCCGACCGAAAATACCTTAAAAACGCGCTTAACACCTTTTTCTTTAAATTGCTTTTTTTTTCCTCTCTACTCCTTCTCCCCACCCCCGAAACACTTCCCAATCATCTTTTCCGGTAAATTTCGGACAAAAAATGGTGAAAAGGCTCCCTGAAGAGTAAAAACAATTTTTTTTTTTAAATAATTTATTTCACATTTTCCCTCTCCCCTGATCGCAAAAACAAAAAACCATTTACTTTTTCCGCCCTTTTTATCACCGGAAATAGGAAAACGGCACGAAAAAAAAGTCCCTTAAAATTTTTCTCCATCCTACCGCTCCTCGTAATCGAAAAAAATTACCACTTACCTTTTTTTTTCCGAAATTCCGATTTCAAGTGCCCAAAAATCCCGCTAAGCGCGCGCAAGTTTCATTTATTGTATGTTATTTTTTTTCTGCCGTGATCACGCGAACACACACACACCCATTCAGACACACTCCGTTTTTCCAACCGAAAATACCTAAAAAACGCGCTCAACACCTTTTTCTTTAAATTACTTTTTTTTTTGCTCTCTACTCCTTTTCCTTTACCCCGAAACACTTTCCAATTATCTTTTCCGGCAAATTTACGACCAAAAGTAGTGAAAAAGCTACCTAAAAGAGAAAATTTTTTTTTTTTAATAATTTTTTCCCATTTTCCGTCTCCCCTGACCTCAAAAGAAAACCACTTATTTTTCCGCCCTTTTTATTACCGCAAATGGGAAAACCGCGCGAAAAAACGTCCCTTAAAAAAATTTATTTTTTTGACTTTTTTGCACCTTACCGCTCCTCGTAATCGAAAAAAAATTACCACTTACCTTTTTTCCGAAATTCCGACTTCAAGTGCCCAAAAATTCCACTATGCGCGCGCAAGTTTCATTTTTTTTAAAATTATCTTTTTCCTACCGTGATCAGGCGAATACACACACCCACCCACACATACTCCGCTTTTCCAACCGAAAATGCCTTAAAAACGCGCTGAAAACCTTTTTCTTTAAATTACTTTTTTTTGGTCTCTACCTCTTTTCCTTACCCCCGAAATACTTTCAAATCATCTTTTTCGGCAAATTTACGAAACAAAATGGTAAAAAAAAGCTCCCTAAAAGGGAAAAAAATTTTTTTTCTTGATAATTTTTTTTACCATTTTCCCTCTCCCCTTACCTCAAAAAAGAAAACCACTTACTTTTTCCGCCCTTTTTATTACCGGAAATGGGAAAACTGCACGAAAAACGTCCCTTAAAAAAATTTTTTTTTTGGACTTTTTTGCACCCTACCGCTCCTCGTAATCGAAAAAAATTTGCAACTTCCTTTTTTTTCCGAAATTCCGACTTAAAGTGCCCCAAAATCCCGCTAAGGGTGCGCAAGTTTCATTTTTTTCAAATAACCTTTTTGACGCCGTTATTACGCGAACACACACACTCTTTTTTTCCGCCCGATAATGCCTAAAATACGATCTTAACATCTTTTTATTTAAATTATTTTTTTTTCCTTACCCCCGAACACTTCCCAATCATCCTTTCGGGCAAATTTACGACCAAAAGGGGTGAAAAAGCTCTCTAAAGGGGGAATTTTTTTTTTAAATAATTCTTTTATATTTTCCCCGTGTCCTAAAAAATTAAACACTTACTTTTCCCGCCGTTTTTAACACTGGAAGTTGGAAAACCGCACGGAAAAACGTCCCTCAAAAAAATTTTTTTTTCTCTTTTTTTGGACTTTTTTGTACCACTCCTCGTAATAAAAAAAAAAATTACGACTTACCATTTTTTCGGAATTTCCGACTTAAAGTGCCCAAAAATCCCGCTAAGCGCGTGCATGTTTCATTTTTTACAAATTATATTTTTCCTACCGTGATCACGTGAATACACATACACATCCACACACACTCCGTTTTTCCAACCGAAAATGTCTTAAAAACACGCTTAACAACTTTTTCTTTTAAATTACTTTTTTTCCTCTCCATTCCTTCTCCTTATCCCCGAAACACTTCCCAATCATCTTTTCGGTCACAATATTTTACGACCAAAATTGTTGAAAAAGCTCCCTAAAGGAGAAAAAGTTTTTTTTTTAATTTTTTTAAATTTTTTCCTTCTCCCTTGACTGCAAAAAACAAAACCACTTACTTTTCCCGCCATTTTTATCACCGGAAATGGGAAAACCGCAAGGAAAAACGTCCCATAAATTTTTTTTTTATTTATGACTTTTTTGCACCTTACGGCTCCTCGTAATCGAAAAATTTTACCACTTACCTTTTTTAGCAAAATTCCGACTTAAAGTGCCCAAAAATCCCGATAAGCGCGCGGAAATTTCATTTTTTCCAAATTACCTATTTTTCAGCCGTGATAATGCGAACACACACATATCCAGACCCTTTCCGTTTTTCAACCGAAAATGCTTTAAAAACGCGCTGAAAACTTTTTTCTTTAAATTACTTTTTTTTGGTCTCTACCTCTTTTCCTTACCCCCGAAATACTTCCAAATCATCTTTTCCGGCAAAATTTCAACAAAAAATAATGAAAAAGCTCCCTGAAGAGGAAAAACATTTTTTCTTTTTTTTTTAATAATTTATTTCACATTTTCCTGTCCCCTGACTGCAAAAAACAAAACCATTTACTTTTTCCGCCCTTTTTATTAACGGAAATAGGAAAAATGCACGGAAAAACGTCCATTAAAATTTTTTGTTTTTTTGACTTTTTTGCACCCTACCGCTCCTCGTAATCGAAAAAATTACCACTTACCTTTTTTGCCGAAATTCTCACTTGAAGTGCCCGAAAATCCCGATAAGCGCGCGGAAATTTCATTATTTCCAAATTACCTTTTTTTTTAACCGTGATCACGCGAACACACACACCCATCTTGACACACTCCGTTTTTTCAACCGAAAATGCCTTAAAAACGCGCTTTACACCTTTTTCTTTAAATTGCATTTTTTTTGCTCTCTGCCTCTTTTCCTTACCCTCGAAACTATTCCCAATCTTTTTTTTCGGCAAACTAACGACCAAAAATGGTCAAAAAAGCTCCCTAAAAGACAAAAAAAAATTTAATTTTTTTTAATAATTTATTTCACATTTTTCCTCTCCCCTGACCGCAAAAAACAAAACCATTTACTTTTTCCGCCCTTTTTATCACCGGAAATAGGAAAACCGCAAGGAAAAACATCCCATAAAAATTTTTTTGACTTTTTTGCACTATACGGCTCCTCGTAATCGAAAAAAATTAGCACTTACCTTTTTTAGCAAAATTCCGACTTAAAGTGCCGAAAAATCCCGCTAAGGGCGCGCAAGTTTCTTTTTTTGTAAATAACCTTTTTTCAGCTGTGATCACGCGAACACACATACCCATCCTGACATGACACACTCCATTTCTTCAACCGAAAATGCCTTAAAACGCGCTTTACACCTTTTTCTTTAAATTACTTTTTTTGCTCTCTGCTTCTTCTCCCTACCCTCGAAACTTATCCCAATCTTCTTTTTCGGCAAATTAACGATCAAAAATGGTGAAAAAGCCCCCTGAAGGGGAAAAAAAATTTTTTTTTCTTGATAATTTTTTTTTACCATTTTCTCTCTCCCTGACCGCAAAAAACAAAACCATTTACTTTTTCCGCCCTTTTTATCACCGGAAATAGGAAAACCGCAAGGAAAAACATCCCATATAAAATTTTTTTTCTTTTTGTTTTTTTGACTTTTTTGCACCTTACGGCTCCTCGTACTCGAAAAAAATTTACAACTTACCTTTTTTTAGCAAAATTCCGACTTAAAGTGCCCAAAAATCCCGCTAAGGGCGCGCAAGTTTCATTTTTTGCAAATTACCTTTTTTCAGCCGTGATCACGCGAATACGCACACCCATCCTGACACACACCGTTTTTCCAACCGAAAATACCTAAAAAATGCGCTTAACACCTTTTTTCTTGAAATTACATTTTTTTGCTCTCTATTTCTTCTCCTTACCCCCGAAACTATTCCCATTCATCTTTTCCGGCAAATTAACGACCAAAAATGGTGAAAAAGCTCCCTAAAGGAGAAACAAATTTTTCTTTTTTTTATAATTTATTTCACATTTTACCTCTTCCCTTACGGGAAAAAATTAAACACTTACTTTTCCCGCCGTTTTTAACACTGGAAGTTGGAAAACCACACGGAAAAACGTCCATGAAAATTTGTTTTTCCTTTTTTTTTTTTTTTTGACTTTTTTTGTACCACTCCTCGTAATTGTAAAAATTACGACTTACCATTTTTCGGAATTTCCGACTTAAAGTGCCCAAATATCCCGCTAAGCGCGTGCATGTTTCATTTTTTACAAATTATATTTTTCCTACCGTGATCACGTGAATACACATACACATCCACACACACTCCGTTTTTCCAACCGAAAATGTCTTAAAAACACGCTTAACAACTTTTTTCTTTTAAATTACTTTTTTTCCTCTCCATTCCTTCTCCTTATCCCCGAAACACTTCCCAATCATCTTTTCGGTCACAATATTTTACGACCAAAATTGTTGAAAAAGCTCCCTAAAGGAGAAAAAGTTTTTTTTTTAATTTTTTTAAATTTTTTCCTTCTCCCTTGACTGCAAAAAACAAAACCACTTACTTTTCCCGCCATTTTTATCACCGGAAATGGGAAAACCGCAAGGAAAAACGTCCCATAAATTTTTTTTTTATTTATGACTTTTTTGCACCTTACGGCTCCTCGTAATCGAAAAATTTTACCACTTACCTTTTTTAGCAAAATTCCGACTTAAAGTGCCCAAAAATCCCGATAAGCGCGCGGAAATTTCATTTTTTCCAAATTACCTATTTTTCAGCCGTGATAATGCGAACACACACATATCCAGACCCTTTCCGTTTTTCAACCGAAAATGCCTTAAAAACGCGCTGAAAACCTTTTTCTTTAAATTACTTTTTTTTGGTCTCTACCTCTTTTCCTTACCCCCGAAATACTTCCAAATCATCTTTTCCGGCAAAATTTCAACAAAAAATAATGAAAAAGCTCCCTGAAGAGGAAAAACATTTTTTATTTTTTTTTAAATAATTTATTTCACATTTTCCTCTCCCCTGACTGCAAAAAACAAAACCATTTACTTTTTCCGCCCTTTTTATTAATGGAAATAGGAAAAATGCACGGAAAAACGTCCATTAAAATTTTTTGTTTTTTTTACTTTTTTGCACCCTACCGCTCCTCGTAATCGAAAAAATTACCACTTACCTTTTTTGCCGAAATTCTCACTTGAAGTGCCCGAAAATCCCGATAAGCGCGCGGAAATTTCTTTATTTCCAAATTACCTTTTTTTTTAACCGTGATCACGCGAACACACACACCCATCTTGACACACTCCGTTTTTTCAACCGAAAATGCCTTAAAAACGCGCTTTACACCTTTTTCTTTAAATTGCTTTTTTTGCTCCTGCTTCTTTTCCTTACCCTCGAAACTATTCCCAATCTTTTTTTTCGGCAAACTAACGACCAAAAACGGTCAAAAAAGCTCCCTAAAAGACAAAAAAAAATTTAATTTTTTTAATAATTTATTTCACATTTTCCCTCTCCCCTACCTCAAAAGAAAACCACTTATTTTTCCGCCCTTTTTATTACCGCAAATGGGAAAACCGCGCGAAAAAACTTCCCTTAAAAATTTTTTTTTTTTTTTTGGACTTTTTTGCACCTTACCGCTCCTCGTAATCGAAAAAAAAATTACCACTTACCTTTTTTCCGAAATTCCGACTTCAAGTGCCCAAAAATTCCACTATGCGCGCGCAAGTTTCATTTTTTTTAAAATTATCTTTTTCCTACCGTGATCAGGCGAATACACACACACCCACACATACTCCGCTTTTCCAACCGAAAATGCCTTAAAAACGCGCTGAAAACCTTTTTCTTTAAATTACTTTTTTTTGGTCTCTACCTCTTTTCCTTACCCCCGAAATACTTCCAAATCATCTTTTTCGGCAAATTTACGAAACAAAATGGTGAAAAAGCTCCCTAAAAGGGAAAAAAAATTTTTTTTCTTGATAATTTTTTTTACCATTTTCCCTCTCCCCTTACCTCAAAAAAGAAAACCACTTACTTTTTCCGCCCTTTTTATTACCGGAAATGGGAAAACTGCACGAAAAGCGTCCCTTAAAAAAATTTTTTTTTGGACTTTTTTGCACCCTACCGCTCCTCGTAATCGAAAAAAATTTACAACTTCCTTTTTTTTCCGAAATTCCGACTTAAAGTGCCCCAAAATCCCGCTAAGGGTGCGCAAGTTTCATTTTTTTCAAATAACCTTTTTTCCGCCGTTATTACGCGAACACACACACTATTTTTCCCGCCCGATAATGCCTAAAATACGATCTTAACATCTTTTTATTTAAATTACTTTTTTTTCCTTACCCCCGAAAACTTCCCAATCATCATTTCGGGCAAATTTACGACCAAAAGGGGTGAAAAAGCTCTCTAAAGGGGGAATTTTTTTTTTAAAAATAATTCTTTCATATTTTCCCCGTGTCCTAAAAAAATTAAACACTTACTTTTCCCGCCGTTTTTAACACTGGAAGTTAGAAAACCACACGGAAAAACGTCCCTCAAAAAAATTTTTTTTTCTCTTTTTTTGGACTTTTTTGTACCACTCCTCGTAATAAAAAAAAAAATTACGACTTACCATTTTTTCGGAATTTCCGACTTAAAGTGCCCAAAAATCCCGCTAAGCGCGTGCATGTTTCATTTTTTACAAATTATATTTTTCCTACCGTGATCACGTGAATACACATACACATCCACACACACTCCGTTTTTCCAACCGAAAATGTCTTAAAAACACGCTTAACAACTTTTTCTTTTAAATTACTTTTTTTTCCTCTCCACTCCTTCTCCTTATCCCCGAAACACTTCCCAATCATCTTTTCGGTCACAATATTTTACGACCAAAATTTTGAAAAAGCTCCCTAAAGGAGAAAAAGTTTTTTTTTAATTTTTTTAAATTTTTTCCTTCTCCCTTGACTGCAAAAAACAAAACCACTTACTTTTCCCGCCATTTTTATCACCGGAAATGGGAAAACCGCAAGGAAAAACGTCCCATAAATTTTTTTTTTATTTATGACTTTTTTGCACCTTACGGCTCCTCGTAATCGAAAAATTTTACCACTTACCTTTTTTAGCAAAATTCCGACTTAAAGTGCCCAAAAATCCCGATAAGCGCGCGGAAATTTCATTTTTTCCAAATTACCTATTTTTCAGCCGTGATAATGCGAACACACACATATCCAGACCCTTTCCGTTTTTCAACCGAAAATGCCTTAAAAACGCGCTGAAAACCTTTTTCTTTAAATTACTTTTTTTTGGTCTCTACCTCTTTTCCTTACCCCCGAAATACTTCCAAATCATCTTTTCCGGCAAAATTTCAACAAAAAATAATGAAAAAGCTCCCTGAAGAGGAAAAACATTTTTTATTTTTTTTTAATAATTTATTTCACATTTTCCTCTCCCCTGACTGCAAAAAACAAAACCATTTACTTTTTCCGCCCTTTTTATTAACGGAAATAGGAAAAATGCACGGAAAAACGTCCATTAAAATTTTTTGTTTTTTACTTTTTGCACCCTACCGCTCCTCGTAATCGAAAAAATTACCACTTACCTTTTTTGCCGAAATTCTCACTTGAAGTGCCCGAAAATCCCGATAAGCGCGCGGAAATTTCATTATTTCCAAATTACCTTTTTTTTTAACCGTGATCACGCGAACACACACACCCATCTTGACACACTCCGTTTTTTCAACCGAAAATGCCTTAAAAACGCGCTTTACACCTTTTTCTTTAAATTGCTTTTTTTGCTCTCTGCTTCTTTTCCTTACCCTCGAAACTATTCCCAATCTTTTTTTTCGGCAAACTAACGACCAAAAACGGTCAAAAAAGCTCCCTAAAAGACAAAAAAAAATTTAATTTTTTTAATAATTTTTTCCCATTTTCCCTCTCCCCTGACCTCAAAAAAGAAAACCACTTACTTTTTCCGCCCTTTTTATTACCGGAAATGGGAAAACCGCGCGAAAAAACGTCCCTTAAAAATTTTTTTTTTTTGACTTTTTTGCACCTTACCGCTCCTCGTAATCGAAAAAAAATTACCACTTACCTTTTTTCCGAAATTCCGACTTCAAGTGCCCAAAAATTCCACTATGCGCGCGCAAGTTTCATTTTTTTAAAATTATCTTTTTCCTACCGTGATCAGGCGAATACACACACCCACCCACACACACTCCGCTTTTCCAACCGAAAATGCCTTAAAAACGCGCTGAAAACCTTTTTCTTTAAATTACTTTTTTTTGGTCTCAACCTTTTCCTTACCCCCGAAATACTTCCAAATCATCTTTTTCGGCAAATTTACGAAACAAAATGGTGAAAAAGCTCCCTAAAAGGGAAAAAAAATTTTTTTCTTGATAATTTTTTTTACCATTTTCCCTCTCCCCTTACCTCAAAAAAGAAAACCACTTACTTTTTCCGCCCTTTTTATTACCGGAAATGGGAAAACTGCACGAAAAACGTCCCTTAAAAAAATTTTTCTTTTTGGACTTTTTTGCACCCTACCGCTCCTCGTAATCGAAAAAAATTTACAACTTCCTTTTTTTTCCGAAATTCCGACTTAAAGTGCTCCAAAATCCCGCTAAGGGTGCGCAAGTTTCATTTTTTTCAAATAACCTTTTTTCCGCCGTTATTACGCGAACACACACACTCTTTTTTCCGCCCGATAATGCCTAAAATACGATCTTAACATCTTTTTATTTAAATTACTTTTTTTTCCTTACCCCCGAACACTTCCCAATCATCCTTTCGGGCAAATTTACGACCAAAAGGGGTGAAAAAGCTCTCTAAAGGGGGAATTTTTTTTTTAAAAATAATTCTTTCATATTTTCCCCGTGTCCTAAAAAAATTAAACACTTACTTTTCCCGCCGTTTTTAACACTGGAAGTTGGAAAACCACACGGAAAAACGTCCCTCAAAAAAATTTTTTTTTCTCTTTTTTTGGACTTTTTTGTACCACTCCTCGTAATAAAAAAAAAAATTACGACTTACCATTTTTTCGGAATTTCCGACTTAAAGTGCCCAAAAATCCCGCTAAGCGCGTGCATGTTTCATTTTTTACAAATTATATTTTTCCTACCGTGATCACGTGAATACACATACACATCCACACACACTCCGTTTTTCCAACCGAAAATGTCTTAAAAACACGCTTAACAACTTTTTCTTTTAAATTACTTTTTTTTCCTCTCCACTCCTTCTCCTTATCCCCGAAACACTTCCCAATCATCTTTTCGGTCACAATATTTTACGACCAAAATTGTTGAAAAAGCTCCCTAAAGGAGAAAAAGTTTTTTTTTTAATTTTTTTTAAATTTTTTCCTTCTCCCTTGACTGCAAAAAACAAAACCACTTACTTTTCCCGCCATTTGTATCACCGGAAATGGGAAAACCGCAAGGAAAAACGTCCCATAAATTTTTTTTTTATTTATGACTTTTTTGCACCTTACGGCTCCTCGTAATCGAAAAATTTTACCACTTAACTTTTTTAGCAAAATTCCGACTTAAAGTGCCCAAAAATCCCGATAACCGCGCGGAAATTTCATTTTTTCCAAATTACCTATTTTTCAGCCTTGATAATGCGAACACACACATATCCAGACCCTTTCCGTTTTTCAACCGAAAAGGCTTTAAAAACGCGCTGAAAACCTTTTTATTTAAATTACTTTTTTTGGTCTCTACCTCTTTTCCTTACCCCCGAAATACTTCCAAATCATCTTTTCCGGCAAAAATTTCAACAAAAAATAATGAAAAAGCTCCCTGAAGAGGAAAACATTTTTTATTTTTTTTTAAATAATTTATTTCACATTTTCCTCTCCCCTGACTGCAAAAAACAAAACCATTTACTTTTTCCGCCCTTTTTATTAATGGAAATAGGAAAAATGCACGGAAAAACGTCCATTAAAATTTTTTGTTTTTTTTACTTTTTTGCACCCTACCGCTCCTCGTAATCGAAAAAATTACCACTTACCTTTTTTGCCGAAATTCTCACTTGAAGTGCCCGAAAATCCCGATAAGCGCGCGGAAATTTCATTATTTCCAAATTACCTTTTTTTTAAACCGTGATCACGCGAACACACACACCCATCTTGACACACTCCGTTTTTTCAACCGAAAATGCCTTAAAAACGCGCTTTACACCGTTTTCTTTAAATTGCTTTTTTTTGCTCCCTGCTTCTTTTCCTTACCCTCGAAACTATTCCCAATCTTTTTTTTCGGCAAAAAACTAACGACCAAAAAACGGTCAAAAAAAGCTCCCTAAAAGACAAAAAAAAATTTAATTTTTTTAATAATTTATTTCACATTTTCCCTCTCCCTGACCTCAAAAAAGAAAACCACTTACTTTTTTCCGCCCTTTTTATTACCGGAAATGGGAAAACCGCGCGAAAAAACGTCGCTTAAAAAATTTTTTTTTTTTGACTTTTTTGCACCTTACCGCTCCTCGTAATCGAAAAAAAATTACCACTTACCTTTTTTCCGAAATTCCGACTTCAAGTGCCCAAAAATTCCACTATGCGCGCGCAAGTTTCATTTTTTTTAAAATTATCTTTTTCCTACCGTGATCAGGCGAATACACACACCCACCCACACATACTCCGCTTTTCCAACCGAAAATTTCTTAAAAACGCGCTGAAAACCTTTTTCTTTAAATTACTTTTTTTTGGTCTCTACCTCTTTTCCTTACCCCCGAAATACTTTCAAATCATCTTTTTCGGCAAATTTACGAAACAAAAAGGTGAAAAAGCTCCCTAAAAGGTAAAAAAAATTTTTTTCTTGATAATTTTTTTTACCATTTTCCCTCTCCCCTACCTCAAAAGAAAACCACTTATTTTTCCGCCCTTTTTATTACCGCAAATGGGAAAACCGCGCGAAAAAACTTCCCTTAAAAATTTTTTTTTTTTTTTTGACTTTTTTGCACCTTACCGCTCCTCGTAATCGAAAAAAATTTACAACTTCCTTTTTTTTCCGAAATTCCGACTTAAAGTGCTCCAAAATCCCGCTAAGGGTGCGCAAGTTTCATTTTTTTCAAATAACCTTTTTTCCGCCGTTATTACGCGAACACACACACTCTTTTTTCCGCCCGATAATGCCTAAAATACGATCTTAACATCTTTTTATTTAAATTACTTTTTTTTCCTTACCCCCGAACACTTCCCAATCATCCTTTCGGGCAAATTTACGACCAAAAGGGGTGAAAAAGCTCTCTAAAGGGGGAATTTTTTTTTTAAATAACTCTTTCATATTTTTCCCGTCTCCTAAAAAAATTAAACACTTACTTTTCCCGCCGTTTTTAACACTGGAAGTTGGAAAACCGCACGGAAAAACGTCCCTCAAAAAATTTTTTTTTTCTCTTTTTTTGGACTTTTTTGTACCACTCCTCGTAATAAAAAAAAAAAATTACGACTTACCATTTTTTCGGAATTTCCGACTTAAAGTGCCCAAAAATCCCGCTAAGCGCGTGCATGTTTCATTTTTTACAAATTATATTTTTCCTACCGTGATCACGTGAATACACATACACATCCACACACACTCCGTTTTTCCAACCGAAAATGTCTTAAAAACACGCTTAACAACTTTTTCTTTTAAATTACTTTTTTTTCCTCTCCACTCCTTCTCCTTATCCCCGAAACACTTCCCAATCATCTTTTCGGTCACAATATTTTACGACCAAAATTGTTGAAAAAGCTCCCTAAAGGAGAAAAAGTTTTTTTTTTAATTTTTTTTAAATTTTTTCCTTCTCCCTTGACTGCAAAAAACAAAACCACTTACTTTTCCCGCCATTTTTATCACCGGAAATGGGAAAACCGCAAGGAAAAACGTCCCATAAATTTTTTTTTTTATTTATGACTTTTTTGCACCTTACGGCTCCTCGTAATCGAAAAATTTTACCACTTAACTTTTTTAGCAAAATTCCGACTTAAAGTGCCCAAAAATCCCGATAACCGCGCGGAAATTTCATTTTTTCCAAATTACCTATTTTTCAGCCTTGATAATGCGAACACACACATATCCAGACCCTTTCCGTTTTTCAACCGAAAAGGCTTTAAAAACGCGCTGAAAACCTTTTTCTTTAAATTACTTTTTTTTGGTCTCTACCTCTTTTCCTTACCCCCGAAATACTTCCAAATCATCTTTTCCGGCAAAATTTCAACAAAAAATAATGAAAAAGCTCCCTGAAGAGGAAAAACATTTTTTCTTTTTTTTTTTAATAATTTATTGCACATTTTCCCCTCCCCTGACTGCAAAAAACAAAACCATTTACTTTTTCCGCCCTTTTTATTAACGGAAATAGGAAAAATGCACGGAAAAACGTCCATTAAAATTTTTTGTTTTTTTTACTTTTTTGCACCCTACCGCTCCTCGTAATCGAAAAAATTACCACTTACCTTTTTTGCCGAAATTCTCACTTGAAGTGCCCGAAAATCCCGATAAGCGCGCGGAAATTTCATTATTTCCAAATTACCTTTTTTTTAAACCGTGATCACGCGAACACACACACCCATCTTGACACACTCCGTTTTTTCAACCGAAAATGCCTTAAAAACGCGCTTTACACCTTTTTCTTTAAATTGCTTTTTTTTTGCTCCCTGCTTCTTTTCCTTACCCTCGAAACTATTCCCAATCTTTTTTTTCGGCAAACTAACGACCAAAAACGGTCAAAAAAGCTCCCTAAAAGACAAAAAAAAATTTAATTTTTTTTAATAATTTATTTCACATTTTCCCTCTCCCCTGACCTCAAAAAAGAAAACCACTTACTTTTTCCGCCCTTTTTATTACCGGAAATGGGAAAACCGCGCGAAAAAACGTCGCTTAAAAAAAATTTTTTTTTTTGACTTTTTTGCACCTTACCGCTCCTCGTAATCGAAAAAAAATTACCACTTACCTTTTTTCCGAAATTCCGACTTCAAGTGCCCAAAAATTCCACTATGCGCGCGCAAGTTTCATTTTTTTTAAATTATCTTTTTCCTACCGTGATCAGGCGAATACACACACCCATCCACACACACTCCGCTTTTCCAACCGAAAATGCCTTAAAAACGCGCTGAAAACCTTTTTCTTTAAATTACTTTTTTTTGGTCTCTACCTTTTCCTTACCCCCGAAATACTTCCAAATCATCTTTTTCGGCAAATTTACGAAACAAAATGGTGAAAAAGCTCCCTAAAAGGGAAAAAAAAATTTTTTTCTTGATAATTTTTTTTACCATTTTCCCTCTCCCCTTACCTCAAAAAAGAAAACCACTTACTTTTTCCGCCCTTTTTATTACCGGAAATGGGAAAACTGCACGAAAAGCGTCCCTTAAAAAAATTTTTTTTTTTGGACTTTTTTGCACCCTACCGCTCCTCGTAATCGAAAAAAATTTACAACTTCCTTTTTTTTCCGAAATTCCGACTTAAAGTGCCCCAAAATCCCGCTAAGGGTGCGCAAGTTTCATTTTTTTCAAATAACCTTTTTTCCGCCGTTATTACGCGAACACACACACTATTTTTTCCGCCCGATAATGCCTAAAATACGATCTTAACATCTTTTTATTTAAATTACTTTTTTTTCCTTACCCCCGAACACTTCCCAATCATCCTTTCGGGCAAATTTACGACCAAAAGGGGTGAAAAAGCTCTCTAAAGGGGGAATTTTTTTTTTTAAATAATTCTTTCATATTTTCCCCGTGTCCTAAAAAAATTAAACACTTACTTTTCCCGCCGTTTTTAACACTGGAAGTTGGAAAACCACACGGAAAAACGTCCCTCAAAAAAATTTGAAAAAACGGTCAAAAAAGCTCCCTAAAAGACAAAAAAAATTTAATTTTTTTAAATAATTTATTTCACATTTTCCCTCTCCCCTGACCGCAAAAAACAAAACCATTTACTTTTTCCGCCCTTTTTATCACCGGAAATAGGAAAACCGCAAGGAAAAACATCCCATAAAAATTTTTTTGACTTTTTTGCACTATACGGCTCCTCGTAATCGAAAAAAATTAGCACTTACCTTTTTTAGCAAAATTCCGACTTAAAGTGCCGAAAAATCCCGCTAAGGGCGCGCAAGTTTCTTTTTTTGTAAATAACCTTTTTTCAGCTGTGATCACGCGAACACACACACCCATCCTGACATGACACACTCCATTTCTTCAACCGAAAATGCCTTAAAACGCGCTTTACACCTTTTTCTTTAAATTACTTTTTTTGCTCTCTGCTTCTTCTCCCTACCCTCGAAACTTATCCCAATCTTCTTTTCCGGCAAATTAACGATCAAAAATGGTGAAAAAGCCCCCTGAAGGGGAAAAAAATGTTTTTTAATAATTTATTTCACATTTTCCCTCTCCCCTGACCGCAAAAAACAAAACCATTTACTTTTTTCCGCCCTTTTCATCACCGGAAATAGGAAAACCGCAAGGAAAAACATCCCATATAAATTTTTTTTTCTTTTTGTTTTTTTGACTTTTTTGACCTTACGGCTCCTCGTACTCAAAAACAAATTACAACTTACCTTTTTTAGCAAAATTCCGACTTAAAGTGCCCAAAAATCCCGCTAAGGGCGCGCAAGTTTCATTTTTTGCAAATTACCTTTTTTCAGCCGTGATCACGCGAATACGCACACCCATCCTGACACACACCGTTTTTCCAACCGAAAATACCTTAAAAATGCGCTTAAAACCTTTTTCTTGAAATTACATTTTTTTGCTCTCTATTTCTTCTCCTTACCCCCGAAACTATTCCCAATCATCTTTTCCGGCAAATTAACGACCAAAAATGGTGAAAAAGCTCCCTAAAGGAGAAACAAATTTTTCTTTTTTTTATAATTTATTTCACATTTTACCTCTTCCCTTACGGGAAAAAACAAGACCACTTACTTTTCCGCCCTTTTTATCCCCGGAAATAGGAAAACCGCAAGGTAAAACGTGGCATAAAAATTTGTTTTTTGTTTTTTTTTTTTGTTTTTTTTTTTACTTTTTTTGCACCCTACCGCTCCTCGTAATTGTAAAAATTACCACTTACCTTTTTTTTCCGAAATTCCGACTTAAAGTGCTCAAAAAATCGCGCTAAGCGCGCGCAAGTTTCATTTTTTACAAATTACCTTTTTTCCGCCGTGATCACGCGGACACAAACACTCCGTTTTTCCAGCCGAAAGTTCCTTAAAACCGCGCAGAACACCTTGTTCTTGAAATTACTTTTTTTGATCTCTACTTCTTCTCTTTACCCCCGAAACTATTCCCAATCATCTTTTCCGGCAAATTTACGAGTAATAATGGTGAAAAACCTCCCTAAAGGAGAAAAGAAATTTTTTTTTCCGAAAATCCGACTTAAAGTGCTCAAAAATCCCGCTAAGCGCGCGGAAAATTTTTTGTTTACAAATTATCTTTTTTCTGCCGTGATCACGCGGACACACACACCTTCCCACACACAAACTCCGTTTTTCCGACCCATAATGCCGAAAAACGCGTTTAACACCTTTTTCTTCAAAAATTACTTTTTTTTTGCTCGCTACTCCTTCTCCTTACCCCCGAAACACTTCCTAATCATCTTTTCCGGCAAATTTCAAACAAAAAAATAGTGAAAAGACCTCCTGAAGGGGAAAATGTTTTTTTTTTTTTTTTTTTTTTAATTTCTTTTAAATTTTTACTCTCCCCTGCCCGGAAATGGGAAAACCGGACGAAAAAAAGATCCTGTAAATTTTTTTTTTGACTTTTCTGCACCCTACCGCTCCTCGTCTCGAAAAAAATTACGACTTTCCTTTTTTTGTAAAAACGTCTTAAATTTTCCAAAAATCCCTCTAAATGCGCGCAAGTTTCATTATTTCTAAATTACCTTTTTTCCGCCATGATCACGCGAACACACAAACGCTCCGTTTTTCGTACCAAAAATGCCTAAAAACGCGCTTAACACCTTTTTCTTTAAATTTCTTTTTTTTTGCTCTCTACTCCTTCTCCTTACCCCCGAAACACTTGCCAATCGTCATTTCCGGCGAATTTACGAACAAAATTGGTGAAAACGCTGCCTTAAGGGGGGGAGGGGGAAATTTTATTTTTTTTTAAATAACTTTGTTCACATTTTCCCTCTTTCTGACCGCAAAAAAGAAAACCACTTACTTTTTCCGCCTTTTTTAATCACCGAAAACGGGAAAATCGCACGTAAAATTTTTTTTTCGCGGTAGGGTGCAAAATATTTAAAAAAAAAAACTTTTAATGGACGTTTTTACGTGCGGTTTTCCTATTTCCGTTAATTAAAAGGGTGGAAAAAGTAAATGGTTTTTGTTTTTGCGGTCCGGGGAGATGGAAAATGTGAAATAAATTATTTTTAAAAAAATTGTTTTTTCCCTTCAGGGAGCTTTTTTTTACTATTTTTTTTGTTGGAAATCTGCCGGAAAAGATGATTAGGAAATGTTTCAGGGGTAAGGAGAAGAAGAAGAGAGCAAAAAAAGTAATTTAAAGAAAAAAGTGTTAAGCGCGTTTTTAAGGTATTTTCGGTTAAAAAAAACGGAGTGTGTCAGGAAGTGTGTGTGTGTTCGCGTGATCACGACTGAAAAAAGGTAATTTGCAAAAAAAGAAACTTGCGCGCCCTTAGCGGGATTTTTTGGCCCTTTAAGTAGGAATTTTGCTAAAAAAGATAAGTGGTAATTTTTTTTCGATTACGAGGAGCCGTAAGGTGCAAAAAAGTCAAAAACAAAAATTTTTATGGGACGTTTTTCCTTGCGGTTTCCCCATTTCCGGTGATAATAAGGGCGGGAAATGTAAGTGGTTTTGTTTTTTCACGGTCAAGGGAGAAGCAAAAAATTGAAAAAAATTTGAAAAAATAAAGTTTCTTTTCTCCTTTAGGGAGGTTTTTCACCATTTTTGGTCGTAAATTTGCCGGAAAAGATGATTGGGATGTTTTTCGGGGATAAGAAAAAGTAGTACAGAGCAAAAAAAAGTAATTTAAAGAATAAGGTGTTAAACGCGTTTTTAAGGCATTTTCGCTTGGAAAAACGGAGTGTTTCAGGATGGGTGTGTTCGTGTGATCACGGCAGAAAAAAAGGTAATTCGTAAAAAATGAAATTTTCGCGCGCTTATCGGGATTTTATTGGCACTGGAAGTTAGAATTTAGGTAAAAAAGGTATGTGGTAATTTTTTCGATTACGAGGAGCTGTAGGGTACAAAAAAGTCAAAAAAAGAAAAAAAATTTGATGAGACGTTTTTCCTTGCGGTTTTTCTGTTTCCGGTGTTAAAAAGTGCGGAAGAAAGTAAATGGTTTTGTTTTTTGCAGTCAGGGGAAAGGGAAAACGTGAAATAAACTATTAAAAAAAAAATGTTTTTCCCCTGCTGGGAGCTTTTTCACTATTTTTTGTCGGAAATTTGCCAAAAAAGATGATTAGTTAGTGTTTCGGGGGTAAGGAGAAGTAGTAGAGAGCAAAAAAAATGTAATTTGAAGAAAAAGGTGTTAAGCGCGTTTTTAAGGTATTTTCGGTTGAAAAAACGGAGTGTGTATGGATATGTGTGTGTTCGCGTGATCACGGCAGAAAAAAGGTAATTCAGAAAAAATGAAATTTCCGCGCGCTTATCGGGATTTTTGGGCACTTTAAGTCGGAAGTTTGGTAAAAAAAGGTAAGTGGTAAGTTTTTTTGATTATGAGGAGAAGTAGGGTGCAAAAAAGTCAAAAATACAAAAAAAAAAATTTATGGGACGTTTTTCCTTGCGGTTTTTCTATTTCCGGTGATAAAAAGGGCGGAAGAAAGTAAATGGTTTTGTTTTTTGCAGTCAGGGGAGAGAAAAATGTGAAATAAATTAATAAAAAAAACCAAATGTTTTTGGTAAAAAAAGGTAAGAGGCAATTTTTTTTCAAATTTTTCCTTCTCCCTTGGCCCTAAAAAAAAACAACACTTACATATTTCACCCTTTTTATCACCGGAAATGGGATAACCGCAAGGAAAAAAGTCCCATAAAAATTTTTCTTTTCTTTTCTTTTTTTTTTTTGACTTTTTTTGCACCCTACCGCTTTTCGTAATCGAAAAAATTACCACTTACCTTTTTTGCCGAAATTCTGACTCAAGTGCCCAAAAATCCCAATAAGCGCGCGGAAATTTCATTTTTTCCGTATTACTTTTTTTCCGCCGTGATCACGTGAACACACACACCCATCCTTACACACTCCGCTTTTCCAACCGATAATGCGTAAAAAATGCGCTTACCACCTTTTTCTTTATATTACTTTTTTTTCCTCTCTACTCCTTCTTCTTTCCCCCGAAAGACTTCCCAATCATCTTTTCCGGCAAATGTACGATCAAGAATGGTAAAAACGCTACCTGAATGGGATTTTTTTTTTAAAATAAATTCTTGCACCTTTTCCCTTTCCTCTGTCCGAAAAAAACAAAACCACTTACTTTTTCCGCCCTTTTAATTACCAGAAACACTTATTTTTTCCACCCTTTTCATCTCCGAAATGGAGAAACCGCACGGTAAAAAGGACCCTAATTTTTTAAAAAATTTTTTCTTTTTACTTTTTTTGCACCGCTCCTCGTAATCGGAAAAATCACTACTTACCTTTTTCCAGAATTTCCGACTTAAAGTACCCAAAAATCCCGCTAAGGGGGCGCAAGTTTCATTTTTTACAAATTACGTTTTTTTCGCCGTGATCACGCAAACACACACACTCCGTTTTTTTGACCCATAATGCGTAAAAAACGCGCTTGACACCTTTTTCTTGAAATTACATTTTTTTTGCTCTCTACTACTTCTCCTTACCCCCGAAACACTAACTAATCATCTTTTTTGGCAAATTTCCGACAAAAAATAGTGAAAAAGCTCCCTGAAGGAGAAAAACAATTGTTTTAAAAAAAATTTAATTCACATTTTCCGTCTCCTCTGATCGCAAAAACGAAAACTATTTACTTTTACCACGCTTATTAATACCAGAAATAGGAAAACCGCACGGAAAAACGTCCATTAAAAATTTTTTTTTTTCACTATTTTTGCGCCCTACCGCTCTTCGTAATCGAAAAAATTACCACTTACCTTTTTTTTCCGAAATTCTGACTAAAAGTGCTCAAAAATGCCGCTAATCGCGCCCAAGTTTCATTTTTTACAAATTACGTTTTTTTCCGCCGTGATCACGCGAACACACACACACCTACCCACACACACTATGTTTTTCCGACCAATAATGCCTAAAAAACGCGTTTAACACCTGTTTCTTAAAATTACTTTTTTTTGGTCTCTACTTCTACTCCTTACCTCCGAAACACTTCCTAATCATCTTTTCCGGCAAATTTCCGACAAAAAATAGTGAAAAAGCTCCCTGAAGGGGAAAAACAATTTTTTTTTAAAACAATTTATTTCACATTTTCCCTCTCCTCTGATCGCAAAAACGATAACTATTTACTTTTTCCATTAATTTTAATACCAGAAAAAGGAAAACCGCACGGAAAAACGTCCATTAAAAATTTTTTCTTTCTGACTTTTTTTGCACCCTACCGCTCTTCGTAATCGAAAAAAATTACAACTTACCTTTTTTCAGAAATTCCGACTAAAAGTGCTCAAAAATCCCGCTAAGCGCGCCCAAGTTTCATTTTTTACAAATTACGTTTTTTCCGCCGTGATCACTCAAACACACACACTCCGTTTTTTTGACCCATAATGCGTAAAAAACGCGCTTGACACCTTTTTCTTGAAATTACATTTTTTTTGCTCTCTACTACTTCTCCTTACCCCCGAAACACTAACTAATCATCTTTTTTGGCAAATTTCCGACAAAAAATAGTGAAAAAGCTCCCTGAAGGAGAAAAACAATTGTTTTAAAAAAAATTTAATTCACATTTTCCGTCTCCTCTGATCGCAAAAACGAAAACTATTTACTTTTACCACCCTTATTAATACCAGAAATAGGAAAACCGCACGGAAAAACTTACATTACAAATATTTTTTTTTAACTCTTTTGCACCCTACCGCTCCTCGTAATCGGAAAAATTACCACTTTCCTTTTTTTCCGAAATTCAGACTAAAAGTGCTAAAAAATCCCGCTAAGCGCACTCAAGTTTCATTTTTTACAAATTACGTTTTTTGCGCCGTGATCGTCCGAAGACACACACACCTACCCACGCACATTCTGTTTTTCGGACCAATAATGCATAAAAAACGCGCTTAACACCTTTTTCTTCAAATTACTTTTTTTTTGTCTCTACTTCTACTCCTTACCTCCGAAACACTTCCTAATCATCTTTTCCGGCAAATTTCCGACAAAAAATAGTGAAAAAGCTCCCTAAAGAGGTAAAACAATTTTTTTTTTTAAACAATTTATTTCACATTTTCCCTCTCCTCTGATCGCAAAAACGATAACTATTTACTTTTTCCATTAATTTTAATACCAGAAAAAGGAAAACCGCACGGAAAAACGTCCATTAAAAATTTTTTCTTTCTGACTTTTTTTGCACCCTACCGCTCTTCGTAATCGAAAAAAATTACAACTTACCTTTTTTCAGAAATTCCGACTAAAAGTGCTCAAAAATCTCGCTAAGCGCGCTCAAGTTTCATTTTTTAACAAATTACGTTTTTTTCCCCGTGATCACGCGAACAAACACACACTCCGTTTTTCGGACCCATAATGCGTAAAAAAACGCGCTTAACACCTTTTTTCTTGAAATTACTTTTTTTTTGCTTTCTACTTCTTCTCCTTACCCCCGAAACTATTACCTATCGTCTTTTCCGGCAAATTTCCGACAAAAAATAGTGAAAAAGCTCCCTGAAGGGGAAAAACAATTTTTTAAAAATATAATCTATTTCACATTTTCCCTCTCCTCTGATCGCAAAAACGAAAACTATTTAATTTTTCTACCCTTTGTATTACCGGAATCAGGAAAACCACACGGAAAAACGACCATTAAAATTTTTTTTTGTGACTTTTTTTGCACCCTACCGCTTCTCGAAATCGAAAAAAATTACAATTTACTTTTTTTTTCAGAAATTCCGACTAAAAGTGCTCAAAAATCTCGCTAAGCGCGCTCAAGTTTCATTTTTTACAAAATACGTTTTTTCCGCCGTGATCACGCGAACACACACACTCCGTTTTTCCAACCAATAATGCCAACCTAAAAAACGCGCTTAACACCTTTTTCTTAAAATTACTTTTTTTTGCTCTCTACTACTTCTCCTTACCCCCGAAACACTTCCTAATCAACTTTTCCGGCAAATTTCCGACAAAAAATAGTGACAAAGCTCCCTCAAGGGGAAAAACAATTTTTTTTAAAAAAAAATAATCTATTTCACATTTTCCCTCTCCTCTGATTGCAAAAACGAATTTTATTTACTTTTTCCACCCTTTTTAATACCAGGAATAGAAAAATCGCACGGAAAAACGTCCATTAAATATTTTTTTTATTTTATTTTTTTTTTTTTGCACACTGCCGCTCTTCGTAATCGAATAATTACCACTTACCATTTTTTCCGAAATTGCGACTAAGAGTTCTCAAAAATCCCACTAAGCGCGCTCAAATTTCATTTTTTCCAATTTACGTTTTTTCCGCCGTGATCACGCGAACAGACACACACCTACCCACACACATTCCGTTTTTCCGACCCATAATGCGTGAAAAACGCGCTTAACACCTTTTTCTTGTAATTACTTTTTTTTGCTCTCTACTTCTTCTCCTTACCCCCGAAACACTTCCTAATCCTCCTTTCCGGCAAATTTCCGACAAAATTTAGTGAAAAAGCTCCCTGAAAAGGAAAAACATTTTTTTTTTAAAATTTTTTTCACATTTTCCCTCTCGTCTGATCGCAAAAACGAAAACTATTTAGTTTTTCCACCCTTTGTATTACCGGAATCATGAAAACCGCACGGAAAAACGTCCATTAAATTTTTTTTTTTTTTTTTACTTTTTTTGCACCCTGCCGCTTCTCGGAATCGAAAAAAATTCCCACTTACCTTTTTTTCAGAAATTCCTACTAAAAGTGCTCAAAAATCTCGCTAAGCGCGCTCAAGTTTCATTTTTTACAAAGTACGTTTTTTCCGCCGTGATCACGCGAACACACACACTCTGTTTTTCCGACCAACAATGCCAACCTAAAAAACGCGCTTAACACCTTTTTTTTTAAATTACTTTTTTTTGTTCTCTACTACTTCTCCTTACACGCGAAACACTTCCTAGTCAACTTTTCCGGCAAATATCCGACAAAAAATAGGGACAAAGCTCCCTGAAGGGAAAAAAACAATTTTTTGAAAATATAATCTATTTCACATTTTCCCTCTCCTCTGATCGCAAAAGCGAAAACTATTTAATTTTTCCACACTTTGTATTACCGGAATGAGGAAAACCGCACGGAAAAACGACCATTAAAATTTTTTTTTTTTTTGACTTTTTTTGCACCCTACATCTTCTCGAAATCGAAAAAAATTACAATTTACTTTTTTTTTCAGAAATTCCGACTAAAAGTACTCAAAAATCTCGCTAAGCGAGCTCAAATTTCATTTTTTACAAATTACGTTTTTTCCGCCGTGATCACGCGAACACACACACTCCGTTTTTCCAACCAATAATGCCAACCTAAAAAACGCGCTTAACACCTTTTTCTTAAAATTACTTTTTTTTGCTCTCTACTACTTCTCCTTAGCCCCGAAACACTTCCTAATCAACTTTTCCGGCAAATTTCCGACAAAAAATAGTGACAAAGCTCCCTCAAGGGGAAAAACAATTTTTTTTTAGAATAATAATCTATTTCACATTTTCCCTCTCGTCTGATTGCAAAAACGAATTTTATTTACTTTTTCCACCCTTTTTAATACCAGGAATAGAAAAATCGCACGGAAAAACGTCCATTAAATATTTTTTTTATTTCATTTTTTTTTTTTGCACACTGCCGCTCCTCGTAATCGAATAATTACCACTTACCATTTTTTCCGAAATTGCGACTAAGAGTTCTCAAAAATCTCACTAAGCGCGCTCAAATTTCATTTTTTTCAATTTACGTTTTCTCCGCCGTGATCACGCGAACAGACACACACCTACCCACACACATTCCGTTTTTCCGACCCATAATGCCTGAAAAACGCGCTTAAAACCTTTTTCTTATAATTACTTTTTTTTGCTCTCTACTTCTTCTCCTTACCCCCGAAACACTTCCTAATCCTCCTTTCCGGAAAATTTCCGACAAAATTTAGTAAAAAAGCTCCCTGAAAAGGAAAAACATTTTTTTTTTTAATTTTTTTCACATTTTCGCTCTCCTCTGATCGCAAAAACGAAAACTTTTTAGTTTTTCCACCCTTTGTAATACCGGAATCATGAAAACCGCACGGAAAAACGTCCATTAAATTTTTTTTTTTTTTTTACTTTTTTTTGCACCCTGCCGCTTCTCGGAATCGAAAAAAATTCCCACTTACCTTTTTTTCAAAAATTCCTTCTAAAAGTGCTCAAAAATCTCGATAAGCGCGCTCAAGTTTCATTTTTTACAAAGTACGTTTTTTCCGCCGTGATCACGCGAACACACACTCTCTGTTTTTCCGACCAATAATGCAAACTTAAAAAACGCGCTTAAAACCTTTTTTTTTTAAATTACTTTTTTTTGTTCTCTACTACTTCTCCTTACACGCGAAACACTTCCTAATCAACTTTTCCGGCAAATATCCGACAAAAAATAGGGACAAAGCTCCCTGAAGGGGAAAAACAATTTTTTGAAAATATAATCTATTTCACATTTTCCCTCTCCTCTGATCGCAAAAACGAAAACTATTTAATTTTTCCACCCTTTGTATTACCGGAATCAGGAAAACCGCACGGAAAAACGACCATTAAAATTTTTTTTTTTTTTGACTTTTTTTGCACCCTGCCGCTTCTCGAAATCGAAAAAAATTACAATTTACTTTTTTTTTCAGAAATTCCGACTAAAAGTGATCAAAAATCTCGCTAAGTCAGCTCAAGTTTCATTTTTTACAAATTACGTTTTTTCCGCCGTGATCACGCGAACACACACACTCCGTTTTTCCAACCAATAATGCCAACCTAAAAAACGCGCTCAACACCTTTTTCTTAAAATTACTTTTTTTTGCTCTCTACTACTTCTCCTTAGCCCCGAAACACTTCCTAATCAACTTTTCCGGCAAATTTCCGACAAAAAATAGTGACAAAGCTCCCTCAAGGGGAAAAACAATTTTTAAAAAAAAAATAATCTATTTTACATTTTCCCTCTCCTCTGATTGCAAAAACGAATTTTATTTACTTTTTCCACCCTTTTTAATACCAGGAATAGAAAAATCGCACGGAAAAACGTCCATTAAATATTTTTTTTATTTTATTTTTTTTTTTTGCACACTGCCGCTCCTCGTAATCGAATAATTACCACTTACCATTTTTTCCGAAATTGCGACTAAGAGTTCTCAAAAATCCCACTAAGCGCGCTCAAATTTCATTTTTTCCAATTTACGTTTTCTCCGCCGTGATCACGCGAACAGACACACACCTACCCACACACATTCCGTTTTTCCGACCCATAATGCCTGAAAAACGCGCTTAAAACCTTTTTCTTATAATTACTTTTTTTTGCTCTCTACTTCTTCTCCTTACCCCCGAAACACTTCCTAATCCTCCTTTCCGGAAAATTTCCGACAAAATTTAGTGAAAAAGCTCCCTGAAAAGGAAAAACATTTTTTTTTTAAATTTTTTTCACATTTTCCCTCTCCTCTGATCGCAGAAACGAAAACTTTTACTTTTTCGAACCTTTTTAATATCACAAATAGGAAATCCGGACGGAAAAACGTCCATTAAAATTTTTTTTATGTTTTTGACTTTTTTGCGCCCTACCGCTCCTCGTAATCAGAAAAAAAAATTAGAACTTACCTTTTTTTCAGAAATTCCGACTTAAAGTGCACAAAAATCTCGCTTAGCGCGCTCAAGTTTCATTTTTTTACAAACTACGTTTTTTCCGCCGTGATCACGCGAACACACACACACACACTCCGTTTTTCCGACCAATAATGCCAAAAAAACGCGCTTAACACCTTTTTTCTTGAAATTACTTTTTTTTTTGCTTTCTACTTCTTCTCCTTACCCCCGAAACTATTACCTATCGTCGTTTCCGGCAAATTTCCGACAAAAAATAGTGAAGAAGCTCCCTGAAGGGGAAAAACAATTTTTTAAAAATATAATCTATTTCACATTTACCCTCTCCTCTGATCGCAAAAACGAAAACTATTTAATTTTTCCACCCTTTGTATTACCGGAATCAGGAAAACCGCACGGAAAAACGACCATTAAAATTTTTTTTTTTGGACTTTTTTTGCACCCTACTGCTTCTCGAAATCGAAAAAAATTACAATTTACTTTTTTTTCAGAAATTCCGACTAAAAGTGCTCAAAAATCTCGCTAAGCGCGCTAAAGTTTCATTTTTTACAAATTACGTTTTTTCCGCCGTGATCACGCGAAAACACACACTCCGTTTTTCCAACCAATAATGCCAACCTAAAAAACGCGCTTAACACCTTTTTCTTAAAATTACTTTTTTTTGCTCTCTACTACTTCTCCTTACCCCCAAAACACTTCCTAATCAACTTTTCCGGCAAATTTCCGACAAAAAATAGTGACAAAGCTCCCTCAAGGGAAAAAACCATTTTTTTATAGAATAATAATCTATTTCACATTTTCCCTCTCCTCTGATTGCAAAAACGAATTTTATTTACTTTTTCCACCCTTTTTAATACCAGGAATAGAATAATCGCACGGAAAACCGCCCATTAAATATTTTTTTTAAAATTTTTTGCACCCTACCGCTCCTTGTAATGGAAAAAAAACCAATTCTTTTTAAATAGTTTATTTCTCATTTTCCCTCTCCTATGATCGCAAAAACGAAAACCATTTAATTTTTACACCTTTTTTATTACCGGAAATAGGAAAACCGCACGGAAAAAAGTCCATTTAAGTTTTTTTTTATTTTTTTGCACCCTGCCGCTCCTCGTCATCCAATAATTACCACTTACCTTTTTTTTCCGAAATTCCGACTAAAAGTGCTGAAAAATCCACTAAGCGCGCTCAAATTTCATTTTTTCCAATTTACGTTTTTTCCGCCGTGTTCAAGCGAACACACACACACCTACCCACATACACTCTGATTTTCAGACCCATAGTGCGTAAAAAACGCGCTTAACACCTTTTTTCTTGAAATTACTTTTTTTTGTTCTCTACTACTTCTCCTTACACGCAAAACACTTCCTAATCAACTTTTCCGGCAAATATCCGACAAAAAATAGGGACAAAGCTCCCTGAAGGGGAAAAACAATTTTTTGAAAATATAATCTATTTCACATTTTCCCTCTCCTCTGATCGCAAAAACGAAAACGATTTAATTTTTCCACCCTTTGTATTACCGGAATCAGGAAAACCGCACGGAAAAACGACCATTAAAATTTTTTTTTTTTTTTTTTTTGACTTTTTTTGCACCCTACCGCTTCTCGAAATCGAAAAAAATTACAATTTACTTTTTTTTCAGAAATTTCGACTAAAAGTGATCAAAAATCTCGCTAAGTCAGCTCAAGTTTCATTTTTTACTAATTACGTTTTTTCCGCCGAGATCACGCGAACACACACACTCCGTTTTTCCAACCAATAATGCCAACCTAAAAAACGCGCTCAACACCTTTTTCTTAAAATTACTTTTTTTTGCTCTCTACTACTTCTCCTTAGCCCCGAAACACTTCCTAATCAACTTTTCCGGCAAATTTCCGACAAAAAATAGTGACAAAGCTCCCTCAAGGGGAAAAACAATTTTTAAAAAAAAAATAATCTATTTTACATTTTCCCTCTCCTCTGATTGCAAAAACGAATTTTATTTACTTTTTCCACCCTTTTTAATACCAGGAATAGAAAAATCGCACGGAAAAACGTCCATTAAATATTTTTTTTTTTTTTTTTTTTTTGCACACTGCCGCTCCTCGTAATCGGAAATAATTACCACTTACCATTTTTTTGAAATTGCGACTAAGAGTTCTCAAAAATCCCACTAAGCGCGCTCAAATTTCATTTTTTCCAATTTACGTTTTCTCCGCCGTGATCACGCGAACAGACACACACCTACCCACACACATTTCGTTTTTCCGACCCATAATGCCTGAAAAACGCGCTTAAAACCTTTTTCTTATAATTACTTTTTTTTGCTCTCTACTTCTTCTCCTTACCCCCGAAACACTTCCTAATCCTCCTTTTCGGAAAATTTCCGACAAAATTTAGTGAAAAAGCTCCCTGAAAAGGAAAAACATTTTTTTTTTAAATTTTTTTCACATTTTCCCTCTCCTCTGATCGCAGAAACGAAAACTTTTACTTTTTCCAACCTTTTTAATATCAGAAATAGGAAATCCGGACGGAAAAACGTCCATTAAAATTTTTTTTATGTTTTTGACTTTTTTGCGCCCTACCGCTCCTCGTAATCAGAAAAAAAAATTAGAACTTACCTTTTTTTCAGAAATTCCGACTTAAAGTGCACAAAAATCTCGCTTAGCGCGCTCAAGTTTTATTTTTTTACAAACTACGTTTTTTCCGCCGTGATCACGCGAACACACACACACACACTCCGTTTTTCCGACCAATAATGCCAAAAAAACGCGCTTAACACCTTTTTTCTTGAAATTACTTTTTTTTTGCTTTCTACTTCTTCTCCTTACCCCCGAAACTATTACCTATCGTCTTTTACGGCAAATTTCCGACAAAAAATAGTGAAGAAGCTCCCTGAAGGGGAAAAAAATTTTTTTAAAAATATAATCTATTTCACATTTACCCTCTCCTCTGATCGCAAAAACGAAAACTATTTAATTTTTCCACCCTTTGTATTACCGGAATCAGGAAAACCGCACGGAAAAACGACCATTAAATTTTTTCCGCCGTGATCACGCGAACACACACACACACTCCGTTTTTCCGACCAATAATGCCAAAAAAACGCGGTTAACACCTTTTTTCTTGAAATTACTTTTTTTTTGCTTTCTACTTCTTCTCCTTACCCCCGAAACTATTACCTATCGTCTTTTCCGGCAAATTTCCGACAAAAAATAGTGAAGAAGCTCCCTGAAGGGGAAAAAAATTTTTTTAAAAATATAATCTATTTCACATTTACCCTCTCCTCTGATCGCAAAAACGAAAACTATTTAATTTTTCCACCCTTTGTATTACCGGAATCAGGAAAACCGCACGGAAAAACGACCATTAAATTTTTTTTTTTTTTTGGACTTTTTTTGCACCCTACTGCTTCTCGAAATCGAAAAAAATTACAATTTACTTTTTTTTCAGAAATTCCGACTAAAAGTGCTCAAAAATCTCCCTAAGCGCGCTAAAGTTTCATTTTTTACAAATTACGTTTTTTCCGCCGTGATCACGCGAAAACACACACTCCGTTTTTCCAACCAATAATGCCAACCTAAAAAACGCGCTTAACACCTTTTTCTTAAAATTACTTTTTTTTGCTCTCTACTACTTCTCCTTACCCCCGAAACACTTCCTAATCAACTTTTCCGGCAAATTTCCGACAAAAAATAGTGACAAAGCTCCCTCAAGGGAAAAAACAATTTTTTTTAGAATAATAATCTATTTCACATTTTCCCTCTCCTCTGATTGCAAAAACGAATTTTATTTACTTTTTCCACCCTTTTTAATACCAGGAATAGAAAAATCGCACGGAAAACCGCCCATTAAATATTTTTTTTTTTTTACTTTTTTGCACCCTACCGCTCCTTGTAATCGAATAAAAACCAATTCTTTTTAAATAGTTTATTTCTCATTTTCCCTCTCCTATGATCGCAAAAACGAAAACCATTTAATTTTTACACCTTTTTTATTACCGGAAATAGGAAAACCGCACGGAAAAAAGTCCATTTAAATTTTTTTTATTTTTTTGCACCCTGCCGCTCCTCGTCATCCAATAATTACCACTTATCTTTTTTTTCCGAAATTCCGACTAAAAGTGCTGAAAAATCCACTAAGCGCGCTCAAATTTCATTTTTTCCAATTTACGTTTTTTCCGCCGTGATCAAGCGAACACACACACACCTACCCACATACACTCTGATTTTCAGACCCATAGTGCCTAAAAAACGCGCTTAAAACCTTTTTTTTTAAATTACTTTTTTTTGTTCTCTACTACTTCTCCTTACACGCGAAACACTTCCTAATCAACTTTTCCGGCAAATATCCGACAAAAAATAGGGACAAAGCTCCCTGAAGGGGAAAAACAATTTTTTGAAAATATAATCTATTTCACATTTTCCCTCTCCTCTGATCGCAAAAACGAAAACTATTTAATTTTTCCACCCTTTGTATTACCGGAATCAGGAAAACCGCACGGAAAAACGACCATTAAAATTTTTTTTTTTTTTGACTTTTTTTGCACCCTACCGCTTCTCGAAATCGAAAAAAATTACAATTTACTTTTTTTTTCAGAAATTCCGACTAAAAGTGCTCAAAAATCTCGCTAAGTCAGCTCAAGTTTCATTTTTTACAAATTACGTTTTTTCCGCCGTGATCACGCGAACACACACACTCCGTTTTTCCAACCAATAATGCCAACCTAAAAAACGCGCTTAACACCTTTTTCTTAAAATTACTTTTTTTTGCTCTCTACTACTTCTCCTTACCCCCGAAACACTTCCTAATCAACTTTTCCGGCAAATTTCCGACAAAAAATAGTGACAAAGCTCCCTCAAGGGGAAAAACAATTTTTTTAAAAAAAAAATAATCTATTTCACATTTTCCCTCTCCTCTGATTGCAAAAACGAATTTTATTTACTTTTTCCACCCTTTTTAATACCAGGAATAGAAAAATCGCACGGAAAAACGTCCATTAAATATGTTTTTTTTTATTTTTTTTTGCACCCTGCCGCTCCTCGTAATCGGAAATAATTACCACTTACCTTTTTTCCGAAATTGCGACTAAAAGTTCTCAAAAATCCCACTAAGCGCGCTCAAATTTCATTTTTTCCAATTTACGTTTTTTCCGCCGTGATCACGCGAACAGACACACCTACCCACACACATTCCGTTTTTTCCGACCCATAATGCGTGAAAAACGCGCTTAACACCTTTTTCTTATAATTACTTTTTTTGCTCTCTACTTCTTCTCCTTACCCCCGAAACACTTCCTAATCCTCCTTTCCGGCAAATTTCCGACAAAATTTAGTGAAAAGCTCCCTGAAAAGGAAAAACATTTTTTTTTTAAATTTTTTCACATTTTCCCTCTCCTCTGATCGCAGAAACGAAAACTTTTACTTTTTCCAACGCTTTTAATATCACAAATAGGAAATCTGGACGGAAAAACGTCCATTAAAATTTTTTTTATGTTTTTGACTTTTTTGCGCCCTACCGCTCCTCGTAATCGGAAAAAATTAGAACTTACCTTTTTTTCAGAAATTCCGACTTAAAGTGCACAAAAATCTCGCTTAGCGCGCTCAAGTTTCATTTTTTTACAAACTACGTTTTTTCCGCCGTGATCACGCGAACACACACACACACTCCGTTTTTCCGACCAATAATGCCAAAAAAACGCGCTTAACACCTTTTTTCTTGAAATTACTTTTTTTTTGCTTTCTACTTCTTCTCCTTACCCCCGAAACACTACCTAATCATCTTTTTACGGCAAATTTCCTACAAAAAATAGTGAAAAAGCTCCCTGAAGGAGAAAAAAATTTTTTTAAAAATATAATTTATTTCACATTTTCCCTCTCCTCTGATCGCAAAAACGAAAATTTTTATTTACTTTTTCCACCCTTTGTAATACAAGAAATAGGAAAACCGCCCGGAAAATCGTCCATTAAAATTTTTTTTTTTTTTTGACTTTTTTGCACCCTACTGCTCCTCGTAATCGAAAAATTACAATTTACTTTTTTTCAGAAATTCCGACTAAAAGTGCTCAAAAATCCCGCTAAGCGCGCTCAAGTTTCATTTTTTACAAATTGCGCTTTTTCGCCGTGACACACACACACCTACCCACACGCACTCTTTTTTCGGACCCGCGTGCGTAAACGCGCTTATTTTCTTTTTTTTTTAAATTACTATTTTTTTGCTCTTCTCCTTTCTCCTTACCCCGAAACACTTCCTAATCATCTTTTCCGGCAAATTTCCGACAAAAATAGTGAAAAAGCTCCTGAAGGGAAAAAAACCAATTTTTTTAAATAGTTGTTTATTTCTCATTTTCCCTCTCCTATGATCGCAAAAAACGAAAACCATTTAATTTTTCCACCTTTTTTATTACCGGAAATAGGAAAACCGCACGGAAAAAAGTCCATTTAAGTTTTTTTTTTTATTTTTTTGCACCCTGCCGCTCCTCGTCATCCAATAATTACCACTTACCTTTTTTTCCGAAATTCCGACTAAAAGTGCTCAAAAATCCACTAAGCGCGCTCAAATTTCATTTTTTCCAATTTACGTTTTTTCCGCCGTGATCAAGCGAACACACACACACCTACCCACATACACTCTGATTTTCAGACCCATAGTGCGTAAAAAACGCGCTTAACACCTTTTTTCTTGAAATTACTTTTTTTTTGCTTTCTACTTCTTCTCCTTTCCCCGAAACACTTCCTAATCATCTTTTCCGGCAAATTTCCGACAAAAAATAGTGAAAAAGCTCCCTGAAGGGGAAAAACAATTCTTTTTTTACAACAATTTATTTCACATTTTCCTTTTCCTCTTATCGCAAAAACGATAAACCATTTACTTTTTCCACCCTTTTTGTTACCGGAAATAGGAAAACCGCACGGAAAAACGTCCATTAATTTTTTTTTGACTTTTTTGCACCATACCGCTCGCTTGTAATCGAGAAAAAAATTACCACTTTTTAGCCTCTTTTTTTTTTAGAAATTCCGACTAAAAGTGCAAACAAATCCCGCTAAGCGCGCTCAAGTTTCATTTTTAACAAATTATGTTTTTTCCGCCGTGATCACGCGAACACGCACACACCTACCCACACACACTCCGTCTTTCCGACCAATAATTCCTAAAAAACGCGCTTAACACCTTTTTCATAAAATTTACTCTTTTTTTGCTCTCTACTCCTTCCTCTCCTTACCCCCGAAACACTTCCTAATCATCTTTCCCGGCAAACTAACGACCTAAAATAATGAAAAATTTCCCTAAAGGAGAAGAAAAAAATTTCTTTTT
>JAWDGP010005208.1:0-54545 GCA_033675545.1 Elysia crispata
AAAACTTACAGTTAAGTATTGTAAGATTTTAACTCTCTAGTAGTAATTTAAAATGCCAAGTCTGTGCTAAGTAATACTTTACTAACTCAGCATTTTCCTCCTCAGCCTCAGAACGAGTATATTGAACTTCACACCAAGCGTCATGGCAGACGGCTTGACTATGAAGAAAAGAAGTGAGTTGTCAATTGACACAGAGGGTTTAGGTTTTCTATTTTGCTCTGGCCTTTCTGCTTTTATTAAACAAATTCAGGTTTTGATAGTCTTACCAAGTCTCATCACTTACTTCAAAATAAAGTTTTAATTTGGCTTTTGAAATGATAATTGCTTTAAAAAGAATATTTTGTTTCTTGTGATTTTGAAGGAATATTAAAATTTAATTGAAATTCAAAGATTCATTATGTAAATTAATAATTTGTTATTAATGAAGTCTATCTCTATCCCTATGTGTTTTAAATATTTCAATTTCCCATTCATTGTTTTATAACATTTTTAATTATGTACAATATACTGTTTGCCTTTCCGACTCATAATGCACACATCTAAAATTGAACAACTGCAATTTTTTTTGTTAAAACACAATTAAATCCGGAGGGAGACATGTATGTGGAGCATTCCAGCTTTTTTCTTATTTATAGTTATTTTGTTATATTTTTTTTTTCAAACCCAAGGCGCAAGAGAGAGGGCAGGATGCCCCACATCATGGCAGAGAAGGCGAAGAAACTGAGGGGAATCCGGGCAAAACTCTACAACAAGAAGAGACACGCTGAAAAGATACAGATGAAAAAGACGTGAGCATTTTTGTTCTCTTTGTTCTGTTTATCAGTAAGTGCAGCTAGGAGTCTTTCACGTTGCATCTGTTGTGTACGGCTGTTATCAGTCATTTTTAGCTAGCGACTCCTTCCTGCTGTGCTTCAGGCTGTTGCTTTGCATTTCAATGCTGCAGCTGTATAGATGAAAAGTTTAAACAGTGTGTCAAGCTTTCACGGTGGTTCAGCTAATGTTTAATCTCTTGCATTCTTTATTTCTGTTCAACACGAGATAAATTTTCATTCTTTTTTACTTAACTCTTAGACTAAATGGGTTCGGGAAAGAGCAGAGACAAAAATGAGATGAAAATATTTATCTATACATATATACATATCTCCTTATTGATTTTTTTTTACCAATACCTGCAAGAAAAGGGAAAAGTTCTTTACATTTATGTTCAGTTGAAAAAAAATTGGAGATGGTGATAGACTAGCCTATTTTGTTGGTTTTTTTTTTTTTGGTATGTTTGTAAAATTGTCGTATTTAATACTGGCAAGACTGTAAGTATTGAGGCTATTTACAAAAATGGTTGTTATATCATCTTTTCTTCTTTTTGTTCCCAGTATCAAAATGCATGAGGAGAAGAAGACTAAACAGAAGGCTGAAGACCGCGACTCCAAGTACGGCAACCCTAACTATCTCTTGGAGAGGGAGAATCAGATCAGGGCCAAAGTTCTTTCAAACACAATCAAGCAGAAGCGGAAAGAGAAAGCGGTAATTTTTTTTTTAAAGAAAAAAAGATAAAAATGTTACCGGAGACTACAGACTTCATAACGTCTGAAACTTCCCGAGAACAAACATTTATAATCTTCTGCAAAGTTGAATATGACATCCTCTAACGATAAATTGATAATAGAAGTTTGATGTGTTTTTAACTTTTTTTTTGCTTATCCAAAGATCTGTGTGAATTTCATACAGCATAATTTCTTGTATAACATTTACCTTGATGAAAATATTACAAAAACTTCTAATTTATCTAAATTGGTGCAGACTGGACTTTTACATTTTTTTTTTTATATTCTGTATTTCATTTAACAAGTTACTCACTTTCTGATTCTATTTTTTGAAAGAAGTGTTTAGGTCTGCATTTATCTTCTATATTTAGCTAAGTTATTGCTTTCAAAATTACTGCTTTGAAATTGAAGTCCACCCCAATTTGTTTCAGCAAAATCGAGTAATTGTACAATAAATTCCAGTCATCTATTTTATAACCTTCTTTCTTTCTTTACAAATTCATAATGTGTTTAGAATTTTTTTCTCTGATGTTAAAAAAAAAAAACCTTGCTTGGCATGTAGCAAATTACCTCAAACACAATTTATGATCCATACATCTTTTTACTTGCAGGGCAAATGGGACGTCCCTCTACCGAAAGTCAAAGGAGTTTCAGAAGCAGAAGTATTCAAAGTGGTCAAGTCAGGAAAAACAAAAAGTATGCCTGTTGAAAATATTGGCTGAACAATCAATACTTATATGCCCGAAAACTATCGGCTAAGGTCTTAGCACAGATTTAAAGTTAAATTTCTCTAAGTGATCCTTTTAACTCTTTTAAAATTTTTTTATTTCAGTTAATCTGCTTTGCAAAAGTATTTGAAAATAGAGATTTTTTTTCTTTTTCCATATCTAACCTGCTTAGAAGAATTAAAAAATGTTTGCATCCGCTCAGTATTATATTAATAATTCCATGGAAGTTTCCCCATTCAAATCACAGAAAAATGATCGTGATTAATGTTAATCTTGGATAGAGCTAAAACTTTTCTTAGGTGGGAATCTACTATTTTGTGACTGAAAAAAATTTAGAAGTGACTTGAGGCATTGAATCTTTTCATCATCCTAAAGACTGCTTGATGAGTCTGGGTTGGCTTAACTAACGTTGCAGCATGGGACTGTTTTTTTTATATCAAATATGCTCATATATTTTTCCCATATAACATTGCATTTTACCATCTGTTGCTGAACTGTTAAAATTTTTTTTTGGCTTTCAGGAAAAGGGTGGAAAAGGATGGTGACCAAAGTCACATTTGTAGGAGATGGTTTTACGAGGAAACCAGCAAAATTTGAGAGATTCATCAGACCAATGGTACAGGATAAAAATATTGCATAGAAACTTTTTTTTTTTAATTACGCCCCTTCTTTTGTTTGATCTCGCTTCCATAATAAGAACCGGTTGAATGCGATGTAGTGTTTTTCTTTGTCAATACAAGTAGGTACTTTATCTGCCATGGTTCGATGCTTATCTTTCCTGCTCAGCATATCTTCAGTGACCAGAAAACTTTGTATGGATAGCTTGAAAAGATAAGCTAGTCAATACAATTATAGTTGAAGTCTCAGTGGTTAAGTTTCTAAAACTTTTGTCTTTTTTAAGTTGAAACTAATCATATTGGGCTCTATATCAATAATCTTATAACGGATGTTTCAAACATGCATTATTCTCAAATCCCAGGGTCTTCGTTTCAAAAAGGCCAACGTGACGCATCCAGAGCTGAAAGCTTCTTTCTTCTTGCCTATCCTTGGGGTGAAGAAAAACCCAAGCTCATCCATGTACACTAGTCTTGGAGTTATCACAAAGGGAACAGTGATTGAGGTGGGTTACTGCTGTGCAAGCTGGTTTCCTTTTCACATTTGGGAATTCTTTTTTAAGACTTTAAAACCACTTTACTTTATGGCATGGAATCCCTCATCATTTTTCTTTTTTCAAATCAACTTTTTTTTGTCCCTTTCATGAAACTATTTTCATTCATGGGTTTATTCTATTTTATTTTCCTTTGTATTTCTCTTGTTCTCAAAGGAGGAGGTATGTCCATCTGTTAGAGATGACCTTGACCCTGCATCAATTTGCTTTGTTATTAACCAGCCTAAATATAGTTCTGAAATTTTTTTTTCGCTCAAGATACAAGTGTGAGAAATTAATCCATTTGATAGATAAGCCATTTATATAGACTCGGAAGTAAGAAAACTTCTCTCTCTGCGCAGATGATGTTTCTGACAGATTGTTAAACTTTCGCAACAAGCAATTCCCTAAGAGCATTGAATATTTTTTTTTATGTTTAATCTTCAAAGCGTCATTGATTAAGGCGTGTGGCATCAGGGTTATTTTCCAAAATGCACCTATACATTTTCTGAAATTCTTGAAGGAAAAAGATGATCAATTTATGAAATAGTGTGTACATTGTTACAGAAACACCCAAAAAGCGGCCAACGTAACGGCTACCACACCACAGAAGTGTGCTAACAGCTGATGTTAATGGCCATCAACACTCGGAGGGTTAAAGTATTCAACTTCTCTATTGAACATAACAAAAAGGATAAAACAAAACAAATAAATAAATATGTGCACTTTATCTGTTTGTACCAGCTGTTACAGAGATGATTGGTTTTTTCAAACACACTTTTGATTCTATTTTTAACTCTGAATATCTCCACAGGTAAACATAAGTGAGCTGGGCCTCGTTACAAGTGCTGGAAAAGTTGTTTGGGGTAAGTCAGGCTGTCTGCATTCCTTTATGAAAGAAGCATAAAAAAAAATAATTACAGTTTTAGTCATGGAGAAGCATATGTCCCTCTTGATGTAAAAAGCTATCTGACTTCGTCGCAGTTTTTATTTTAGAACTTTGAGAAGTCTATAGTGACTGAGCAAACAAGGAAAACAACTAAAGGAAAAATAGTCTAATTAAGAGCATTTGCCTTGGGGTGAAAATTTTTCCATTACAGTCGAGTCCGCTTATTTCGAAGTCATTCGGATAAAAAAAAAAGGACTTCGAATTATCAGAATACAAAGAAAAAGAGATTAAAAAAAAATGTGGATGACAGATCAGGAATGTCGTACAAGTGTGCAGGGGTTGGAGATGGGCCTAACCCCTTTCTCTCTTGTAGCCTTATTTCAGACTCTTGCCTGCAACATAGGTGGGCATATACACACACACCAGAATCGCTTGCTACGTGGAGCATAGCATTACATGTACTATGTTTTTCAAGCCTGGAAAAGTGCTTTCACTGTGTCAGAATAAAAAAAAATCACACCCAAATCCCTTCGAATTAACCGGATCCTTATTTCAAAGTTCGGACTAACCGATATTTTTTAATAAAATCTAAATAGAGAAATATTTGGTAAAATTAAACGACTTTGAATTATCCAAGAATTTGAACTTTCCCGATTCGATTTATTTGGACTCAACTGTATTTAATAAACTATTGACAATGCAGATGTTCTAGAGCTTCATGTTCCTCATGGTAACTTAATACAACTCTTCTAATATTTCGAATTTATACAGTTGGCCAAATAATTTGAATCCGGATAGTTGGAATTTTTGGATATTTCGAAGTCGATTAATTTTACCAAATATTTCTCTCTTTAAGCTTTATTAAAAAATATCGGTTAGTTCGAAGTTGGAAAGAAGGATCCAGTTAATTTGAAGCCATCTTGACGGGTTTTTTCGATTCTGAAAGCATTTTTCTTAGCTTGTAAAACAAAGAAAGTTGTGCTTTGCTCATGTGGCAAGCAATTCTGGTGTGTGTATGTTCCGACCACTTATGTTACAGACAAGAGTCTGCAATAAGACTAGGAGTAAGAGAAGGAAAGGGAAAGCGGTTAGGCCCAGGGACCAGGTGTGAATCCTTACATACCCAAGTACATTATTGATCTGTCACCCACATTTTTTTTAACTCTCTTTTCTTTATGCATCCTGTTAATTCGAATTTCGGATATTTCGAAGTCCTTTTTTTATCCTAATGACTTCAAAATAACCAGGCTCGACTGTAATTATCATTTTTAATATTACAAATTATCTTTCTTGTTCATTTAAGTATTTTTTTTTTGTCATAGATCCATGTTTGTTTATGGATATTTTGTAATTCTCTTCCTCTCTTTTCACAGGAAAGTACGCTCAAGTGACGAACAACCCGGAGAACGATGGCTGCATCAACGCTGTGCTCTTAGTATGATCCTGGCAGGCTGGGGAAGGGGTAGGGGGGTGGATGGGTTTCTCATGTGACATCATGGGAAGGGTATCACTCTAGTTATCACTTGCGACTTCAAAATAAAGGCCATTTAAGCATAACATTTTGTTTTGTCTCTTCTATTATACTTGAATTTTGTTTTCATGATAATATTTACAAAAGATCATTATTGCTATAACCTCTGTTCTGTTGATAAATGAGATAGGTGAGTCCAAAACCTTCTTTTAAAGTCCAATTTATTTAAAGATTTGTAAGTACACTGAATTTTGGCCTGTGCAGATTAAAACAAAATTTAAAAAAAGGATCCGCCTGAATTCACTCACTGTTTTCGTAACACTGTCTTGTAAGAATTTCTAGCTTGGCCATTCATTTATAGTTATACCTACATGAAAGTGAGTGATTAAATCACTCAACCGCATGCTATTTTTAGGTTACAAGGGTTAAAGGTTAGCGTTTTAGGGCAATTTAAAAAGAATTACCATGACAATCCTAGTTAATCAATTTACATGAAATTTAGCCATGCCAGTTTAAAAAAAAACATTTAAAATAACAAACTTGAATGCTATTAGGTACCACAAAGTGATTTTTCTACCCGAGCAAATTTGAATATACCCAATTGTACTGTAAAGATCTTGTTAAAATATGAAATTTCCAACAAATTTCATCAAAATCTGTTGGTAAATAAAAGTTTTACAGCTGTTTCAATTTTGCGCATAACGACACAAAACAAATTGCGTGCATTGGGTTGTTTTTAAGGACATATAAAAGTCATTTGTTAAATCTTATGAAACAAAAAAGGACATATTTACAAAGTCCAAGACAATGACTATACACATACGAAATTTCACGGAGATAAAAAGTAAACAAAAGAATTTATTGGTCATGAAATATGGTCAAAAACACTTGTGGCATATCAACATTACAAGCAAATACTCTAGATGAGGCACTTTTGGACCATCGTAAAAAAACACATATTCTTCAGATTGTTTCAATACTTAGTTTGCTAATACACAATGTTGTATTTAGTTGACTCAATTTTTGTCAGCAACCTAGAAAGCCATTTTGAAAAGATAGAGAAAACCAAAATTGGCATAGCGCCAAATTTTGCGCCTTGGAAGAAAATTGGTAAAAAAGCGAATCATATTGTAGAAATTATATCATAAAAAACACAGTTTTCGTACTAGAGTAATGAAACTTTCGGAGTTTATGGTTTTTTAGATGCTGAACCTGATTATGCTATCTATTTGATAATTTGACCACTGTTTCTATTTCAAAACTGCATTGTAAGTCAATGGTAGAAGTAAAAAATTAATAGTCACAGATGAATTATGATTGAACATATATTTTCAAATGTATACATGATAAAGCATTATGATTTTGATAGTTGTAGAAAACTCCCATGATAAACTGAGGTTCAATACACGCTTATATTAAAGCTGAAACTGAATGACTGTAAAAGAAAGTATTACATAAGAGACAAAATACATTACAGTTTTCAAAATATAAATTGAGAACCAATTCATGTAAAGGAATTAGCAAGCCTGAAAATATCAATATTTTGTTAAATGAAAACAATTTGAGCCTGCAACTTTAATAAATTATAAAGTATAAACAGAAATTTTCGTTTCTTTTAAATTGTGAAGGTTTCTGTTCCGTGTATATGTTTTTTTAAGCCGCACCTGTGGTTTTTCCCACTCTGCTTACCTCTCGGTTTCACTACCTCTTTTGCCAGACATACTATGTACCTGTATCAGTGTCACTTTTTTGTTGACTACCTACCTGTACACTTCGCTAATGAAAGTATCTATACTGTTTGTACCTTGCAGCGTTTTCTGTTTGTTTTACTAAATAAACCTTGAACCCAACAACAACATCAAGCAACAGTTTCTGTCAAATTTATTTTCACCGTAACAGCATTGTATTTAATAATCATCATCAGAACTTTAAGGGGGGTTCATTGCATATCTTTCCAAGCAAAGTCTGGTAAAGATTTGCAGCAGTACCTGTCAGTCTTAAGTCCCCTTGCCCCCATCACTAATTTTCTATATCGAATCTGATCTTTAAGATTTTCTGCTTTTCCATTTTTATATAACTGATCAAGCCCAGCTTTTGTGGTGCACAAACCACCTTGACACAAAACCGCATTCATAATTTTAACTTATTACAAAAGAATTCCAACTGCTTTTTTTTTACTTGGAACCATAGGGGCGCAATGGAGTTACAGGAGTGAGAAAATGATTCAAAGATGAAAATCAGTTGAATAAAAAGAGGAAAGCCTGGCTAACGAGAAAGTATTACTAAAAGTACAGAGGAGTCCATATACATTCAACACCTAAGGGAAACTTTTGCTTCAAGTCAACTTTGTTTGCCAGCACTATTTTGTATTTCTTTACAAATTAAATTGCAATATTTAAAGCCAACTTTTGCCTACAGTCAACTAACTTTTTTGGTCCTGAGGTATTTATCCAGACTCCAGTGTAAAGTCTATGGAAGTAAAGAAAGGGCCAGGAGTGGAGAGAACGACGAAAAAGATACTGATTTTGAGGATGAAGACGATCATTACATTGATTATGATGATGATGGTGATAATGATGATGATGTGATGATGATTAGGATGAAAAAACTGTCTTCACAAGCATGGGCATTATTAACACTATATCGCCGATAATATTTTTTGTTTTATCATGTTTCACTACTTCAAAGATAAAAATGAGCCTGACTTTAACAACAGAAGAAAAAAATTTGCCCATTTCACTCTGTGTATCTCTGAATCCATTGGAAACTAGGAAGCGAGAAAGAGAAACAGAAAAGGAAAGAGAGAGAGAGAGAGAGAGAGAGAGAGAGAGAGAGAGGTAAGCACAGCACTATGGCATCAGCTTCCCCTGAGTATAATTTGCCTCCTTAGATTAGAGGTAAAGGCAGTCTGAATCGAATAGCGAATAGTGTGGCTCTGTCCTGCCCCCACCCCAGGTAATCCTGCGTTCACACCAAAAAATCGCTCGTCCAGAATTTTCCTTGAGCACACACCAATATAGTGCACCAAAAATACACTGTACATGTACTTTATAATTATCGATGTGTGCTTACATAACATACCTACAGTCTTGATTATCACACAAAGACTATAAATATGCCCTAGAAATATAGTAATAGAATACGTTCGTCATTACGTCATAGGCAAAGCACACAATCATACAGGCATCTCAAATCAATGTTCTAGCTTGAATACATCTAATTACATTGGTGATAAAGACAAGGTATGATGATAAAAGCAATAAATCTGTTCAACAATTCCTTTCTTATTTTCAGCTCAATGAAAATAGTTTCTGTCTAAACCTAAGGTTTGTTGAATACTTTTTCACTGTGGCAGGGCAAGTCACCTGGATCTGACTAAAAATAATTTAAGAAATTATTTTGATTTCCATAGGTTTCTTTTTTCAAATGTTCCATAATCAATCATTATGGTCTCCACCTTGAAATGACTTTATAAAACATAATGATTTGTCGAGTTCCTTGACTGGAAGAATTATTTTAAACTTTGTACTGAAGTGCTCTTCTCCCTTAAAAAAGAAGTTCTAAGAAAGTCTTTATCTTCGAGTGCGCGTTTCTTTATGCTACTCTTCTCTTCTATGTCAATTAGTACATCGTACTACACGTATTTTCCCCGTAGCCTCAGTTTCCACTGCGTTTAATTAACGATGAACGGGATAGTTCTGCCTAAAGCACCTCTGTCCGTTCACTGTTGGAGGGAAGTCAAATAGCAGCGTCCAGTTTTCTTCTCACCTCCAGACCTGTGGGTAAGGACAGTTTTAGACTTTCCGCCAAATAAACCATTGATTTCTAACTAACCCCTTTCAGTTGTTGCATGCAGGAAACAGGAGTATCTGCGGAGAAGTTCGGTTGCCGCACTTATAATTGAGGCCCTGACGTGCGCACCTGGGGGCACGTACCGTCAGATCCGAGAAGATGAGTTGTGGGACAGGAATGCTGTGGCTCGTCCAGTGGTTGTGCAGCCTCCTCAGGGGGGGGGGGGGGTGGTGGTGTTCTGTGAAGAAGAATTAGCCCTCGTCTGTGTTCCCTCCTTTCTATTAAAACCAGCCAAAATTGTTTTAGGGTTTAGTAACTATCAAGTTGACAACTTTCTACGTCGTCTCATATTTTTTTTTATTTGTAAAGAAATCTAACCCTGTCTTTATCACAGCTAGTTTAGGTAATGCCACGTTCTCTCAATCCGAGCGAGAATTCTGCTCGTCACTCAGACACCTCCAGTACTGTAAAACTTCTCTACTGTCACCTCTTTTAGACCGTCGCGCACAATTGTCTCTTTCTTTGCAGCAATTGGGGCTGACTGACCACTAGACATTAATTGCCAACATCAGAGAAGAGGAGACAAAACAGAAGGAAACGAAGTGTAAGGCCAGAGGCAGACAGTGATAAGCTATACAGATTCAATAAGCGAGACCACTCTAGTGATGTGCTTAAAATAAATAAAACATGACTATAACGGGCTTTTAGTTTCAGGAGAAAAATCCTGCTGTAAGCAAGTTCCCGCTTGAGGAATGCAAAGAGATCTATCCCCACCCTCCTCAAGAAAAAAAAAAAGAAAAAGTTAATGTACGAACTACTACTTGTAAGTGTAAACACAGCCTGACAAAGAAAAAACGACTAATAGGCACCCGCAAAATCTTTTTATAGCTATCACGTGGTTTTAAGAAATCATGGAGGCTGTGCTATTATTGTCCATCACGTGGTTCAAAATATACAAACAATGTGTCTATAGCAGTACCATCTGTCTAGAAGGCCTGTTTACAAGGTTACGTAACATTATTCAGATGGGCCATCATCTGGCTAGCTATCAGCCACCTGCGCGAGGTTTGAACAGTTGATTATAGCATGCTTAGCAGTACACACTGTGTTTTCACTGGACTCTCCTGCCATTTTGTTATTGGATTACATTCATTCTTTCTTGGATTATATTTCTTATCTTATTCTCTGCTATTCGCCCTTGGATTGCACCTTGTTCTAACAGATGTTTTCAATGTGGAACATTCCAAGAATGCTTTCTTGTGATTTGGTGTAGATTTTCCTCTAAATGTGTGCACACTGATAGAGTATGACCCGTGCCACCAAACATCATACAATGTAATATATATATATATATATATATATATATATATATATATATATATATATATATTTAGAGAGAGAGAGAGAGAGAGAGAGAGAGAGAGAGAGATACTGATAAACAATTATACATGTTAAGTTCATCTAAATATGCTTTAAGTTTAATTAGCTTTTCCCTTTATGGTCTCTGCGATATCACTTTATAGAGAGAAGGTGTACTGAAGTGGGAGCCAAAGTTTTTTAAAAGCCTTTTAACTAAAATCTCTGATACTCAAAGTGCCCTCAATACTTTAACCTTAAGTTTCATATTTCATTATATGATGTATCGGTGTCATTATCAATTTCCTTAACTGTTTATTGTTTAGGGGAAGAAAGTGCACTGTTACAAACTGTAAGAGCGGCTATGCCAGTCAGAAGGAGAAAGAAAGTGAAACGGTTATTTTATAATTATGGTTTTCCGAAGGACCCAATTGAATGTCATAAATGGGTTTCGAGTCTCCCAAACAAAGTTGAGAAAGTGACTGAACATATTGGAGTATGTAGTCGACACTGGCTCTCTGATACTCCTCACATTCGAAGAGGAAGATAATATTTATAATCTCTATGCATCCTCCTATTAACTTTGGTGAGATACCTTCACCATCCATATCACATGCTCATCCAAAAACTCCTCGCCCTACCAAAAAAAAAGCTGTCAGTGAAAACAAAGTCAGAGAAATTGACGAACTGGATACATTCATAGTAAAAAATAACTTTAACTGTGACACTGTTAAGGAAGCCCTTCAAGAAAGTTTGCTCCTCTATGGACTCAGTGCTTGTAATGCAGATAGAACAGAACAAGCACTTGCCAGCTTTCAGTCGCGGTGGTTGTATGCATGAATATGTTATATACTTCCATATTAGACTTAGAGATGCAGATGCAGGAGTGACTGTAATTCAATTTGAAGACTACAACGGTTTTAAATTGGTAACACACCCAAATTTCCCCTGTAAAACTGTGAATCAATGGGATCAGCTAGAAGTTGTCCTTCATTTTTACACTGGAACAGGTTAGTACTGCCCATTATTCTGACCACCCCCCCTCCCACATACACATAGACTTCTGTCTGTATCTCTTTCACTCTAAATATCACCATGTCTTTTTTTGTCTTTCACATTCTGTCATTCCTTGTTTTGCTCTTGACATGTCACTCCAGTGCCTTTATTTAATGTAGCCTACTGTAACACTGTGTTATCAAGTCTCGAAAAGGTGTACATGTGGATCTGAGTTTCAAAGTGTAAATATTCGAATGTAATAGAAATTATGATGAGAAGGGAGAGTGTGTGCGTGAGAGAGAGAGAGAGAGAGAGAGAGAGAGAGAGAGAGAGAGAGAGAGAGAGAGAGAGAGAGAGAGAGGCCCGGAAGGGTTAAGAGTCGGATTGTGCTAGAGAGATGAAAGAAAGAGAGAAGGCCAGATATAAAGCGCACATGGCTAGCACCTATTACCATATCTAGCACCCCCCTTTTCCACAAAAATTAACCTCTGGCTGTCTGTATCTCTTTCACCCATTCTCTCTCTCTCTCTCTCTCTCTCTCTCTCTCTCTCTCTCTCTCTCTCTCTCTCTCTCATTCATTATTTTATCTCTTGCTCTAAGATTCTACGTACCTACTATGTTTGTTTTTGTTCCTTGGTCGAATTTTACAAAATTATAATCTCTGTCCCCCCCCCCCTCTCTCTCTCTCTCTCTCTGTCTCCCTCTTTCCCTCTCTATTCATTTGCTTCTTCTGACTTGATACAATTAAAAACTCTCCTCATTATCTGATGTACGTGTTCTTAGTGTGTCACTCCAGTGCCGGTATTTGATGTACCGACCACTGTATTATCAAATCTCGAAAAGGTGTACATGTGCATTTGAGTTTCTAAGTATTTGAATGTATAGCCTACATGTACTTAGAAGTTATGATGAAGAGGGAGGGAGGGAGAGAGAGAGAGAGAGAGAGAGAGAGAGAGAGAGAGAGAGAGAGAGACGGGAGTTATGAGTCGGATTAAGCTAAAGATGAGAGAGAGAAAGAAAGAGAGAGAGAGAGAGAGAGAGAGAGAGAGAGAGAGAGAGAGAGAGAGAGAGAGAGAGAGCACATTGCTACCCCGCAGACCGGCCCATCTGAATAATATTACATAACCTATGAACAGGCCTCCTAGATAATTGGTACTGGTCTGAACGGACACAGATATGCATGTGACGTCACAAAATTCGTGTTTGACTCAGATCTCACTTCCTTTCCACCAATGTTCAAAATGGAGAAAGGACGTGTGTTCAAAACGTATGAAGAGTTTGAGGCAGCCCTTAAATCATTTTCAGTGGCACTCACAGTCTATTTGTGAAAAGATCGAGTGAGTCAGTGAAAGAACTAATACTGAAGTACCTAAAATATAAAATCATTCTCTTTGTGTGCAAGCACTCCCCGTCCAAACACACCAGCTCCTCGACGGGTCAGCGCCCATGCCAAAGGTAAGTCCCATCAATTGTGCTAATGAGATCTAGAGTTAAATATAGATAGGTCTTATATCCAGATCTAGACGATCTGATTTTAGATTTTAGTGGTTGGTTAAAGATAAGGGGTGAGTTATCTTAAGCCTAGATTTTTAAATCCTTCCCTGCCTCTTGGAGTAGATCTAGATATCTAGATCTAGATTCTAGATCTATAACAGAATGGAAAATTTGGCATGAGGGCACCAAAAGCCTTATTGAAAGGCATTGTCAGAGTACTGATCTGAAACATTTTACAGTTCTAGGACAAATATTTTAATTTACTCTAGATCTAGATTTGCCAATCAATCATTTATTTTGAGGTTTCAGATTTTATAAGCCAAAGTTATTTTTCTTTAGATGTTGGCCACTGCCTACCATGTGGCTTGATGCTATACACTAAATGAACTTTGTAGCATTCAACTCCATCTATAGATACATAACTACATACTCTTCATCACTTTCACAGGTCCCTCAAAACTAGATTGTCAAGCCAAGATTCGGTTGAAGATCCAGAGGCCGAAAGACCAGTCTCCGCCCTTCCTGGCCATCACAGTGCAGTATTTGAACTATCAAGGGCATGGCCTCACCCAAGAAGTAATTACACTTTCCTTTGTTTTTTTCTATTCTGCCTCTTATGGAAATAAATACATATTTTCATATACATGTGGACTGTGGAGAAAAGACAGGAAAGCCTGCATTGCTTGTTCGCTTGTACTGTTACAATGCAGGCAGGGCAAAATGCTAAGGATTTTTTTCTATTAAAAGTTTTGGTGCTTTCTTTCCAGTTTTTATAGGTTGGGAAGCAGTGTCAATTTTGCAGAAATAAATTGAATATAGGAAAAAAAGGTGTTATTTAGCTCTGTCGTTATAGCAATGGTTTTCGCTATTCAAGGTGTTAAACATGGCTTCCACTGTACAGGAAAGAGAATTATCCGTAAATTTAGGGAATTCTGTATACATTATACATTCATGTGATCCCCCACAAATTCTGTCCTTGGACAGACAAACTTTTGTTGAAGGTTGGACGTGCAAAAGAAATGGTAAAAATATAATTCTACGCTGAGTACGATATTTTTCCATTATTATTAATATAAATTTTTATACATTTCAATTCCAATATTGAGATTTGTATTGTACTTAAACTATCCTTGATATTGGTGTTTATTTTATCATTCATGTGTATAAAAAAAAATTCTTCTCTCTATCTTTACACCCACAGCTCACCGTTATTTCCAACGAAAGATCATTCTTATTTCTTCATATGATAATAGTGAGTACAGCTAGGTGTTTCGTTTTTTTGTCAGGATACCATATCTACTCTCTCTCTCTCTCTCTCTCTCTCTCTCTCTCTCTCTCTCTCTCTCTCTCTCTCTCTCTTCTAATATACAAATTTATAACTTGTCATTACAACGAGAAAAACTTGCTTCATTAAAACCAGCTTCAGCATTAGAAAAGAAAATCCTCAGTTTATAAAGCCACTTTAAAACTATTACAAAAGTATATAATTTCTCTCTCTCTCTCTCTCTCTCTCTCTCTCTCTCTCTCTCTCTCTCTCTCTCTCTCTCTCTCTCTCTCTCTCTCTCTGTATATGTATATATATATATCCCCTTCTTTTCTTCCCTATCCCTTCTCTGTGTAACTCGTTCCTTTCTATTCATAATTATATGTTCCTCTCAACATCTTCAGTGATAATCTGACAGAGATCTTCAACCTCTTCTTCATTTTGAGAAGATCAGCAGCCACAGACCAAGCAACTTGAGACAATGTGCTTTTGAAAGAGAATCCTTACCATCTACTGAGTTTTGAAGAGTGACGCAACACCTAGTTTTGCCCTTGATGTGTAAGTTGATCTTCTTTTCTCAAGAATTTTAAACTACTATAAATTCATGTGATCACTGCTTTTGATGTCATAGAAAAAGTGCTGAGACCTTCTGTTGGTTCAATTCAAGCAGCCTTGTGACATCAAGGCATTATTATTATTTTTGTGTGTGTGTGTGTGTTTTTCTTCGTTTTCTTCAGTAGGACAGACAGGTTTTTCAATCTTTCATGTCATCTCTTTTCTTATCCTCTCAGCTTAAAACAAAGTTCATCTTTCACAAAAATCATTTTTTTTTTTTTTTGGATTTTCTCAAAAAATAAAGAGAGGGAAAAAATCATTTGTTCCTTCTTTAAATCTTTGAAGGTCAAGACAAATTTTGGGCTACGTTTGTAGACCAATCAAAGGTAGTCAGCTTACACCTTATGTACACGTGAGACTTACATGTTTACCTTCTAATATTCATGTCTTTCTTTTCAAGCAAATTTCATGTCTGCAAGGTGTTGTCTGTGAATACATTCCTTCGTATTATGTTTTTTTTTTCACTATGTTTCATTTGAGTCCTTTGAACTTTCCAACTTTGAAAATGTTATAGAACTGGAGTGAGATGTTATATTTGCAACCTTTGTTGTACTAATGGTAGTGGTTGTCTATACATAATTTTATGTAGAACAGCGCTCAACATATGTGGTATTCATCTACGTTCAAACAACATAGACAATATATGTTTATATTGCTTACAACTACGTTTATTAGATACATCTTTTTTTTTTTTTTTTTTTTTTTGTAGCTAGACACAAATCCTTAGATGATTCATGGAAAATATCCGGTATATCAATGAATTAGGTTCCCTGCTCTTTAGATTAGGCAATCATGACCTTTTGCGCATCTCTATCCCTTGATGCTGTTGTGTTAGTGCATCTGTCACTCATTTTACATTTAGCCACTTTTTTCATCCATGCTACATCTTCTCTCGCTTCTTTCCCCTGTTGCCTTTTCCTTTAAAATCAACCCAGTTCTCAAAGATGTTTCAGTTTCTTTTTTCTCATTACGAGGCCAAAAAATACTGCCTGTAGATTAAATATGGTATTTATGAGCATATATATGCCAGCTCCTGGTACCACACTTTAGTTTGATTTCTTTGAAGTCCATAAATAAGATTCATAGCATTCTCTTTAGGAACCACATTTCTGTTTCCTCCAGTTAATTTTGTAGTTGTTTTTTAAATTGTCCAAGCCTAACATCCATACATAAGGATGGGTTCAGTAAAATACTCCAGTGCCTTTTTTGATGCGATTTCACAGTTGTTGTGTCCATCTCTTCACATTTCTCATTGATTCCTGAACGAATTATCTTTGGCTACTAAAGAATTGATCTGTGCACACTCATTGTTTCGATTGACGACTATTACTTCTGTATTTTTGCTCTTTAATCCATATCCTTTCCTTCTGCTTTCTTCTTCAGTGATGTCTAATAATTGTGGCAAGTCTTCTTTATTTTCTGCATATAATACAGCGTCATCAGCGTATCTCATGTTGCTTACTTTGTGCCCTCCTATTTTAATTCCTCGGTATCCTTCTATGCTTCTCAAATCATTTCACTGTAGAGAGAGAAAAAGTCAGGAGCAAGCACACATCCTTGTCAGACACCGCACTTTATTTATTTATTTTTTTTTTAATGAGCTGATTTACCCATCAACTCACATTGTTGCTGTCTCATATCATTTCATGTTTTATTTTTAATTGGTCTTGCCCATGGACCTCTCACAGACTAGCAGAGGGAAAGATACCCTCATTCCTCTTTCTCAGAGTTGGCTCTGAGCTGCCGCCCAATATAAGTCATGCTTTTTTACCTCTAATTTGAGCAAATATTATAAATTTGAGTTAATCTTAAAGCATTCTAAGATTTGCACTTTTTATAAACATACATTTAACTTTTACACTGCTTGCTGTAGCCATTCTTTTTTTGCTCTTCAGTGAAGCCATTTTAATATTGAGCTATAAGAATATGATCTTCAGCTCAACACTGTATGATGTAATTGTCTAAACCTCGCCTCCATTCTCACTCTTTCTTTTCTCTCCCATTTTTGTCGTTCTGTCTTATTCTGGGCTTAGACTATGAGGATTTTCTCCTTTCCCTTGTCCGATATCATTTTTTCCCATATTAAATCTTCATTTCTGTTTTTCACTTCATATTAAGACATTAGCTCTAAACTCTCATTAGAGCTGGCTAACCAGAGTCAAACCTTTTTTTTTCTTTTTCTTCCAACTCTTGAGGCTTTTATGTGAGGGATATGTGGACCCAAGGGTGCAACTAGCCGATTTTTGAAAGGAGGACCTCGGGGTAGTAACAATATTTCTAATCCAGGTTAATTCGAGGCACTTGTGGGATTGACTGACAGTGATAAAAATAGCATTATATGAAAGAATATATTTGTGAACTTCTCTTCCTATATTTTTAGTTAAAAAACTTTGTACAGTGCTATCTTTATATAAGCTCATGTATCTTTATGTAAGTCGCCATGTAGCGATGTATTTTCTGGCTTTATTTTTACTTCAAATTTCAAAGAGGGTTAGAACGAGAAAGAGAAATAGAGAGAAAGGGGGGAGAAAGAGAAAGAGAGAGAGAGAGAGAGAGAGAGAGAGAGAGAGAGACAGAGAGACAGAGAGACAGAGAGACAGCATGAGCATACAATGACAATATATATATTAAAATTTAAGTTATTTTTGTTTTAAATATTTTTTTATATAAGCCTCTAGTTTTAAATGTTACAAAACTTATAACCATTTCTAAAGAAACTCAAGTTTCAGCATACATTGTCAATTTTAGTCGAGACGCCTATAAATATAATACAAGCCTTTTCAGTTGAATATTGCTCACCCGATCGGCTGGTTAATCAGCACACTGTTACGATGACATTTGTTAATAGCTATCTAGAGCAACTCCTTCACAGTCAAAACAACATCGTTCTCAAAACATAGAGAGGACGTGTTTTTTTACATTGTAAATGTCAAGGTGGTGGTTCTTGTGGAAACGGTCGACCTAGTTTTGGATTAACAAAAGACACAAACGTTTGTTGCCTCGTCTTTTTTTCCTAGTCTTTATTTGGCTAAGGTTTCACCCCCATATTAATCTTTCTTTTTTGTGATTCCTTTTCAGAAGTAAAACGTGGGACCTTGTTTGAATCCTCAAAGCTTTCTTATCATCCAGTTACTATTTCTCTGGATAACGCATTTAAACGCATTGTTCAGTAAAACACTCCAGTGCCTTTTTTGATGCGATTTCACAGTTGTTGTGTCCATCTCTTCACATTCAAGTGCCCAAGTATTTGCATTGATTCCTGAAGGAATTACCTTTGGCTACTAAAGAATTGATCTGTGCACACTCATTGTTTCGATTGACGACTATTACTTCTGTATTTTTGCTCTTTAATCCATATCCTTTCCTTCTGCTTTCTTCTTCAGTGATGTCTAATAATTGTGGCAAGTCTTCTTTATTTTCTGCAATTAATACAGCGTCATCAGCGTATCTCATGTTGCTTACTTTGTGCCCTCCTATTTTAATTCCTCGGTATCCTTCTATGCTTCTCAAATCATTTCACTGTAGAGAGAGAAAAGGTCTGGAGCAAGCACACATCCTTGTCAGACACCGCACTTTATTTTTTTTTTTTTTTTTTTTTAATGAGCTGATTTACCCATCAACTCACATTGTTGCTGTCTCATATCATTTCATGTTTTATTTTTAATTGGTCTTGCCCATGGACCTCTCACAGACTAGCAGAGGGAAAGATACCCTCATTCCTCTTTCTCAGAGTTGGCTCTGAGCTGCCGCCCAATATAAGTCATCCTTTTTTCCTCTAATTTGAGCAAATATTATAAATTTGAGTTAATCTTAAAGCATTCTAAGATTTGCACTTTTTATAAACATACATTTAACTTTTACACTGCTTGCTGTAGCCATTCTTTTTTTGCTCTTCAGTGAAGCCATTTTAATATTGAGCTATAAGAATATGATCTTCAGCTCAACACTGTATGATGTAATTGTCTAAACCTCGCCTCCATTCTCACTCTTTCTTTTCTCTCCCATTTTTTGTCGTTCTGTCTTATTCTGGGCTTAGACTATGAGGATTTTCTCCTTTTCCCTTGTCCGATATCATTTTTTCCCATATTAAATCTTCATTTCTGTTTTTCACTTCATATTAAGACATTAGCTCTAAACTCTTATTAGAGCTGGCTAACCAGAGTCAAACCTTTTTTTTCTTTTTCTTCCAACTCTTGAGGCTTTTATGTGAGGGATATGTGGACCCAAGGGTGCAACTAGCCGATTTTTGAAAGGAGGACCTCGGGGTAGTAACAATATTTCTAATCCAGGTTAATTCGAGGCACTTGTGGGATTGACTGACAGTGATAAAAATAGCATTATATGAAAGAATATATTTGTGAACTTCTCTTCCTATATTTTTAGTTAAAAAACTTTGTACAGTGCTATCTTTATATAAGCTCATGTATCTTTATGTAAGTCGCCATGTAGCGATGTATTTTCTGGCTTTATTTTTACTTCAAATTTCAAAGAGGGTTAGAACGAGAAAGAGAAATAGAGAGAAAGGGGGAGAGAGAGAGAGAGAGAGAGAGAGAGAGAGAGAGACAGAGAGACAGCATGAGCATACAATGACAATATATATATATATATATATATATATTAAAATTTTAGTTATTTTTGTTTTAAATATTTTTTTATATAAGCCTCTAGTTTTAAATGTTACAAAACTTATAACCATTTCTAAAGAAACTCAAGTTTCAGCATACATTGTCGATTTTAGTCGAGACGCCTATAAATATAATACAAGCCTTTTCAGTTGAATATTGCTCACCCGATCGGCTGGTTAATCAGCACACTGTTACGATGACATTTGTTAATAGCTATCTAGAGCAACTCCTTCACAGTCAAAACAACATCGTTCTCAAAACATAGAGAGGACGTGTTTTTTTACATTGTAAATGTCAAGGTGGTGGTTCTTGTGGAAACGGTCGACCTAGTTTTGGATTAACAAAAGACACAAACGTTTGTTGCCTCGTCTTTTTTTCCTAGTCTTTATTTGGCTAAGGTTTCACCCCCCATATTAATCTTTCTTTTTTGTGATTCCTTTTCAGAAGTAAAACGTGGGACCTTGTTTGAATCCTCAAAGCTTTCTTATCATCCAGTTACTATTTCTCTGGATAACGCATTTAAACGCATTGTTCAGTAAAACACTCCAGTGCCTTTTTTGATGCGATTTCACAGTTGTTGTGTCCATCTCTTCACATTCAAGTGCCCAAGTATTTGCATTGATTCCTGAAGGAATTACCTTTGGCTACTAAAGAATTGATCTGTGCACACTCATTGTTTCGATTGACGACTATTACTTCTGTATTTTTGCTCTTTAATCCATATCCTTTCCTTCTGCTTTCTTCTTCAGTGATGTCTAATAATTGTGGCAAGTCTTCTTTATTTTCTGCAATTAATACAGCGTCATCAGCGTATCTCATGTTGCTTACTTTGTGCCCTCCTATTTTAATTCCTCGGTATCCTTCTATGCTTCTCAAATCATTTCACTGTAGAGAGAGAAAAGGTCTGGAGCAAGCACACATCCTTGTCAGACACCGCACTTTATTTTTTTTTTTTTTTTAATGAGCTGATTTACCCATCAACTCACATTGTTGCTGTCTCATATCATTTCATGTTTTATTTTTAATTGGTCTTGCCCATGGACCTCTCACAGACTAGCAGAGGGAAAGATACCCTCATTCCTCTTTCTCAGAGTTGGCTCTGAGCTGCCGCCCAATATAAGTCATGCTTTTTTACCTCTAATTTGAGCAAATATTATAAATTTGAGTTAATCTTAAAGCATTCTAAGATTTGCACTTTTTATAAACATACATTTAACTTTTACACTGCTTGCTGTAGCCATTCTTTTTTTGCTCTTCAGTGAAGCCATTTTAATATTGAGCTATAAGAATATGATCTTCAGCTCAACACTGTATGATGTAATTGTCTAAACCTCGCCTCCATTCTCACTCTTTCTTTTCTCTCCCATTTTTGTCGTTCTGTCTTATTCTGGGCTTAGACTATGAGGATTTTCTCCTTTTCCCTTGTCCGATATCATTTTTTCCCATATTAAATCTTCATTTCTGTTTTTCACTTCATATTAAGACATTAGCTCTAAACTCTTATTAGAGCTGGCTAACCAGAGTCAAACCTTTTTTTCTCTTTTTCTCCCAACTCTTGAGGCTTCTATGTGAGGGATATGTGGACCCAAGGGTGCAACTAGCCGATTTTTGAAAGGAGGACCTCGGGGTAGTAACAATATTTCTAATCCAGGTTAATTCGAGGCACTTGTGGGATTGACTGACAGTGATAAAAATAGCATTATATGAAAGAATATATTTGTGAACTTCTCTTCCTATATTTTTAGTTAAAAAACTTTGTACAGTGCTATCTTTATGTAAGTCGCCATGTAGCGATGTATTTTCTGGCTTTATTTTTACTTCAAATTTCAAAGAGGGTTAGAACGAGAAAGAGAAATAGAGAGAAAGGGGGAGAGAGAGAGAGAGAGAGAGAGAGAGAGAGAGAGAGAGACAGCATGAGCATACAATGACAATATATATATATATATATATATATATATATATATATATATATATATATATTAAAATTTAAGTTATTTTTGTTTTAAATATTTTTTTATATAAGCCTCTAGTTTTAAATGTTACAAAACTTATAACCATTTCTAAAGAAACTCAAGTTTCAGCATACATTGTCGATTTTAGTCGAGACGCCTATAAATATAATACAAGCCTTTTCAGTTGAATATTGCTCACCCGATCGGCTGGTTAATCAGCACACTGTTACGATGACATTTGTTAATAGCTATCTAGAGCAACTCCTTCACAGTCAAAACAACATCGTTCTCAAAACATAGAGAGGACGTGTTTTTTTACATTGTAAATGTCAAGGTGGTGGTTCTTGTGGAAACGGTCGACCTAGTTTTGGATTAACAAAAGACACAAACGTTTGTTGCCTCGTCTTTTTTTCCTAGTCTTTATTTGGCTAAGGTTTCACCCCCCATATTAATCTTTCTTTTTTTGTGATTCCTTTTCAGAAGTAAAACGTGGGACCTTGTTTGAATCCTCAAAGCTTTCTTATCATCCAGTTACTATTTCTCTGGATAACGCATTTAAAGAGAACATGGAAACTATCTTGACTGGAGTAAAAACCTAATTAATGTTTTTGAAAAAATTTTATGTGAAGTATTAATTGTCTTTTATTGTAATGCAATGTGAGCTGAAAGTCAAACAAATTAAAGTTCATTTAACAGGCAATGCCCTTATATGTATTATCTCTTTTAATGAAAATGTCATATTCGTTTATGTTATATACATAAGTTTCACTGACGTTATTTTTAAAAGACTGGTATGTGTCTTTTTAATTATTTTAGAAAACAATGTGTATTATAATGATTTCTTTTTATATTTTTATAATTTGGATTTCTCTGAATAAACTCAGATAACACTCTTTTTTTATCTGTCTTTGTTGTTTTTGATAAATGTCTTGTTTTTAATAGGTTTTCGTATGTGTTTATGGTATTCATCAAGTAATTTCAATTCATTGCAATTTGCACAGAGTTTAAGATCCGTCATTTTTATACAAAAGAAATATTGAACTCCATTTTACAGTAATAGAAACATAAACCCTTATTGCCGAATTGATAATAATGCGTGGGTGATATGTGTTGGGAACATAACATGGAATAGCCAACTGCCACAAAGATGGTGAATCAATATTGAATAATTAAATAGGGGTGACAAAATCCTCTTTATTTCTATCTCTACAAATCAAGCATAATTAAATATTACAATAGAATAGAATTCGAAATAAAAAAAAAAATTCAAAACGGTAGAAAGATTTCCATTTTTTCTTTCTCTAAACTAATACAATAGACATGCTGTAGAATCGAAATGATCCCTATAAATCATCAAAATAATACCATATTATCAAAATGTAATCGAATTTCAGACCCGAGTAAAATTGGAATTATGCTAATTATAGAGATTACCAAATTGGAATTAACCGGCGGCCATATTAGAAATATGCTAATTAAAGAGACTTCCAAATCGGAATTAACCACGGCCATATTGGATTATACTAAATATAGAGATTGCCTAAAGAGAATTAAATGGCGGCCATATTAGAATTATGCTATTTATAGAGATTACCAAAATAGTATTAACCGGCGACCATATTGGAATTATGCTAATTATAGAGATTGCCAAATTGGAATTAATCGGCGGCCATATTGGATTTATGCTTATTATAGAGATTGCCAAAATAGAATAAACTGGCGGCCATATTGGAATTATGCTAATTATAGAGATTACCAAATTGGAATTAACCGGCGGCCATATTGGATTTATGCTTATTATAAAGATTGCCAAAATAGAATAAACCGGCCGCCATACTGGAATTATGCTAATTATAGAGATTGCCAAAATAGAATAAACTGGCGGCTATATTGGAATTATGCTAATTATGGAGATTACTTCATTGGAATTAATCGGCGGCCATATTGGAAATATGCTAATTATAGAGATGGCCAAAATAGAAATTAACCGGCGGCCACATTAAAATTATGCTTGTTATAGAGATTACCAAGATAAAATTAACCGGCGGCCATATTGAATTTATGCTAATTATAGAGATGGCCAAAATAGAAATTAACCGGCGGCCATATTGAATTTATGCTAATTATAGAGATGGCTAAAATAGAAATTAACCGGCGTCAATATTGGATTTTATGCTAATTATAGAGATGGCCAAAATAGAAATTAACCGGCGGCCATATTGAATTTATGCTAATTATAGAGATGGCCAAAATAGAAATTAACCGGCGGCCATATTGAATTTATGCTAATTATAGAGATGGCCAAAATAGAAATTAACCGGCGGCCATATTGAATTTATGCTAATTATAGAGATGGCCAAAATAGAAATTAACCGGCGGCCATATTGAATTTATGCTAATTATAGAGATGGCCAAAATAGAAATTAACCGGCGGCCATATTGAATTTATGCTAATTATAGAGATGGCCAAAATAGAAATTAACCGGCGGCCATATTGAATTTATGCTAATTATAGAGATGGCCAAAATAGAAATTAACCGGCGGCCATATTGAATTTATGCTAATTATAGAGATGGCCAAAATAGAAATTAACCGGCGGCCATATTGAATTTATGCTAATTATAGAGATGGCCAAAATAGAAATTAACCGGCGGCCATATTGAATTTATGCTAATTATAGAGATTGCCAAAATAGAATTAACTGGCGGCCATATTGGAATTATGCTAATTATAGAGATGGCCAAAATAGAAATTAACCGGCGGCCATATTGAATTTATGCTAATTATAGAGATGGCCAAAATAGAAATTAACCGGCGGCCATATTGAATTTATGCTAATTATAGAGATGGCCAAAATAGAAATTAACCGGCGGCCATATTGAATTTATGCTAATTATAGAGATGGCCAAAATAGAAATTAACCGGCGGCCATATTGAATTTATGCTAATTATAGAGATGGCCAAAATAGAAATTAACCGGCGGCCATATTGAATTTATGCTAATTATAGAGATGGCCAAAATAGAAATTAACCGGCGGCCATATTGAATTTATGCTAATTATAGAGATGGCCAAAATAGAAATTAACCGGCGGCCATATTGAATTTATGCTAATTATAGAGATGGCCAAAATAGAAATTAACCGGCGGCCATATTGAATTTATGCTAATTATAGAGATGGCCAAAATAGAATTAAACGGCGGCCATATTGGAAGTAAGCTCATTATTGAGATTGGCAAAATAGAAATTAACCGGCGGCCATATTGAATTTATGCTAATTATAGAGATGGCCAAGATAGAAATTAACCGGCGGCCATATTGAATTTATGCTAATTATAGAGATGGCCAAAATAGAAATTAACCGGCGGCCATATTGAATTTATGCTAATTATAGAGATGGCCAAAATAGAAATTAACCGGCGGCCATATTGAATTTATGCTAATTATAGAGATGGCCAAAATAGAAATTAACCGGCGGCCATATTGAATTTATGCTAATTATAGAGATGGCCAAAATAGAAATTAACCGGCGGCCATATTGAATTTAAGCTAATTATAGAGATGGCCAAAATAGAATTAACTGACGGCCACATTTAAATTATGCTAATTATAGAGATGGCCAAAATAGAAATTAACCGGCGGCCATATTCAATTTATGCTAATTATAGAGATGGCCAAAATAGAAATTAACCGGCGGCCATATTGAATTTATGCTAATTATAGAGATGGCCAAAATAGAAATTAACCGGCGGCCATATTGAATTTATGCTAATTATAGAGATGGCCAAAATAGAAATTAACCGGCGGCCATATTGAATTTATGCTAATTATAGAGATGGCCAAAATAGAAATTAACCGGCGGCCATATTGAATTTATGCTAATTATAGAGATGGCCAAAATAGAAATTAACCGGCGGCCATATTGAATTTATGCTAATTATAGAGATGGCCAAAATAGAAATTAACCGGCGGCCATATTGAATTTATGCTAATTATAGAGATGGCCAAAATAGAAATTAACCGGCGGCCATATTGAATTTATGCTAATTATAGAGATGGCCAAAATAGAAATTAACCGGCGGCCATATTGAATTTATGCTAATTATAGAGATGGCCAAATAAGAATTAACCGGCGGCCATACTGGAATTATGCTAATTATAGAGATTACAAAGATAAAATTAACCGGCGGCCATATTGAATTTATGCTAATTATAGAGATGGCCAAAATAGAAATTAACCGGCGGCCATATTGAATTTATGCTAATTATAGAGATGGCCAAAATAGAAATTAACCGGCGGCCATATTGAATTTATGCTAATTATAGAGATGGCCAAAATAGAAATTAACCGGCGGCCATATTGAATTTATGCTAATTATAGAGATGGCCAAAATAGAAATTAACCGGCGGCCATATTGAATTTATGCTAATTATAGAGATGGCCAAAATAGAAATTAACCGGCGGCCATATTGAATTTATGCTAATTATAGAGATGGCCAAAATAGAAATTAACCGGCGGCCATATTGAATTTATGCTAATTATAGAGATGGCCAAAATAGAAATTAACCGGCGGCCATATTGAATTTATGCTAATTATAGAGATGGCCAAAATAGAAATTAACCGGCGGCCATATTGAATTTATGCTAATTATAGAGATGGCCAAAATAGAATTAACCGGCGGCCATATTGAATTTATGCTAATTATAGAGATGGCCAAAATAGAAATTAACCGGCGGCCATATTGAATTTATGCTAATTATAGAGATGGCCAAAATAGAAATTAACCGGCGGCCATATTGAATTTATGCTAATTATAGAGATGGCCAAAATAGAAATTAACCGGCGGCCATATTGAATTTATGCTAATTATAGAGATGGCCAAAATAGAAATTAACCGGCGGCCATATTGAATTTATGCTAATTATAGAGATGGCCAAAATAGAAATTAACCGGCGGCCATATTGAATTTATGCTAATTATAGAGATGGCCAAAATAGAAATTAACCGGCGGCCATATTGAATTTATGCTAATTATAGAGATGGCCAAAATAGAAATTAACCGGCGGCCATATTGAATTTATGCTAATTATAGAGATGGCCAAAATAGAAATTAACCGGCGGCCATATTGAATTTATGCTAATTATAGAGATGGCCAAAATAGAAATTAACCGGCGGCCATATTGAATTTATGCTAATTATAGAGATGGCCAAAATAGAAATTAACCGGCGGCCATATTGAATTTATGCTAATTATAGAGATGGCCAAAATAGAAATTAACCGGCGTCCATATTGGATTTATGCTAATTATAGAGATGGCCAAAATAGAATCAACTGGCGGCCACATTAAAATTATGCTAATTATAGAGATTACCAAGATAAAATTAACCGGCGGCCATATTGAATTTATGCTAATTATAGAGATGGCCAAAATAGAAATTAACCGGCGGCCATATTGAATTTATGCTAATTATAGAGATGGCCAAAATAGAAATTAACCGGCGGCCATATTGAATTTATGCTAATTATAGAGATGGCCAAAATAGAAATTAACCGGCGGCCATATTGAATTTATGCTAATTATAGAGATGGCCAAAATAGAAATTAACCGGCGGCCATATTGAATTTATGCTAATTATAGAGATGGCCAAAATAGAAATTAACCGGCGGCCATATTGAATTTATGCTAATTATAGAGATGGCCAAAATAGAAATTAACCGGCGGCCATATTGAATTTATGCTAATTATAGAGATGGCCAAAATAGAAATTAACCGGCGGCCATATTGAATTTATGCTAATTATAGAGATGGCCAAAATAGAAATTAACCGGCGGCCATATTGAATTTATGCTAATTATAGAGATGGCCAAAATAGAAATTAACCGGCGGCCATATTGAATTTATGCTAATTATAGAGATGGCCAAAATAGAAATTAACCGGCGGCCATATTGAATTTATGCTAATTATAGAGATGGCCAAAATAGAAATTAACCGGCGGCCATATTGAATTTATGCTAATTATAGAGATGGCCAAAATAGAAATTAACCGGCGGCCATATTGAATTTATGCTAATTATAGAGATGGCCAAAATAGAAATTAACCGGCGGCCATATTGAATTTATGCTAATTATAGAGATGGCCAAAATAGAAATTAACTGGCGGCCATATTGAATTTATGCTAATTATAGAGATGGCCAAAATAGAAATTAACCGGCGGCCATATTGAATTTATGCTAATTATAGAGATGGCCAAAATAGAAATTAACCGGCGGCCATATTGAATTTATGCTAATTATAGAGATGGCCAAAATAGAAATTAACCGGCGGCCATATTGAATTTATGCTAATTATAGAGATGGCCAAAATAGAAATTAACCGGCGGCCATATTGAATTTATGCTAATTATAGAGATGGCCAAAATAGAAATTAACCGGCGGCCATATTGAATTTATGCTAATTATAGAGATGGCCAAAATAGAAATTAACTGGCGGCCACATTAAAAATATGCTAATTATAGAGATGGCCAAAATAGAAATTAACCGGCGGCCATATTGAATTTATGCTAATTATAGAGATGGCCAAAATAGAAATTAACCGGCGGCCATATTGAATTTATGCTAATTATAGAGATGGCCAAAATAGAAATTAACCGGCGGCCATATTGAATTTATGATAATTATAGAGATGGCCAAAATAGAAATTAACCGGCGGCCATATTGAATTTATGCTAATTATAGAGATGGCCAAAATAGAAATTAACCGGCGGCCATATTGAATTTATGCTAATTATAGAGATGGCCAAAATAGAAATTAACCGGCGGCCATATTGAATTTATGCTAATTATAGAGATGGCCAAAATAGAAATTAACCGGCGGCCATATTGAATTTATGCTTGTTACAGAGATTACCAAAATAGAAATTAACCGGCGGCCATATTGAATTTATGCTAATTATAGAGATGGCTAAAATAGAAATTAAGCGGTGGCCATATTGAATTTATGCTAATTATAGAGATGGCTAAAATAGAAATTAACCGGCGGCCATATTGAATTTATGCTAATTATAGAGATGGCTAAAATAGAAATTAACCGGCGGCCATATTGAATTTATGCTAATTATAGAGATGGGCAAAATAGAAATTAACCGGCGGCCATATTGAATTTATGCTAATTATAGAGATGGCCAAAATAGAAATTAACCGGCGGCCATATTGAATTTATGCTAATTATAGAGATGGCCAAAATAGAAATTAACCGGCGGCCATATTGAATTTATGCTAATTATAGAGATGGCCAAAATAGAAATTAACCGGCGGCCATATTGAATTTATGCTAATTATAGAGATGGCCAAAATAGAAATTAACCGGCGGCCATATTGAATTTATGCTAATTATAGAGATGGCCAAAATAGAAATTAACCGGCGGCCATATTGAATTTATGCTAATTATAGAGATGGCCAAAATAGAAATTAACCGGCGGCCATATTGAATTTATGCTAATTATAGAGATGGCCAAAATAGAAATTAACCGGCGGCCATATTGAATTTATGCTAATTATAGAGATGGCCAAAATAGAAATTAACCGGCGGCCATATTGAATTTATGCTAATTATAGAGATGGCCAAAATAGAAATTAACCGGCGGCCATATTGAATTTATGCTAATTATAGAGATGGCCAAAATAGAAATTAACCGGCGGCCATATTGAATTTATGCTAATTATAGAGATGGCCAAAATAGAATCAACTGGCGGCCACATTAAAATTATGCTTGTTACAGAGATTACCAAGATAAAATTAACCGGCGGCCATATTGAATTTATGCTAATTATAGAGATGGCCAAAATAGAAATTAACCGGCGGCCATATTGAATTTATGCTAATTATAGAGATGGCCAAAATAGAAATTAACCGGCGGCCATATTGAATTTATGCTAATTATAGAGATGGCCAAAATAGAAATTAACCGGCGGCCATATTGAATTTATGCTAATTATAGAGATGGCCAAAATAGAAATTAACCGGCGGCCATATTGAATTTATGCTAATTATAGAGATGGCCAAAATAGAAATTAACCGGCGGCCATATTGAATTTATGCTAATTATAGAGATGGCCAAAATAGAAATTAACCGGCGGCCATATTGAATTTATGCTAATTATAGAGATGGCCAAAATAGAAATTAACCGGCGGCCATATTGAACTTATGCTAATTGTAGAGATGGCCAAAATAAAATCAACTGGCGGCCACATTAAAATTATGCTTGTTATAGAGATTACCAAGATAAAATTAACCGGCGGCCATATTGAATTTATGCTAATTATAGAGATGGCCAAAATAGAAATTAACCGGCGGCCATATTGAATTTATGCTAATTATAGAGATGGCCAAAATAGAAATTAACCGGCGGCCATATTGAATTTATGCTAATTATAGAGATGGCCAAAATAGAAATTAACCGGCGGCCATATTGAATTTATGCTAATTATAGAGATGGCCAAAATAGAAATTAACCGGCGGCCATATTGAATTTATGCTAATTATAGAGATGGCCAAAATAGAAATTAACCGGCGGCCATATTGAATTTATGCTAATTATAGAGATGGCCAAAATAGAAATTAACCGGCGGCCATATTGAATTTATGCTAATTATAGAGATGGCCAAAATAGAAATTAACCGGCGGCCATATTGAATTTATGCTAATTATAGAGATGGCCAAAATAGAAATTAACCGGCGGCCATATTGAATTTATGCTAATTATAGAGATGGCCAAAATAGAAATTAACCGGCGGCCATATTGAATTTATGCTAATTATAGAGATGGCTAAAATAGAAATTAACCGGTGGCCATATTGAATTTATGCTAATTATAGAGATGGCCAAAATAGAAATTAACCGGCGGCCATATTGAATTTATGCTAATTATAGAGATGGCCAAAATAGAAATTAACCGGCGGCCATATTGAATTTATGCTAATTATAGAGATGGCTAAAATAGAAATTAACCGGCGGCCATATGGAATTTATGCTAATTATAGAGATGGGCAAAATAGAATCAACTGGCGGCCACATTAACATTATGCTTGTTACAGAGATTACCAAGATAAAATTAACCGGCGGCCATATTGAATTTATGCTAATTATAGAGATGGGCAAAATAGAAATTAACCGGCGGCCATATTGAATTTATGCTAATTATAGAGATGGCCAAAATAGAAATTAACCGGCGGCCATATTGAATTTATGCTAATTATAGAGATGGCCAAAATAGAAATTAACCGGCGGCCATATTGAATTTATGCTAATTATAGAGATGGCCAAAATAGAAATTAACCGGCGGCCATATTGAATTTATGCTAATTATAGAGATGGCCAAAATAGAAATTAACCGGCGGCCATATTGAATTTATGCTAATTATAGAGATGGCCAAAATAGAAATTAACCGGCGGCCATATTGAATTTATGCTAATTATAGAGATGGCTAAAATAGAAATTAACCGGCGTCAATATTGGATTTTATGCTAATTATAGAGATGGCCAAAATAGAATAAACTGGCGGCCACATTAAAATTATGCTTGTTACAGAGATTACCAAGATAAAATTAACCGGCGGCCATATTGAATTTATGCTAATTATAGAGATGGCCAAAATAGAAATTAACCGGCGGCCATATTGAATTTATGCTAATTATAGAGATGGCCAAAATAGAAATTAACCGGCGGCCATATTGAATTTATGCTAATTATAGAGATGGCCAAAATAGAAATTAACCGGCGGCCATATTGAATTTATGCTAATTATAGAGATGGCCAAAATAGAAATTAACCGGCGGCCATATTGAATTTATGCTAATTATAGAGATGGCCAAAATAGAAATTAACCGGCGGCCATATTGAATTTATGCTAATTATAGAGATGGCTAAAATAGAAATTAACCGGCGTCAATATTGGATTTTATGCTAATTGTAGAGATGGGCAAAAAAGAATAAACTGGCGGCCACATTAAAATTATGCTTGTTACAGAGATTACCAAGATAAAATTAACCGGCGGCCATATTGAATTTATGCTAATTATAGAGATGGCCAAAATAAAAATTAACCGGTGGCCATATTGAATTTATGCTACTTATAGAGATAACAAAGATAAAATTAACCGGCGGCCATATTGAATTTATGCTTATTATAGAGATGGCCAAAATAGAAATTAACCGGCGGCCATATTGAATTTATGCTAATTATAGAGATGGCCAAAATAGAAATTAACCGGCGGCCATATTGAATTTATGCTAATTATAGAGATGGCCAAAATAGAAATTAACCGGCGGCCATATTGAATTTATGCTAATTATAGAGATGGCCAAAATAGAAATTAACCGGCGGCCATATTGAATTTATGCTAATTATAGAGATGGCTAAAATAGAAATTAACCGGCGTCAATATTGGATTTTATGCTAATTGTAGAGATGGGCAAAAAAGAATCAACTGGCGGCCACATTAAAATTATGCTTGTTACAGAGATTACCAAGATAAAATTAACCGGCGGCCATATTGAATTTATGCTAATTATAGAGATGGCCAAAATAGAAATTAGCCGGTGGCCATATTGAATTTATGCTTATTGTAGAGATGGCCAAAATAGAAAATAACCGGTGGCCATATTGAATTTACGCTAATTATAGAGATGGCCAAAATAGAATTAACCGGCGGCCATATTGGATTTATGCTAATTGTAGAGATGGGCAAAATAGAATAATCTGAGGGCCACATTAAAATTATGCTTGTTAAGAAGATTACCAAGATAAACTTTACCAGCGGCCATATTGAATTTATGCTATTTTTAGAGATGGCCAAAATAGAAATTAACCGGTGGCCATATTGAATTTATGCTAATTATAGAGATGGGCAAAATAGAAATTAACCGGTGGCCATATTGAATTTATGCTAATTATAGAGATGGCCAAAAAAGAAATTAACCGGCGGCCATATTTAATTTATGCTAATTATAGAGATGGCTAAAATAGAAATTAACCGGCGTCCATATTGGATTTTATGCTAATTATAGAGATGGCCAAAATAGAATCATCTGGCGGCCACATTAAAGTTATGCTTGTTACAGAGATTACCAAGATAAAATTAACCGGCGTCAATATTGAATTTATGCAAATATAGAGATGGCCAAAATAGAAATTAACCGGCGGCCATTTTGAATTTATGCTAATTGTAGAGATGGCCAAAATAGAAATTAACCGGCGGCCATGTAAGCAGTAATGATGGATAGATCTAATATAAATTAAATCAAGATGTCTAGGCGAGGTTTACAGTGACAACCAAATTCTAATAGAAGTGGTTGTATTTGCTCCTCTCATAACTTGTGGCATAGTTATTTTTCCTCCGTCATGCATCGAGACTTTCATGAAAAAATTATAAACAAATTAAAAGAAAAGTTAATTCAAGGTAAAATATTATTATTTCACTTCTGTTTCCATTAAAATGTAATGACAACATATTCGATTATTTGCGGATGAGTGAGGAAATTGTGGCCAGGATTTTCTGCATGGGACAGCCGAAAGACTTTTATTTCTCTCTTAAATCTTCCTTAACGTGCTCCATTGTCTCTATTCTTTCTTAAGCTTTGGGGATAAATATTTTCATAATTGTCGACCTGGCAAAACAACAAATGAAACCAATCCACGACTCTAGCGACCAATAGCTGTTGCAATGTATCTTTTTATGACGGTAATCTGCAGTGGAACTGTTTCTTTCCGTCCGAGTGTCAACACAAAGGCCCGGAACTCTTGTGTGAGGAGGATTATTCTTCGCCGTGTTGGCTTGTCTGCATACAATAGACCTTTTGGAGAGGTTTCAAACGTTCCATTAACATTCAAACTGAAAGAAAAGATACGAGTTGAAAAAAAAAGGCGCCATAATATCAAAATCCTGTAAATAAAAATCCTTATGGGATCTTTTAAGGTTAGCTTAAGTCTCGCTTTTGTGTCTCTGTAGGGTCCCACTAAATCACCTCTAAACAGACTGATAAAAAAAAGGAGGTTTGATTTGACCAGTGTCTTCGTCGACAAATGATCTAGTTTGCTGTACCGGTAGAGGTTTAGCGCTACAAGGCTTCGTTTATTGTGCGGACATTTTTCTCCCCTCATTACAGATCAAACTATTGATTGATAAAGCGTCACTTGTGTCAAAAGACTCAAATTTAACATACGTTTTGTAGTTGTGATGAAATAGCTCGTATTTACGTATATAGTGATAACAATGATGAAAAACACCAAGAATAAAAACGAATTTACAAGTAAAGATGTGGATGAAAATAATAAGTAGAATAAAATAAAGTAGTATAGCGACCATAACATTTGCAAAATTATCAATGCACATTTTTTAACTGTAAGTAGAGCTATAAGTTTGAAAAAAAAAAAAGAAAAAATGCAGCAGGACAAAAATCAATCCAGCGCTTGCCAGTCATTTATACAATTCATCAAATCTCTGCGGTAACTTCAGGTTGGTCATGACGACATCGTGCGTTGTCTGGGTTTCATTGGTGCTAATGGCTTTCTTGTATTACAAAAAAAAAAAAAAAAAAAAAAAAAACTAATCTAAAACTGCCCTGAATGGACGACCTGTTCTCAATGATGGAGAAAATGCCTCAACAGAATCATTGAAGTCTACTTATCTTGTTTTTCTTTATAAAATAAATTTATTGGGGGCTACTTCAAGGGTTTAAAAATGGACCTTAAAGAAATGCCTTTATTATAAAATAGAAAGTGCATGTGTTTCTCTTTCTTTGGAAGTCTTTAAACTCTGATTAGAACCGTAGGCTCGAGCAAAGGGGCAGCACTCTAGCAACATCATCACGTCAATCGATAGAGTCTGCACCGAGAAACCTATAAACCGCGCAAGTACTCTGACGTCAATAACAGGTGCACATTTTCCCGCCTAAAGTAATAGTTACATAAAATGCGCAAATAACACACAAGAGAAGTCTTTTTTTTAAAGAAAGAAAGAAAACAAAATTTATAGGCTATGATAAATATTTTTGCACACTTCATCGTGTTCTTCTGATAGTGGAAGATATGCAAAGCTTATTACCTCTACTAGGTAGCAAAACTCTTTGCTAAATCGCATACCATAGTTATATGTTCCTTGATTGTCGGAAGATGTGTTCTTACGTTTATTCTGTGTCATCAAATGTCACGGGTTGAAATTCCACATCCAACTATAAAGTCTTTTTTCAGAAAGTATCGGTTTCTAATACAAATCAGGTATAAATTCAGTTATCAATGTCAAAAATACAAGCTTAGACTTGGAAGACGAAACTTTTTTTTTCATTTATTGACTGTTCCGACCCATGGAGATAAATAAACATGGAGTCGGTAGCCTCTCCATCTTGTTACTTGCAAGCTGAAGCAAACTATGTGGCGTGGATTGTAGGGCAGCATCCTGGTATGGTTATTGACTGTTCCAACTCGTGGAGATAGATAAATATGAGTATTAGCCTCTCCATCTTTTTACTTGAAAATTCATGACAGTTGGAGCCACATTCGTGGTGCGAATTGTAGGGCAAATCCATGTTGTGATTATTAACTAGTCCAACCCATGGAGGTACATAAACATGGAGTCCGTACCCTCTCCATCTTGTCGCTTGGAAATCCAGGACAGTTGAAGCTACCCATATGGCGTGGAATATAGGGCAAAATCATGTTATGGTTATTGGCCATTACAAATCATGGAGATAAAAATGAACATGGAGTCTGTACCCTCTCCATCTTGTTGCTTGGAAATCCAGGACAGTTGAAGCTACCCATATGGTGTGGATTGTATGGCAACATCATGTTATGGTTATTGGCTATTCCAAACCATGGAGATAAATAAACATGGACTCTTTAGCCTCCCCATCTTACTACTTGCAAGCTGGAGCTAACTATGTGGCGTGGAGTGTAGGGCAGCATCCTGTTATGGTTATTGACTGTTCCAACTCGTGGAGATAGATAAATAAGAGGCAAATTCATGTTGTGATAATTGACTAGTCCAACCATAGAGGTATATAAACATAGAGCCCATTGCTTCTCCATCTGATTAATTGCAAGCTGGAGCAAACTATGTGGCGTGGATAGTAGGGCAGAATCCTGTTATGATTATTGACTGTTCCAAACCATGGAGAAAAAAAAATATGAAGTCCGCAGCCCCCCCATCTTGCTACTTGGAAATCCATGACAGTTGGAGCTACCTATATGGCTCGGATTGTACAGATAACACCCTGTTATGATTATAGGCTGGTAACAGATGTAGTACACATTACAAGCTGTGAGAAAATACTGTATGTAGTATGTGTTAATACCACTCTTACAGCCTCCTGTAGATTTGACTTAGCGATCGTCTAATAAAAAAAAAAAAAAAAAAGGTTCCACAGCAAAACACAAAAATATGCTTTTTGGTAATATTTTACGATATAAACATCTTAATCCTATTAATTTTCCAGTTCCCCCCTTTTTTTTTCTTATAATACTTGCGAGTCATCGAAAAAAATCAAAACAGACAAAATAACTGAGTGCCCATTCGTTGCCATATCGATTACCACTAGCAAATCGATAATGTCCGGTTATATTTTTTTTTATAGACAAAATAAACAATTAAATTACATTATCGATTCCTGGCTTTATTAATGCTTCTCTCAAAAGGCAAACAAGATTAGGCGGGCGTTAGTATTAATATTTTCGATTACTGTGTTAGACATTCTTGATTAGTTCCCTTTATCAGGCTGTGAAATATTATTCGAGTAACAAAAAAAAAATTAATAGAAGCGGATCCCACAATTTCAACAAATCAAACAAAGATTTTGATGAACTGGACTCACTTTCACATCCTCCTCCTCCTCTCTGGCTGTCTGTCTCTGTCTCCCTCTCCCCCTCTCTCTCTCTCTCTCTCTCTCTCTCTCTCTCTCTCTCTCTCTCTCTCTCTCTCTCTCTCTCTCTCTCTACCGCCCATGATGATTTTACCCTTTTTTTTTAACTTCCATTCTCCTTAATATCCCCAAGAATTGGTCTTTTTTAATTTGATCCTTTATTCCCCCCCCCCTCTCTCTCTCTCTCTCTCTCTCTCTCTCTCTCTGCTCTCTTTACCAACCACTCAAGCATTCCCCTTAATTACTACAAGTCAAGTTGTCTATGCTTTTTCCCCTCTGTGCTATATCTGTATCTTCACACCTCTTCCCCCCCCCTCTCTATATCTCCTTCTCTCTCTCTCTTCCTCTTTCACTTCTATCTATAAGTCAGTCTGTTTGTGGCTCTGACAGCATAGCCAATCTTTCACGATTCACTCTACCTTCAACTTTCTCCATTTCTCTTTCCCCCCTTTTCCTAACTTTCTCCCCCTCCCTCTCTTCTGCGTGTTATCCCCTCCCAAACCATGGACCGGAACCAGTCTCCATCTTCCGTCCAGCTGCACTAAAGACTTCTTCCGCCTGGCTATATCAATATTTGTCCCTTATCCCGGGCCAGCATAACAGAGCGAGCACCAGAAGATGCGAGAGGTCTTGAGCTGGAAGTCTACATAGAAACGCTTTTAATTATACAAGAATATCATCTGTGAAACACAAGAAAGCTATGCAGTTTTCTCACTTACACTCTTATCTACGAGTATCTATGTATGTATCGAATCCTCTTATAATTATGTTCTCCTTATATTTTTTCAGTTGCACACAAGAAAGCCCAAATTTAAGTGTCCTTACTTTACGTCTTGTTTCTCAAGCAGAATAAAATAATTTCTTTAAACCTTGATAATTTTGTCTCCAAATTTAAATAGCCTTACGGGCTTTCAGATAGCTCAGGTGGTAGAACGACAGGCTAACAATACAGAGGTCAGTGGTTCAAACCACATCTGAAGTGGGATTTTATCTTACTGGTCTTGTTTTAAAGTTCTGCGATCTACGAGGTTTTAAAAACTGTAAAGGTTTTAATAACTGTAGAGGTTTTAATAGCTGTAGAGGTTTTAACAGCCGTGGAGGTTTTAAAAAGTGTAGAGGTGTTTATGACTGTGAAGGTTTTAACGACTGTAGAGGTTTTAACAACTGTAGAAGTTTTTAAACTGTAGAGGTTTTAACGACTGTAGAGGTTTTAACAACTTTAGAGGTTTAAACAACTGTAGAAGTTTTTAAACTGTAGAGGTTTTAACAACTGTAGAGGTTTTAACAACTGTAGAGGTGTTAACAACTGTGGAGGTTTTAACGACTGTAAACGCTTTGCACTTTATTGTTGCAACTGAAGCAGAAAATTAGCAGTTGCGTCTCCTTGCTCTACTCATCAGTTACGGCCGTAAAATGCTAATCGCCTAGAGAGGGAGGGTGCAAGACCAGAACCAACCAACCAATCAAGTACGCGCACTCTTGCTGCCGCAGAATGTTCACTCTATAAAGTTATGTCTAGGGCAGCATTTTCTTCTCTCACACGTCGAAGATTTCGGATTTATTCTGCGGCTCGGATCCTTTGATGGCTTCCAAATTCGTATTGCTGGTTCTGGCAAAGACAATAGCTTCTTCCAATGGTGAGTCACTTATTGATGTTGATATAATCTGTCCAACTCGCTGAATCTAGAAATATGTGCTGTTGGTTCTGGCAAAGACAATAGCTACTTCCAATGGTGATTCACTTATTGATGTTGATATATTCCGTCCAACTCGCTGAATCTAGCTACTTCCAATGGTGAGTCACTATTGATGTTGATATAATCTGTCCAACTCGCTGAATCTAGCTACTTCCAATGGTGAGTCACTTATTGATGTTGATATAATCTGTCCAACTCGCTGAATCTAGCTACTTCCAATGGTGAGTCACTTATTGATGTTGATATAATCTGTCCAACTCGCTGAATCTAGCTACTTCCAATGGTGAGTCGCTTATTGATGTTGATATAATCTGTCCAACTCGCTGAATCTAGCTACTTCCAATGGTGAGTCACTTATTGATGTTGATATAATCTGTCCAACTCGCTGAATCTAGCTACTTCCAATGGTGAGTCACTTATTGATGTTGATATAATCTGTCCAACTCGCGGAATCTAGCTTCTTCCAATGGTGAGTCACTTATTGATGTTGATATAATCTGTCCAACTCGCTGAATCTAGCTACTTCCAATGGTGAGTCACTTATTGATGTTGATATAATCTGTCCAACTCGCTGAATCTAGCTACTTCCAATGGTGAGTCACTTATTGATGTTGATATAATCTGTCCAACTCGCTGAATCTAGCTACTTCCAATGGTGAGTCACTTATTGATGTTGATATAATCTGTCCAACTCGCTGAATCTAGCTACTTCCAATGGTGAGTCACTTATTGATGTTGATATAATCTGTCCAACTCGCTGAATCTAGCTACTTCCAATGGTGAGTCACTTATTGATGTTGATATAATCTGTCCAACTCGCTGAATCTAGCTACTTCCAATGGTGAGTCGCTTATTGATGTTGATATAATCTGTCCAACTCGCTGAATCTAGCTACTTCCAATGGTGAGTCACTTATTGATGTTGATATAATCTGTCCAACTCGCTGAATCTAGCTACTTCCAATGGTGAGTCACTTATTGATGTTGATATAATCTGTCCAACTCGCTGAATCTAGCTACTCCCAATGGTGAGTCACTTATTGATGTTGATATAATCTGTCCAACTCGCGGAATCTAGAAATATGTGCAGGTTAAGTTAAGAAGCTTGTGTTATCAAATTTATCATTATAACGAACTAGATTTTCTTATCTCTTAATTTAAATTGTAGCGCCAGAAACCATTACAAGTCTTCTGTAAAAAAGGATTATTGTATGAGGCTACGATTAATTCTAACAATCTATGTAATGTTTAAAGTGAGGCTGTACTTAAAGGGTGTCTTCAACAAACCAAGTTGTAGAAATTCGATCACGACCAACTTTGAAAAAAATATTTTAACAAAAAATTGTATAGATGTTACGGATCAAATCAAACAATGTTTGCTAAGTCAAAATATATTCAAATCCAAAAGATGTTTACAATACCTAGACTTTTGATTGAATAATGTTCCATTTTTTTATGGAAATTATTTATTACCAAGCTGACAATATAAATAGCATCATGTTGCGCTGATAATAGAAGTTTTATCTTTTTAATCGATGTTTTTAACTCTAATAAATCCGTTAATGTTCCACTTATATTGAAATAGTTAACTATCATGATGATGGTTTTAAATAGCAACATGTATGACTGTTACTATTAGTTCAATTTTTTGTTCGATTTTCTTAATCCAAATGGCCAAACAAGGTGACATTTTAAACAGCAACATGCTGGGCTGATAATATAAGTCTAATTTTTTTGTTCTGTGTTCTTAATACAGATGGTCAAATGAGGTGACATTTTAAATAGCAACATGCTGGGCTGATAATATAAGTCTAATGTTTTTGTTTTGTGTTCTTAATACAGATGGTCAAACAAATATGCTAATGTTCAACTGATTTTGAAATAATAAATGTAAGTTTGAAATAGCAACATATATGCCTGATAATATAAGTTTGAAACAGCAACATATATGCCTGATAATATAAGTTTGAAATAGCAACATATATGCCTGATAATATAAGTTTGAAATAGCAACATGTTGGACTGTTAATGTATGTTCAATCTTTTTTTCGATGTCTTTAATCCAGGTGGTCAAACAAACCCGTGCTACATCTGGCCAGAGTCCAGCTATGCCGGTCAAGACTTATGCATCAGAGTCTTCACTGACCAGCAGTGGTCAACATTCTCTGAGGCTCAGGTCGGCAGTTTAATGACAAAACAAAGCTCAGTTAGAATAATGCCTTAATGCTGAGGATTACCTTTTGATAACAATGATAATAATAATAATAATAATAATAATAATAATAATAATAATAATAATAATAATAATAATAATAATAATAATAATAATAATAATAATAATAATAATAATAATAATAATTTATAGACTTGATTGGTTGTTTGATATAGCTGGTCCACAAAAATTTAAAAAAAAAAAAAATTATTACAGTCCTTTTTTTTACATTATCAAAATCAATAAGCCCTCCTTGGGCAGGGCGGAAATAGAAAATGGGGCCCCCAAATTACCCCTCGAGCGGTGCAGTGATGGAATCTGAAGAAAAATGACCCAACAGACATCAGGTCACGTGTTTCACCCAATCCCACAAACACTGAGATGGCAGTGAAACCATTCATCAAATCCATCTTGTTGTAAACAATTTGATTCTTATGGGTATAGTATGCTACTCTTGTATTGTTCAAACAACCTCAGATAACTGTAAAGATAAGCCGTATATTTGCTCCTCTCAAAATATGAAATAAAGCCTTTAGGCCATCTTTCAAAGAAAAGAAAAAGAAAAGAAAAGTTCTACAATAACAGGATAAGATCCGAAAAATCTGTCGCTATTGCGTCGTAAAATTGAATCTAGCCTTTTTAAATAAAACTTGGTAAACTCTACAAATACCCCTTGAATTTTTAGACTTAGACATCTGGTTCTTTATCAAGCTTCTGGACAGACTCTATCAACAAACACTGTTTTCTCTGGACCTATCAGGCATTCTGCGAGGCGCAACACGATGCCGGGCTTGCTGAGGTGCGCACCGCACAGCACTGGGAGGAAGTGCTGGTTGCCATGGTCACCAAAAACATAACACATCCAGGTAGATCTAGAAAAAATACTCCCCTTATTTTGTAAAATTCAAATCTATTTATTTGTCTTTAAAAAAGTGCTTTTTATTTTCAGGCCGTCTAAAATAAATGGACAGCTAAGAATTTCCCAAGATTGCGCAGCATTACTTTCTTTTTGCGTGCATTTAAAACTTTATGATAAGCATTTTAAATGATTTTTTAATACATTTGGAAATTACAAAATTAGTGGATTATTGATCGTAACAAAAAGTTATAAAGAAAGCATTTTGGTTTAGAAGAACAACTAAAAAAAAAAATAAGAATTAGTCTATCATGCAATATCATAGCTTCATGATGATGATATTGATGATGATGACGACGATGATAATGATGATTATGATTTGATAATAATAATAATAATAATAATAATAATAATAACAACAACAACAACAACAACAACAACAACAACAACAACAACAACAACAATAATAATAATAATAATAATAATAATAATAATAATAATAATAATAATAATAATAATAATAATAATAATAATAATAATAATAATAATAATAATAATAATAATAATAATAATAATAATAATAATAATAATAATAATAATAATAATAATAATAATAATAATAATAATAATAATAATAATAATAATAATAATAATAATAATAATAATAACGATGATGATGATGACGACGACGACGAGAGAGAGGAGGAGGAAGAAGAAGAGGGAAAAAAATGATTCTAAAACAATAAATCTCCAATCCTTACAGTGTGGCTGGGGGCGAGAAGGACAACCCAAGCCACAACCCTGCAGTGGTTGTCAGACCATCAAACCATCAACGTCCCCTCACAGTGGTGGGGATCTAACACTACAGACAGCTCGGCTTCAACCAGCGACACATGCCTGGCGTTAGGGTTGTCACACACCCTGGAGGCTCTTCCCTGCTCACAGCGGCTACAAGGATTAGTATGCCAGAGGCGTAAGTGGATATTAAATTCCATTTCAATATCTCTGAGTAAGAACATTTCAGGGAGGAGTGGGAACTAAAGTCGGTTGTGAATACTTAAGGATTAGTATGCCAGAGGCGTAGGTGGATATTAAATTCCATTTCAATATCTCTGAGTAAGAACATTTCAGGGAGGAGTGGGAACTAAAGTCGGTTGTGAATACTTAAGGATTAGTATGCCAGAGGCGTAAGTGGATATTAAATTCCATTTCAATATCTCTGAGTAAGAACATTTCAGGGAGGAGTGGGAACTAAAGTCGGTTGTAAATACTTAAGGATTAGTATGCCAGAGGCGTAGGTGGATATTAAATTCCATTTCAATATCTCTGGGTAAGAACATTTCAGGGAGGAGTGGGAACTAAAGTCGGTTGTGAATACTCAAGGATTAGTATGCCAGAGGCGTAAGTGGATATTAAATTCCATTTCAATATCTCTGGGTAAGAACATTTCAGGGAGGAGTGGGAACTAAAGTCGGTTGTGAATACTTAAGGATTAGTATGCCAGAGGCGTAAGTGGATATTAAATTCCATTTCAATATCTCTGAGTAAGAACATTTCAGGGAGGAGTGGGAACTAAAGTCGGTTGTGAATACTTAAGGATTAGTATGCCAGAGGCGTAGGTGGATATTAAATTCCATTTCAATATCTCTGAGTAAGAACATTTCAGGGAGGAGTGGGAACTAAAGTCGGTTGTGAATACTTAAGGAATAATACTTTTATGCAAAGGGCACATTCATATCATTATTATATAAGTTTACAGTATATCTTGACAAGAAATAATATTATGTAGTTGTGATTTTAGATTTATTATTCTAAAAGCACCTCCGCCATATATCCTCCCCCTCCCCTGGCTATTTTTTAACCAATAAACGCACATCTAAATAATTTAGGCCTATATCGAACGTCAGGGTAAAACATTCAACTTCTTTAAAAAAAAAAAAAAAAAAGATTTACCCTGAAGATTTCTAACACGAGCGATAAGGCTTGATGAATTGTAAGTTTCATCGTTTAAAAAAAAACAACTGACATTATTAAGACCCAAAGTCTGAATACTCAAACATAATAGCGATAAAGGCTAAATAGTTTTCCTAATGGGAAAGATTTGTCCCGCAATTAGCGCAGACAATCTTTCCATTATTTGGCAGCCTGTGATTAATATCGTGTATTGAATCTAGAGCAAATAAGTCGTCTGTTCTTGTACAAATACGACACATCGCTCAAATCACATTAGTGTTTTATAAAAATCAGTGGAAAAGGGCGCCTACACTTTAAGCGAAGCGATACAAGTACAACAAAATCTCGACTGTTAGAAATTTTGTTAGATGCTTCGATGCTAGTTTTTTACAGTAAGAACGGTCAGCTAATAACAAGAATTAATTAATTTGGTTAAACCCAAATCTATTTACGGATTTTTTAAAACATTCGTTATCATGTAGGTTTAAATAACTGCGCGGCTGAGAATTCCCGCAAGGCAGCGACTTTTATCCACTTAATGCGAAAATTCACAGCTTTCTAATAAGCGTTTAAAAGGATCTGAAAACATATTGAGAGAACACAGAATTAGTCGATTTTCTTTATTATTTTAAAATCCCAAACGTTTTATTAGAGACACTTTGGAAGGCTCATAACTCTGTTGGTTGAAACCAACGGGACTGCTAGGCATTCCTGCAAGGCAGCGCTCTCCTGGCATTTTCTGTTTTAAAATTTTCAACGCCTCACAATTTTAATGAGCCTTTAAACGTATCGCTATAAAGATTGGGAAAATAAAGGCTCTTTTCCTGTATAGATGCTTTATGAAGGTCTTCACAAAGCAACAAAAACAACAACAACAAAAAAAGTAAATTAAACTTCCTGAAACGAATGGCTATTTAAGGGCCTTGCAGGTCGGTTTGACCTAACTGCTAACAAAGGCCAAAGTGTTCTGCTGTTAAATCATTTTGGCCGTTTTCTTGGGTCGATTTGGCCCCAGGGAGTTTCGTGTGAGAGAAAGGGAAACTTCTTAAAATGTCTCTTTTGTGATGCAAACAAGTTTTAGTTTTCAAGGGGTTCGTGAATAGCTAAACCATAGTTCTGTATGACACTCTCTCTCTCTCTCTCTCTCTCTCTCTCTCTCTCTCTCTCTCTCTCTCTCTCTGTCTCTCTCTCTCTCTCTCTCTGTCTCTCTCTGTCTCTCTCTGTCTCTCTCTCTGTGTCTCTCTCACTCTCTCTTTCTCTCTCTGTTTGTCTGTCTGTCTCTCTGTCTCTCTGTCTGTCTCTCTTTCTCTCTGTCTCTGTCTCTGTCTGTCTGTCTGTCTGTCTGTCTGTCTCTCTCTCTCTCTCTCTCTCTGTCCCTTCTATTTCTTTCTGTATCTCTGCCTAAGAGTCTATATCTGCCTCCACCCCCCCCCACTATTTTTCTCACTTTCATTCTTACTCATATTTAACTTTATGCCAACATCTTGTTCTTTCTTTCTCTCTATGTGTCTTTCTGTCTCTGCCTCTGTTTCTCCGTTTTTCACCTGTACTCCTTTCTTTCTCAGTTTGACTCTCTGTTTGTCTGTCTGTCTGTCTGTCTCCACTCTGTAGACTTATACCTTAAAATTTCTCTTTTTGAAATTGAACCAGAATTATGGCAGACAATATTGTTTCGATCATCTTGAAAGCAGAAACTTTTTGAAAAAGATAACGATATATATTTGCCAAATATCAACAAAAGAATATCGAATAAACAAAATGAGCCCTATATTTTAGGTGCACGTTGTTTTTTTTTCTTTTACAACTGATATTTTATGGAGAAAAAAAATCTGGAATATTGTCTCAACATACATCAAGCCCAAGTCAACATCTCAATGCAGTTTTTTAAAAGTTTAAAAAGTGAAGACCTTTTTTGAAGTCACGTGATTTGGCTTTTCATACTTTTTGCAAGTAGCATCTGAAATGTAAGCGATGTCCTTTATTCTGAGGTGCCCAGGCGTAAATAAGCTTTATATCCTTATAATATAATATATTGACAAATATTCCAATCCTGTATACACTATTATAGAAGTTCCAGGCGTTGGTGAACGATTCCAAGCCCAATCTGGTTTTTTTCCTATTCCGCCACAGGGGCCGATAACCCGTGTCGTCACTTCCTGCCGGGCGCAGAATACTTCAGAGGTCACTGCTTTCTGCCATTGAAGGTCAAATTAACAGCTTGCGAAGCGCGGGTAAGCGGCCAGTATCTCTTTTCAAATTTATTTGAGTGACCATCATTTCTCCAAGATTTTTATTTTAAAAAAATCTTCAAGATGACCAACAACACCGAAATAGCTTTGCATATTTTGCTAACTGCATCAAATGCAAAATGTTACAATTCAAATTGTAAAAAAAATCTTTGAAAAATTGTATGCATATCCAAGAGAAACCCATGAAAGGATATGTCGTTAAGAAAGAAAGACAAATCTTAAACTTTGAAAAACTGATCATTAAACATACCTCGAATCATGCCAGGTAACTGCTGTTTGTTTGCTATCGTTTTATGCCAGATTGGATAATAAAAAAATCTGTGCTTTGATCTTCGCACCAAATGTAATTTGGTTTTTGTAAAATGCTTGTACAAATAACCAGGCAATAGATATCCGGATGTAGACCTCTATTTTCAGTTTTTAATATTTATATAGTTGTCTTGTGCTTGATTTTGTTTACTTTGATTATTTGCCGCACTGAACAGCCTACGCTAGATAAAGAAAGAGCAGAGCAGTTTGAAAATTGTTAGTATTTGATCCGTCTTACATAATTTGTTGTAAGTGTACGATGTTGACCTTTTGTGATAAAAGAATGTTTTAAACGACCTTGATGCTTTCTTTGCTTTTATTTGCCAGGGAATGTCTAGCTCCGATAAAAACAAAAGAAACAACCAGGGCAATCTAATACACTTTTCAGTGCAAAATTGTGTAACATCTATGTATTATTTAACAGACAAAAAAAAATCTTTTATCTGTTTTTCTTTTGAAACTAATAGATCGCTTATCGAGAGTATATTTAACAAATCAAGATATTTGTTTTTTGCTTTCAAAAGATTTTCCCGCTATCAGTTTGCCTACAACCGTGTGGTATTCTTTTGTTGATATTTCAACAATAATCAACCAAATTTGCGCATATGTATACGTCAAACGGTGAAACGAAACAAACAACCATTAATGTTGAAACAATGTGTTGCTAATGCGAGTGATGGTTTAAATTTATAAATCACCAGAAGCGGTGCGACGCGCGAGGGGCCAAAGTGGTGGAGCCTGGTGCACGCGAACTCAGACAGTTTGTTAAATCGTTCGCCGACATCCATTTTGGTGAGTTGGAAATGTCACGGGTTTTGTTTACATGTCCCTTGTGGCACTACATTGATTTCTCTTTCTCTGTTTGTCTCTGTCTCTGTCTGTCTGTCTGTCTGTCTGTCTCTGTCTCTGTCTCCGTCTGTCTCTCTGTCTGTCTGTCTGCCTGTCTGTCTGTATGTCTCTCTCTCTCTCTCTCTCTCTCTCTCTCTCTCTCTCTCTCTCTCTCTCTCTCTCTCTCTCTCTCTCTCTAAAATTCTTTTTCTCTTTTCCTCTCTATGTCTCTTTCTCTGTTTATCTCTTTCGATCCCTCTGTGTCAACTTTTTTTCACTTGTAAAAATATATTCGATTTTTGAAAGTATTGGTATGTATTGTCCACCACAAAAGAGAAAGTTAACATATCTAAAAAAACAAAAAGATTTATATTTATTTGCCCTATTGTATTTAGAATAAACAATTTGGCCTCACACATTTTCTTTTTAATCACATCGCACCACAAATTGACTACATGTATTAAACGACCTTGAACGCTGCTATCCAGATAAAGTAAGACCAAAATATCTGTGTTGCAGGAAATCAAGACGGAATCTTTATCGGCTGCTTTAGGGCGTCAGGATCGGAGGACTTCCGGTGGGCATCGTCCGGCAAATCCCCGAACGAGACCGATTGGGGCCGAGAAGAGCCGAACACGGGATACGGCGGTGACGTCACTGTGCAAATGATAGGGGCAGATAACTGGAGGTGGGCTGTGGCCCCAGAAGCAACCACTGCTTACACAATATGCCAGAAAGGTTTGTTATTTTGGTTTATTTCACTGCTATAACCGATTAAAGTATAGGTGAAAACGCATATTGCCGTAGCTTTTGTGGGACTGTAGATTGTTTAGTGCCAGGAACTAAAAGCCCGAGAATCAAGCACTGTCCATACAATATCCAAGAAAGGTTAGTTCTATTTGCTAAAACCGATTGAAGAATAGATCAAAATACATATTGCCCTAGCTCCTGTGGGACTATAAACTGTAGATTGTTCAGTGCCAGGAACTCAAAGCCCGAGAAACAAGCACTGCCTTTACAATATGCCAGAAAGATTTGTTCTATTGGTTTACTTCACTGCTAAAACCGTTTAAAACATAGATCAAAACGCATGTTGCCGTAGCTTATGTGGGACGACAAAACTGTTGATTGTTTGGTTTCAGGAACTAAGCGCTGTGAGGGAAATAGACAGCATGCCTATTTCTCGCTATTCCTCTATATAGGTGCATCCTTTTGCTTTCATCTTTCGCTTACAGATAAGGTTAAGATAGTACTGGGAACTGGCTTCTGTTTTCTGATATAATTTTTCGAGGAAGAAAACTACTTTATCATGTTCTTTTTTTTCAAATTAAGGCCCAAATAAATAAATAATAAAAAAAAAGAATTATTTTAATTTGAATCTATAAAGTAAGATGACAATGGAATCGATTCTCATAATTATCCTCAGATATCAGTGAAGAATGCGACGATACCTTAGTAGCCGGAAGTTGTTTTACTCTACACACATCACCGTTGGCATGGCCTGATGCTAAAGTGAGTCATGTTTGGTATTTCGATTATTTATTAAAATACGATTTGTTTTATTAGTTTCCATATTTGAGCTAAATGTGGAAATACTGAAAATCTTTAAATCTTTTTCTCCTAATTTTCATTTAAACATAGGCGAGTTTGACGCCCATCGCCAACTTTTCCATGTCTCGCTCCCTCTCTTTTCCTTGTTTCAGTCTCTCTACCTAATTTTCTTTCTCCCTGTCCCCCCCCCCCCCCCTCCCCCTTTATTTTCTCCCCAGTTTATCTTCCTCCTTTTTTCTACAACTCTCTCTCTCTCTGTCTGTCTCTGTCTCTCTCTCTGTCTCTGTCTGTTTGTCTGTCTCTGTCTCTCTCTCTCTCTCTCTGTGTCTCTCTGTGTCTCTCTGTAAATGTTTCTTCCCATTTGCCTCTTTAACCGTCCCTCTCCCTTCCTCTACAATTCTCTTTGTCTGCTGTCTCTGTCTCTGTCTCTGTCTCTGTCTCTCTCTGTATCTCTTCTCGTCTCGTCTCGTCTCTCTCTTTCTCTCTCTTTCTCTCTCTCTCTCTCTCTCTCTCTCTCTCTCTCTCTCTCTCTCTCTCTCTCTCTCTCTCTCTCTCTCTCTCTCTTTCTCTCTCTCTCTCTCTCTCTCTCTCTCTCTCTCTCTCTCTCTCTCTCTCTCTCTCTCTCTCTCTCTCTCTTGTCCGTCTCTTTTTTTTGTGTGTGTGTCTCTCTCTCTGTTACGCATCTCTCTTTCTATGTCTCTCCCTCCTCTACTACTTATTCACCCCCTAAAACCCCTCTCTTTTCTACTCCTCCTCATTATATCTTGTCTCTCCCTCATCTACCTTGATGCCATTTTCTTTCTTCCTATCTACTGCCTGTCTCCCACTTCCACACTAAACCCCAACCAAATTCATTAGCACCCCTGACCAAGACGCGCCATTTTGTGTCATACGGGAATATTATTGTCCCTTGGTGCTAAAACCCTGCTATGACTAGCCGTATCGATCACCAGAAGTCGAAGAACCCGCCCCAAAACCGTTACATTCAGATCCAATTTTGCCAGCCATTCACGAAAAACCCTGTTCAAACAGCAATAGCTGCACCGATACACTTAGCAATCGTTTTCATATTCGTGTAGTTAATTTCGGTTATTATTACTGTAATCGATTTTCGACCAAAATAAAAAAAAAAAAACAAGAAAATAACTGGTTAATCGAATATCATACGGAATCGATAAATCGTGCACTACCATCATATTTTTGTCATTAGCTTAGTCAGGGTAACGATCGTCACTATAGCACTAAAATCCGAGAAATCTTTTGCGATCAGAAAGCAGAACTAACAAAACATTTCCTAGTGGCCGCTCGATGGCCTGAACAGAGACCAGGATTTCACTCTGGTTTTGATGAAGTTACGGTTGGCCGTCACGGGACACTTGGCTCGGTTACTGAAGGATAAAGTGTCATCGAATCTCTGTCTTCCTCTCTCGCTCCTACACATATTCTCTCTCTGTCTTTCTTTCTGTCTGCCTCTCTCTCTGTCTTATCTGTCTGTCTGTCTCCCCCTCTCTCTCTTTCTGTCTTTCTGCCTGTCTCTCTTTCTGTCTATCTGCATGTCTGTCCGTCTGTCTGTCTATCTGTCTGTCTGTCTCTCTCTGTCTGTCTGTATTTCTCTCTCTCTCTCTGTCTCTGTCACTCTCTGTCTCTCTCTCTGTCTCTCTCTCTCTCTCTCTCTCTCTCTCTCTCTCTCTCTGTGTGTGTCTCTGTCTCTCTCTCCCTCCCTCCCTCTCTTTCTCTCTTTTCATCAAAGTTTTGTATCGTTTAATTGAATTTTTTTTTCTCCTTTCTCTCTGTTTTTTTTTTAATCCTTTTTTCCCACCTATTCTCGAATCTTTTGCAAACAAATTCGGCTTTTTTCTTATCAATTTCTAAAAACCTAATGGCAATCGTTTATTTTATTTTTATGTATATGATCGTTATGTCCGTGGCTCCATTGGTTGTATTTCTAAATTTATCTGCTGCCTCTTTTACCTCTCTCTCTGTCACCCTCTCTCTCTCTCTCTCTCTCTCTCTTTTTTCCTCTCTCTCATTCTCTCTTCCCCCCTCCTCTCTCTCCCATTCTCTTTCTCTCCCTCTTTCTTTCTATTACTCTATCTCTCACTCCCTCTTTCCCGCTCTCCTCTCTTTCTCTCTCTCTCTCTCTCTCTCTCTCTCTTTCTTTCTACCACCTCCCCCTCCCTCTCTCTCTCTCTCCTCTCTCTCTCTCTCTCTCTCTCTCTCTCTCTCTCTCTCTCTCTTTCCGTCCATATCACCATGACTTTCAATGCTTAAGTCACTCCGCCGATTCCCGTTTAACCAATCAATTTCCAAACAATAAACGAAGAAACCTGTAAACCTCCAAGAATGATTGGTTAAACGTAACCACAATATGGAGCAAGAAGTCTTAAATTTCTTACAGCAACCAGTGAGTGGCTGAACAGTCAACGAATGAATTTATTAACCTCCGAGCACTTTATTTATCAAACACAAGCATAACACATTGGCCAGGAAATCTGAAGTTTCTTACAGCAACCAGTCCATGGATGAACAATCAACGAATTATTTTGTTAACATCCAAACATGATTTATTAAACAAGATATATAATAGGATGACCGGGAAGTCTGAAGTTTCTTACATCAACCAGTTTCTTTCCATGCAGGCAATGTGTGAGAAAGATGGACTCTACCTGATAGAACCGAAAACAGACAAGTTAAGGATGGCTCTTGTCAGGCTGTTGATGGACGATGAAGGTAAATCTTATTGTTTTTCTGATACAGTTTATCCATTACAAAGTATGACACACCTTGAACATAGCCGCTGAAGAAAAGAAGAAGTTTGTTCTGGATTAGGGTCACAGTGTTGCTAATAAAAACAAGAGGGAGAGAGATAGATAGAGAAAGAACGAGAAAAGAGACGGAAAAAGAAAGAAAGAAAGAAAGCGAGAAATAGGAGAAGAAAATGTAAAGAGAGAGAGAGGGAAAGAGAGAGAAGGCAGAAAGAAAGAGAGAGGACAGAGAGGAAGAGAGAGAGAACAGAGAGAGAGAGAAAGAAAGAGAGATAAAGAGAGAGAGAGAGAGAGAGAGAGAGATAAAGAGAGAGAGAGGGAGAAAGAGAGAGAGAGAGGGGTAGAGAGAGAGAAAAAGAGAGAGGGATAGAGAGAAAGAGAGAGAGGGAGAGTGGGAGAAAGGGAGAAAGAGAAAAGAGAGAGAGAGGGAGAGAAAGAGAAAGAGCGGGAGATAGAGAAAGAGAGAAAGTGGGAGAGAGAGGACAGAGAGAAAGAGAGAGAGACAGAGACAGACAGACAGACAGAGAGAAAGAGAGAGAGAGAGGACAGAGAGAAAGAGAGAGACAGAGACAGAGAGAAAGAGAGAGAGAGAGAGAGGACAGAGAGAAAGAGAGAGGGAGACGGAGAGACAGAGACAGAGGCAGACAGAGAGAGACAGAGAGAGAGAGAGAGAGAAGAAGAAGAAGAAGAAGATACTTCCTCTCTTTACAACAGATGATGCCTTTGTAGCATAACACACAGTTCCTTATTGACTTCCATCACCTAATCTACTTCCCCAGAGAGAGAGAGAGAGAGAGAGAGAGAGAGAGAGAGAGAGAGAGAGAGAGAGAGAGAGAGAGAGAGAAAGAGAAAGAGTGGGAGATAGAGAAAGAGAGAAAGTGGGAGATAGAGAAAGAGAGAAAGTGGAAGAAAGAGAGGCAGAGAGAGAGGGAGAGAGAGAGGACAGAGAGAGAGAGAGAGAGAGAGAGAGAGAGAGACAGAGACAGAGACAGAGACAGAGACAGACAGACAGAGAGAGAGAGAGAGAGAGAGAGAGAGAGAGAGAGAGAGAGAGAGAGAGAGAAGAAGAAGAAGAAGAAGAAGAAGAAGAAGATGCTTCCTCTGTTTACAACAGATGATGCCTTTGTAGCATAACACACAGTTCCTTATTGACTTCCATCACCTAATCTACTTCCCCAGAGAGAGAGAGAGAGAGAGAGAGAGAGAGAGAGAGAGGACAGAGAGAAAGAGAGAGAGAGAGAAAGAGAGATAGAAAGAAAGAAAGAGAGAGAGATGAAGATGCTTCTTCTGTTTACAACAGATGATGCCTTTGTAGCATAACACACAGTTCCTTATTGACTTCCATCACCTAATCTACTTCCCCAGAGGTTTTCCACGCCTCTAAGCGAGAAAGGTTGTCGTTCTTTAGTCTAACATAATGGAATCGATACTGCTCCATTAGAGTTGAAGTAAGAACCGAGATTCGGGTAACTGAACCGTGAAAGCTTGTACATGTATTCGTGTTTGATCTTTATCTCTGGAGTTGTTAGCTCCTAATGATTCTCCCCCCAGGATTTGATTTTTTTTTAGAGTTTATGGGATCTAATAACATAATTAGCGCAGGGAACTGGATTTCCTACATCTATATCTGTGGTTCTAATTCTCCCTCGAGCAACGAGTTTGTTCAAACATGTAAAAGCTTCGACCATGTATAAATTTTTTTTAACCTCGCCTCGTTATGGTTTCAAATGGAGATTTTGATATGTCAGAATCATACAGAACATCTCGAAGCGGCTCTGGCCTGTGAATCGAAATCCAAACTTTTAGATTTTTAGTTAAGTGCTGTGCTGTCTAAGCATGCTCTAAAACTAAATTTGAAAAGGTTTTCAGAGCTGTATTAATTTGTGGGAAAATTTCTTTGGGAAGGTGCGAGTGCGGTGTTCGGTGTGTATAGTACTGCTGTGCGACGCGGTTTATTTATTTATTTTTTGTTTTGTGTGTTTTATTTTTTTTTAGCTTATAATTATTTTCACACAAGTGTGTAAGCCAATTTGTGAAAAGTTCTTTTTTAGTGATAGATACAAAAGGTAAACAAGCGAAATCCTCAATGACTTCAGACTAAGTTTGGCCTCGATGGTTTCTACAAAATTCTTCCCTTACCTCAGGGGTCAATTCCTTTTTTTTTTACTTTCACGTTAATTTTGACATAAAACATTTCACACAGTTAAGGCGAAAAAGGGCATGGGTGAAGCAGACTTAGGGCGGAACTTCTTTATCATTAATTATAAATGACATGTCTCCCAGTTGTCTCCCTGCTATCCCTTCTGGCGCTGAGGGGAATAAAAAAAAAGATAGCACGGAGACACCTGGGAGTCATGACCTGGGTGTGGTCCGGCCCCCTTAAAGTGTCAGAAGTTCAGAAACACTTTTTACAAGGGGAGAGGGGGTGGGGGGTGGTGTTCTTCTCTGAACACTCTCTGTTATCTAGCTCTCCAATGAGTTTCTACACACTGAAACTCCTCAATATGGCCTGTTACCAAGAGCCTCCGTCAGGCTAGGAGGAGAGTAATGAGAGAACGCGTCACTCTTGGTTCGCCGATAAAGGCATCGCTCTATTCATAGAGGAATACCTCCCATCCTCAGGGTAAGCACTTTACGTTATGACCAACGATGCTCTCGTGATGTATAATACCAAGTCACCAGATAACCCCCCCACACACACACACAAAGAAAAGATCCCCTCTCAATAAGAAAAGAACTCCCCCCACACACACACATACAAAGAAAGACCCCCCCACACACACTCACACAAAGAAAAGATCCCCCTCAACACACACTAAGAAAAGAATCCCCCCCCACACACACAAAGAAAAGATCCCCCCTCAATAAGAAAAGAATCCCCCTCATCACACACACACAAAGAAAAGAATCCCCCCCACACACACACACACAAAGAAAAGATCCCCCCTCAATAAGAAAAGAATCCCCCTCATCACACACATACAAAGAAAAGAATCCCCCCCACACATACACAAAGAAAAGATCCCCTCTCAATAAGAAAAGAATCCCCCCCACACACACATACAAAGAAAAGATCCCCCCCCCCGAACACACACACATACAAAGAAAAGATCCCCCTCAACACACACTAAGAAAAGAATCCCCCCCCACACACACACAAAGAAAAGATCCCCTCTCAATAAGAAAAGAATCCCCCTCATCACACACATACAAAGAAAAGAATCCCCCCACACACACACACACACACACAAAGAAAAGATCCCCCTCAACACACACTAAGAAAAGAATCCCCCCCACACACACACACAAAGAAAGACCCCTCCACACACACT
>JAWDGP010005210.1:0-117500 GCA_033675545.1 Elysia crispata
ACACAAACAGCTTATTATAATCTAACAGTTCAGGTTTTAACAAAAGATTCAGTAATAAATTAGTCTTTCCACAACCGGATTTACCAACTATTAAACCTCGTATTGATTTTGGTAGAATTGGTGAATTGTTCCTGTTTGAAAGGTCTTCCCAATCTAGGTTATCCATTTTATTAGGGGAAAAAAATCGATAAACAACAAAAGGGGTGGGAACCATTCATATTTATTAACCGTTTCGACTTCTCAAGTCTCATCAGGTGTGCTTGGATCAATAAATAATATTGATACACACGACGGCCTCCCTAAACTAAGTCTAAAATATAAAAGAAATCTGATATTAGTTTGAGCGAGTCAGCGTGAATACATTGTATCCCACTGCTTGTTGTCACTCTGTTTACTGTCCTTGGTTACTGCGCTTATACTATAATCACCGTTGCTAAGTGTGTTCTTATGCTGCGACTTGTTCTTGCGATGATGTTGTTTTAAGTGGAAGGTCGAATCCTTCTTTCCAAAACGCTGCACACTCAGGAATGGCTAACATTTCTTTCAAAAGCTTTTGATTTTTGAGAATCTCATAAAGAGGTAAATCAATTGACTTCAATTTTGGATATCCAGCAAGAAGTGTTCCAAGTTGACGTAAATTTCTAGCATGTGAGGCTGAAATATTGATATGATTATTCAGCCAAACTTGCCATGATACAACGATAAATCCTTGAATTTTCTTTTGTTCATACCACTTGTATAACTCATTCAAAAAGAGTCCAAAATCACAATTAAAATACATGCTCTGTGAATTCTGACGACAGAGATGTTTGTATGCATTTTTCAACTGTTCAACACCTTCTTCAATAGACACATGTTCTCCGACTTTAAACAAAAATGCTCCCCTCGAAATGGACTTGGTCATATCTTGAATGTGTTGTAATAAATAATTATGGAATCCTTGCGGTGTCATTTCTTCTTGTTTTTTCTTTTTACCTAATTTATCACTAAACAAATCTTGTAGTTTTCTTTTAGGCGGTTTAGGAACTTTTGAAACAGGTCCGTTTGCTCTCACGGAATCCAAAAAGATAATCATTTTCTTGTGATAATTATAATGCTCTTCTAGAGTAATTTTTTCCTCGTTAGTCCAAGAATCGGTCCGAGTTTCTATTGCTGGTGATGGAGGTAGAGGTGTATAGACAGCCTGTTCAAAAGCCGGATTTCGAATGGTAATTTCTTGAGCAAATTGTTGTTGAGGATTCATATTTTCTGGTAGAATTAAATTATCCTGTGATGATTCTGGAGAAATATACACGGTTTGATAGTAGGTTTTAGCAGTTTGCGGATCAACTAATTCCGATAAGTCCCTTGGTGAATCGGCTAAAAGTTCAGAATCTGTGGGGGAAGGAGTATTTGACATAGAGGCAAAAACACTATTAATACAGAAAACACAACCGCACAGCTCGAAGCAATCCAGTGAAATGACTTGTGTTGTTAGATTGCAAGTTATATACCCAGTGGTAGCTAAGTGCTGTTGCTATCAACAAATACAATCACGTGATTTAAGATCAAACTTCGATTGGCTTTCCTATCATACAAAGATAAGATATGTTTGATCATGCAACGATCTTCCCGCCTGCACAGTGATCGATTTTTGGGGTGGAGTCTTTGAAGGAGGTGTTAATGCTTCGTTGAGTCTCAATTGAAAAGTTATTGATTTTTTACTGCCTTAACCTCAAACACTTTTTCCAGGTCCCTATTTTTAAATTTTTTTTATTTATTGAGGGGGGGTACTAGGGTGTAATTTTTTAATTTTAAAAAAAGGGGAGGTGCGCTAGAGGCGCTCATTATCTATACTACTTACAGACTTGTCAATGCCAGATCAATAAAAAAAATGTTAAAGTGCTAAAATGTGACTTGTGCATGTTAAAATATACTAAATTTACTTTGACTTTTTTTAAACATATTCATAAATCATTGTTGACACAAAAATCTGAAGTTTAAAAGAAATAAACAGCTAAAGTGTTCAATTATATAACTCTCTTAAGAAGCCTATAATAGTGAAATATCTAATTGAAAAACCTTATTTAATTTCAATATGGCTTTTTTCAATTCTTTCAGCTTCCCTCTTCAAATATAATTTTTCTCTAACAATGATTTGAAATCTTGAGGTTATTTGTTAAAAATATTTGTATACTGTGCCAGTTCAAGTAATCTATAAAATAAACATATCTTTTAAAACAAAATGCAATCAGCACCATAAAAAATATACATTGTGATGTTTTAAAGAAAAGTCTTGCCATTTTTTTCCAATCTCATTTACAAGACAGCCCAACGTGTCTTCATAATGCGTGAAAAGCATATCAAGGAAAATTTGATAACAATGCCAATACTTCGAAAATGTTTGTGCTGTAAAAATTTGAAATTGATTCCACATAACTTGACAATCTGGTATAAATTTGATGCCTACTTTTGTTTTTAAATAAAGAAAACTATAAAAAAAAAATATGACTGAGTATTTGTCCTCTCTGTTGTTGGAACTGAATGACACTTCTTCTAAAGACAATGTTTTAAATAATTAATGAGAGCCACAGAGGGTTTTTAAACAAGATTCCTCAATTAAAATCCATTAAAAAAAGTATATCAGTTTAGTTTGCTTATGATATTTACACAACTGCTGCTTTCTGTGACTAAGACTGCTGGCTCTATATTTTCTCATTAAATCTCAACAGCCAAAAACCTTGTGGATTCGAAGAAAACCCTTTACTTTCTAATTTATCTTAAATATAAATAAAAATTTAAAGGATAGAAATTGGTTTTGGTTCCTAGCCACAAGGTTGTTGATGCTAATGCGAACATACCTGGAATCATTGAATTGTTTAAGTCTCTCTCTGGGTCTCATAGGCCTGGAAGATGCCAAAGATGATCAGGATACCCTTGCAATCAAACACAACGCTTGGACGCAGTGAACCAATCACATTGCAAATAAAAAAAAAACAAACAGATGGAACGTTGAAATTATCCAAATCGAAACCATTTTTTACAGTTAGAAACTGTTAGGAGCCACGTTGAACCGGATAAACCAGATTTTAGCAGCATGATTTTCTTTTAAATTTGTTAAAAATTGAAATCTTAAAAAAGGGCAAATATTGTATAGGCTACCATAAATATTCATACCTTTACTATTAAAACATAAATTCTTCGTCTATTTTTTACTTTTGAAACATTACCAATTTATGTCTCACAAAAAGCTTAAATTTTGTCTGAAATCAAGATTACCAATGTGGCATATTTTTTCCTAAAATTTAGTGAAATTTGTAATGTAGACTTCATCAACAAGAAAATCTTAAACGTTCGTAGAGGTAACTTAGTCACAATCACGATATCTTCTCAAAGATCATAGGTAGAGTACCCAACTTTAGTTTCTTGTACAATCTGCGTTCGCTACAACAAATTTATGGCAAGCAGTAGTTTTGGTTCGCACACATTACTTCTGAATTCTAGATCTAGAGTCTAGCTTAAAAATCTAATCTGATCTAGATCTAGAGTCTAGATCTAAATCTAACTTTAAGTGTGACAGAGACAGAGTACCAGATGACATTTTTCCTTTTAAAAAACAAACTTAAGTATGAACTGTGGTGTTAAATATTTTAAAACATTAAGAGATTTAGACACCCAACGACATTGTGCAGATACGTGAAAGATGTCTTTGACCTAAAAGTTGTTTTTCAATTCTGCTTTGTTAGCTCCAGACTTGGTCATCCAACACCTAGTGTAGCAAACAAGAACACACACACACACATTTTATTGTTTTAATCATCATAAGAGATGGGAAAGTGCAATTCTAAATTACAATTAGTGAAGCCAAGTATGGAATTCGTCATAGGCTTTGTATGAGGCCTACTTTTTGTTTGTTTGTTCGAAAAGACTACACACACCACATTAAGTTTTTTTTCCGTAGGTTGACGCATTTTCGGTAGTGAAAATTGTGGCAATTACGTAATTAGTAAAGTACATTAAAAAATAGGATTAATTACATGACCAAATACACCCCCCCCTCATCTAGATCCATGTCCTTATTCTCGCAATCAGAAAGTAGTGCCCAGGTTTTGGAATTGTGCGTATATGCTGGAACTACTGTTGTGGGTAGGGGCTAGCTGCCCAGGTCAAGAATGAATGAAGCAGGCAAAAGCACTTGTAAGCGGATTGCTATACAGAACTGGGACAAACATCAGGAAACAGTGTAACGCAAAAATCCTTTTATTTTAAAGTGTTTATTTTGCAATGGAAAACAACTTCATATTCATTTTCAGCGTATCAAACTCATTAAGAAACATGCAATTTTAAAGCTCATACTAAGTTGGACCATATCTGCAAATTTACCTTTTTTTTGGACGGAGAGGACTCAGTCAGACTGTCTGTGTGACTTCTCAACTAGATTTCTTTTGATAGAAGTTCAGTTCTGATCTAGAATTAAATATGCTGATATGTCATTAGATTTTATACCCCAAGTTATCTTACTCATATTCATAAATAGAACTCCAGGCAACCTATTTTGGCCATGTGATGGGAAGAGAAAAACTAAAACATCTTGAGATGACTGAAATGATTGGGGGAAGAACAGGGTGAAAAGATGTTGGATAGACTAACAAATAGGCTCAAACTAGATAGAGTGACAGATGCACTAAAAGCGACGAGGGTCAAAGATGAGTGGAAGGTCTTGATTGCCTACACTGATGAGCACGGCACCTAATTGATTGATTAGATTTTAATCTTACCATTTCAAGATTTTTTTTTAATATGACTTTTCTTTTGTGTCTTTTGAATAATGTCCAGGAATCAGGTTGTGAATCTTTCAGTTAACCTGTAACAACGAAGCTAGACAGAGTAACAAAGCTAGAGAGGCCATCACTAGACATGGGCCAGACGACCAGTGGGGAGAGTTTGAGCTCTGGAGTAGCTGGCCAAGGAGATGCCAGAACAGCTGTGCAACAGAAAGATGATGGTGTCACTTGGTGGTGTAGGATTCTCGCCAAATCGGCCTGTGTGGTCGCAGGCTTCGGTAAGGCCTCAATGTATTATAAATGTTACCATACAATTTTATCAGTGATGTGAAAACATCTCATAATGGTACATTTGAAAATCAAGAACACTAACTTGTCTAAACAATCATACTTTGCACATAAGGGAGATAAACTCGAATTGTAAATTTATTATCGTTGCCTCATGGTTTAAAACTTTATGAGCCTCTCATAACATAGCAACATTTTCTTTAGTTTTGTGTTCTGCGTTACATGTAACAATTTTTGTCTATTTCATCATAAACTTTTTGCATTGATGATTTAGAAGTAAACTATGTAGGATACAACCATTTACATTGATGTGTTATTCTTTCCCTAGAATTATGAATTATATTATCCACAAATTTTAAAATTTCTGACATTGTTTGTTCTTTTAGAAAAGTTATATTTGGATCACAAAATAGCTCATTTGGTAGAGTTGGGCTGATATAAAATAAGGAAGGTGTAATGAAGAATTAGTTACCATTTCTCTATTTTACCTTGACTCAACTGTGGTGAATAGTAATACTTTTTCAATGAGAAATAGTGTTTCAATCAGTGAGTCTTAAATTGTGAGTTTCTAAAACAGGGAAGAAATATGTGTGTGAAAAAAATACGACCATCACAATATAAATTTGAAAGGATGTATTTATGAAATAATCAATTGATAATTTCATGTTATGATTATTTCAGGAAGATACCATTTCAAACAAAATATATCTATGTCTTGGTGTCAATCCATGATTGAGATATAACTGGTCTATGATTTAGATCTTGTCTCTAAGTGGTCCTGTCCTTGGCTACACACTCATTAGTCTTAATGTACTTTTTTATTTTAAACTTTCCTAAGAATCAATGTATTCTGCTCAGTGCTGTAATGCTCTCATTTTTTATTAAAAAAATAAATTTTGATTTCAAATTTCTTCATCCATCATACATAAATGAACTAAAATAACTAAAATGGATCTGATGAGAAAGTAGGTGTTGGCATTAATTATGATACGGTCTAAATGACACCTGAGCTTGATGCTTGGATACTGTTGCCAGTGGTTGGGATAAATTTCTTAGTTAGCTGGGTTTTTCTTTTTTTTAAATGCGAACAGCTCTGATTCTTCTTTCTTTTAATCATTTCACAGCAAATGTTATTTTATGATGAATTTTATTTGTAACTAAGTGACACAATATAATTATATATATGTGTAAACATTTTCCACAGTGGCTATGTTGACAGGATTGTTCCGGTTATTGACCTTCACACCAATGTGCCTTGTGGCAGGCATTTATCTCATGTAAGAAAATTAAAGTTGTTCTAAAATGTTTGAAGCCAGGTCGTTACATCTCAGACTTCTTCAGAGGAAAGAAAATCAGGCTGCAATATGATGAGAGAAATGGAAGAAGGGAGGGGCTCTTCCTTGTTGCAGTTTAAATTGATCATGCAATTTTTTGTTCATTTTGTAACATAGCATGCTTGAGTAAAATAGAAACTGTGGCTAGAGAATTTTTCAGCATTCTTTTCTTAATTTTTTGCACAGCTAGTCTGCCTTCTGAGGACAAAGAGAAAAGAGGATTTGAAAGTTTGGTTTTCATTTTACTCTGATTCAATGGCTGCAGAATCAGATAGTTTTATTTTAAATTTTGCAAGGAAACTCATCATACCAAAACCACAAAAATGAGTTCAGCACTAAACTGTTTTAAAGAACAATCCTCCTCTGGTGAGGTCCAGTTCCTGGTCGATTCTGAAGATTGAAAGGAAAAAAAATTAAGTTTACAGAAAGGAGATATTGTGTTTACTTGTTTGGTACATGAATATTTTCTTCCCTTGTACATTTTTTGTGACTGTATTTTTTTAAAGTTGTAATTTTTTTTTTCAAGGCTTCTGGGCTTTATAGAGATCGTCCTGGAGGCACCATGTTGCTGTCAGTTCCTCGACTTCATCCAGCCGGTCTCAAGGTTCAGCGAGAGCAGATCTTATTGGGAAAAAGCTTTAGTTTATACCCTGTAAGTCAGGCATGGCTCTCTTACTCTTTCAACAAAATACTGGCAGCCACGTGGCATTTTAATTCGCTTTAATTTTTTTTATTAAATGGTTCATACAAATATCAATATAAAAATGATACTGCTTTAGGCAAATAAATGATTTAGTAAAAAGTATCAGGAACAAAGAATTACTCTTCTGCGCCCAAATACATATGATAATGATCAGATTCAGAAGTTCAACTTGACGAATTAGCTGGTTAAATGGCACATCTTTTCCCAAAACTGTCAAAAAACAAATGTGTTTTATGAGATGAACCAAGAGAAAGATGTGTTCAACAGTATATGAAAATGTCCAGTTTTATCAAGTAAAGTTATTATTGCTTTGTCAGAAAGTTTCATTAGAATATTTTGAGTACATTGTTTAACATTAATTTTTGGTGATTGAAACATTAACAAATCAATCCCCGTTTTGTGTCCCAGACCTCCAATATTAGCGCCTTTGATGTGCTTTTCTACAACAACAATGTGTGGTGCTGCTCTTCTAATGGCATCAGGTGTTATTTACGGAATGATTGCTCTTGGCAGAAAGTAAGGCTTTATTATTTTTTTGTTCTGCATTTTGTTTATACAGTACTCATACCAGCTGCTTTGTTTTTCATTTTGTTAGCATGTTTCGATTTGAACCTCATGTAATCATATTGCAACCATGTTTGTAATATGACTGTTGTAAGAAACAATGCTTGGTGGAGACTTGTGTAACTTTTTACATGAGGCTTTATAAAGTATGTTATTATTCACGGCGTCACTTTAGTGATACTTTAGTTGCGGCGCACTGGCCCCAGTCAAGCGATAAATAGGTCACGGGGTTGGGGTCATCCACCCAATTTGAGGTCAAGGTCGGCCACACTGCTGGCATGCACCAGTCTTTTGTCATAATAGTTTATTTTAATATGATCTGCTAGCTTTATTTAATTGTCTTTTCATCTGATCATTCACTCATTAAAAAAATAGTAAAAAAAAAGTTGTCATTAAAAAAAAATTATAAAAATAGCTTTGATAGAAGCTTTTATATCAGTCATTTCAAAAGTTAGAAAAATGACCAGATTACTCATGGCTGTTAAAAGCTTGCATTTTAGTTTTTGCGCCGCTATTGCCAAGCGTGACGAGGCGTAACGAGGTCAGGAGTTCAAGCTATTCGGCGAGTGCCATGGTAGAGTAGGTCAGGGTGACCTTCAAAATCGGGCATTAACATGACGCAATAAAAAATTGATAATAAACCGCACTTGCAATATTTTTTTCTTTTAGCTGCTTTTTCTTATTACATAGACTTTGCTGTTTGTTGACATATAGTTTTCATAAGAGCAGAACATGTTTTTGGTAAATTGTGGCAAGTCTAAAATTACCCTTTAACATCATTCAATTCATAGATCATTAGTGTCATAAATAATTAACAAAAACAACATGTTCCTCACAAAGTACAGCTATGAAATTAAAACAGTCATATAGACCAACATATAGACTGTCTACCGTGAAAATTTTATTACTATAACCCTCACCGGAAGCGAGCAGTGGGTCATTGATTAATCACTAGTCAGTTGATACAGAGCTCGCCCACCGCGTGCACGGGTATCCGTCACCAGTCTCACAGGTCGGAGGCTTAACATCCAGTAAATAACTTCGTACAGCTTACAATAATATTATAGGAATAAGAATCATTAGAAAAAGAAAAAAAATGTTTGATTTACATGTATACAGAGCTACGATATAACTAATAGAGCTCAGCGTTACAATAATATTATAGGAATTAGAATCATTGGAAAAAAAAAAAATGTTTGATTTACATGTATACAGAGCTACGATATAACTAATAGAGCTCAGCGTTACAATAATATTATAGGAATTAGAATCATTGAAAAAAGAAAAAAAATGTTTGATTTACATGTATACAGAGCTACGATATAACTAATAGAGCTCAATGTGTTTTGTTCTAAATATAATACATATAGGGCACATATAAATAGAAATTTATAGCGTTGTTTTATTTCTGCGAAGTCTTCCTGCGTTTTGTAGGTGGAATGTAGGAGTGCAAGAAGGGCGCAACTTGAAGGAGATGGCATTCCATGATTGTCTTCATTTTCCTATCCTCTTGTCTGATCCCAGCTGTTCGCTTCTCTAGTTTAGCGATCGTGGAGTGGATAAGCTCACCACCCTGTTCACCCAGTAGGCCCAGCCCTATTTTGTGTTGACGTATAAAGGGGAGACAGTGTCTTTCTAGAATGTGTTATTTTTGAATAGTCTTATTTTTGAAAAGTTGTCGGTATAACGCCATGTATGAATCTATGTTTGTCTGGATGCTTGTGAAGGAAGTTGATGGCGCTGGGTTTGTGTGCGATAGATCTTTATGTACAAGTGCACAGGCTTTGTTAAGTGTGTCAAATCGTAGTTTTACCTCGTTGGCTGTGTCAATTATGAAAGGATCGTATGTCCAATTACATGTTGTTGTTACTATTGATGATGTTATGTCGTGGAAAACTCCTGGGTTTAGATATGAGTTGCAATGATTGCCGGTGAATGAGCGGCTATGGTACGCTTGTGGTGTTATAGCATGTTTATCTGGCACTGTATTGAGATTAGAACATATCATGGTGTAAGTGCTGCATGTGTAATTGTCTCTAACTTGTCTTGTGCTCTTTTTAACTTGTCTGCCCAAGTTTGTGAAGAAGGATCAGCATTGCCAAGCGCAATGCATTCTTCAAGAAAGGCAACTTCTTCTTTTCTTTGTGTCAGTGTTTTCCAGTTGCTGCCGTAATCACTGAGGAGGCGACTATTCTCTGATCTGTGTTGGTTTTTGTCATTGTAAATTGCTTTGTCTATGTCATCTGCAGCTAGTTCCAAAAGACGGTGGTGCTTTAAAATGATTCCTAAAAGAATGTTCAGGTATGGAGGACTAATTTTATCTAGCTGTATGTTGAGTAATGGGGCGTTGATGCAGTTGTTATATTGAGAAGCCTGTCGTTTATCTTCCTGTGCGAGAGTTCTAAATTTCTCAAAGTCGCTGTTTAACATGTCTAGTGTGCGTGGCGTTGTGTCTGTGTGCTGGTGAATTTCTCTCTTTGTAGTCAGGCACCAGAGACAAGGGTAAGTACCCTGAGGCCCTGATAGCCCATACACTTTACAGAGGAAGTCATAATCACCATGGAGGAAAATGACTATTTTTTTTCCATTCCACTGAGTGTTTTGCAACTGTGAGATGTTGTAGTTCATGTCTCTCATGAAGATTTTTAAGTTTTCGTGTGTGTCTTTAACGTGAGCCATCCCTATCAGATGAGTATTAATTTTTGAATTTGGCTTTTCTAAATTGGCAACCGCCATGCAAACTTCAAAGCTGCCTTTCCCGTGATCAGCCCCGATTTTGACCCAAACTTCATCATCAGGGATGGTGCCAGAGTGCCATGTTAACTGGTTGTTTTCTTTGTACATGTCTAGAATGCTTGTCAGATAGTCGCTAATGTTGTCAACTGCTACATAAGGTCTACACTCTACTTGCCCATCTAAGTTAAAATCTTTACTATCTAATCTAATATATTTGGAAATAAGTTGTTTCCCGTATTTTCTCTTTTTTTTTTTTCACTAGGAAGTGTCAAACCAGACGATTTTAAGAACTTTCTCTGGATGCTCAATGAGTCAGACCAACAGTTTCTTTCATGGCCAGGGCAGCCTCTGTTGTCACCGATGCTCTTTCTTTTATTCTGGCCTTTGCAGTTACTTCACGCCGAGTCGTGATTGGCAACAGATTTAGCTCCGAAACTTCTTGAGCATCGGTGGAGGCTTTTGATGGGCCTGCTACTTGCTGTCTCACTCTATGAATCCGTTGCGCTCTTTTCTTTTTTGTCGGTGTTCTTACTACCTTACTGTCTTTTCTAGGGATAACAATTTTCTTAAGGACGATGGGCTGTCCTTTGGTTTTGCATGAAACTAACTGGTGTGGGTTTTGGTATAATTTTCTTTTTACAAAGTTTGTGTGGACTTTCTCTTCTAAATGAGTTAATGGTTCGTTTTGGCTTTTTTCGTAGGACTGAGTTAAAAATGCTGTGCATTGTTTGTCCATGGGTGAAGTGGTGCTGTCAATCATCTTAGGTGTGGAAGAAGCTAAAGGTTGAGGGGTGTTGAAATCACTCAGTGAGATGGAATCCATGTTTTGCTCCTGAATTTCTATGTATGTGTTTTTCTGAGGTGTGTTTGGCTTTTCTGTTGCAACTGCTGTATCTGTGTTTTGTGGTGTTTGATGTTTACTACGGGTGTGTTGGTCTTGTTTCTCCATGTTTATTGTTTCAATGGTTGTCTCTTCTGATAGCTATGTTTTAGCTGTTTTTTTTGTGGTGTTTTTGTTACTACAGCTGGCGATGTTGGATGTTCATTGTTAAGGCCAACTGGGCTTGATCCTCCACCGCTCGCATCATCGAAATCAGCAGAGTCAGTGGGGGAAGAGAGGATAGGAGGTTTTCTTCTCCCACCAGAGGAAAAGGATCGGTGATGGGCGCAGACTGAGCTGTCGTCGACACTCAAATTAGGATTAAACTCAGTCCATAGATTAGACGTGCTGCACACATCATCTTTCAATTTACTTAACATTCCTTTGCTTTTTTTATTTTTATTGTTCTTAGTTTAAAATGGCACTTCGTGCAGATCGTTGTGGAGTGCTTATCTGAATGTCATGTGAAATAGTTATATCACACATTAAAAAAATATCGTCTTTTTGATTAGAACACAGATGAGGTTTCTTTCTCGAATCTCTCTGTTTTCTACTCCATGATCGGTTGCAGCACAGTCTACATAGTTCATTCACACAGTTGCTGTGATGTTGCAGAGTATGTGCCATTGCAAGTTGTTGATAAAACGTGTCTAAATGCCTGGGAAAGATGTTTTTAAGAGTTGATTGCTTTGGCGGCTATGATTGGTAGCTGATCATTTAGTAACAAAATAATGCACAATAAGCGTAGGTATGTAAATTATTTTTAAAAAAGTTCGCAGATTAACCTTTTATATTTATTTCTTTTCTTCAAATGTATACAGCCGAGATAAGAAAGGATATATTTATCAAAGTAATACTTGAAGAACTGTAATAATTTAGTTTTTAGTAACACTACTAAACACAACAACATATTGTACTAAAAATTTCAAATCATGCTGTTCTGACCTACCTGACTTTGTTCACTCCTTTATAACAATAATACTGTGAGGGTCAAACTCATGAAACTTGGTGGTTAGGAAGAACAATAGTTGATAATTCCGAATATATCTTTGAAATTGAATTACTTTGTGAGGGTCTATTTCAAAATTAATTAATTAAAATAATTAAGCAAATGAGACGAAATTCAACTGTGTAACTTACGCACAAGTAAAGCTGCACTTTCTAAGCACAGTAGAGTACTGAATTTTACACCGTTAAAAAGCCAAGAAATCAAACTTTCATATGATGGGCTATATGAAACTGTACGTTGAAATCTTGAATTACAAATAAAGAATATAATTTGCTAAAAAACGGTTATCTCATTGAGCATCGGCACCCCATCACACTGGGACTAGCCTACTGCCAGGCAAGTGATTAATCACTGTTGCGTACCCTTGCACACTTGACAGCTAAAATGCTCGATTTCGAAAGTTTTTAGCAGCCGTGTACTGGGCTAATTAACATGATTAAGTGACCGCTAGTGGACAATCTCTATTTTCATGCTGATATAACTGGTGGGAATCTTCTCTATCTGTCTCTATGCTATCACTGGGCCTGCTGGTACCTACTAGTTCTACTCTGATTTCGTTATCTGTATGGCTGTCTGTCATCGTTTCAATTGTGTCTCCAAGTGTAAGTAGTGTAGTGTTGCGGTATCAATCTGTAAAAATTAAAAAGTGGCTAGTGGTATGAATGTCTGGGTGGGTTTTATTTTCAGAGAGCTCTCTCTCGGTGAGTCTCTCTAAATTTGAGAGCTCGTGCCTGCTTTGTAAACTCCCATGCGTTTAGCTAGGTTAGAAAGACGATACCACAAAGATGAGTTAATAAGAGATTTTGTTTGTCGAAGTCACACCATAAATCTCAAATTGTCTGTGTCATAGATATAGCCCTAGCCGCTTTTATAGTTGCTACACCTCTTCTTTTTCCACGTTGATATGTTTGCCTTACCGGTACATTATATGGCAACATATCGCGAAGAAAATCATTGATTTCGGATCGATCCCAAACACCATGCGAAGGTCATCACTAAGTTCAACGCCAGAGAACTATTTTTTAATTTTATATTTTTTTTTCCCTTGTTATTTAAAGTCAGTTGGCCACATGTTAGGCACATTTCATTCGCATAATTATATTGATAGTAACGATCTTTAGTATGTTCCATAATGTAAAAAAATGATTCAAAAACTCTCTGTCATTGCTAAGAATATGAAACCTGTTAAATCAGAATGACAAACAATATTTGAAACCGTTGAAGAAGAAAAAAATGATTTGTATGGGGCCGTTTGTCAGTAATTGTCTTATTAAGTGAACACAATAGAAGTATAATGGTAGAGCCGATCTTGAGTATGTTCCATAATGGTGTAAAAAAAATATTTAAAAATTCTCTATTGTTGCTGAGGATAAGAAACCTGTTAAATCAGAAAGATAAATACTATTAGAAAACCGTTGAAGACGAAAAAATGATTTCTATGGAGCCGTTTGTCTGTAATTGTCTAATTAAGTTGACACAATAGAAGTAAATTTGTAAAACTTAATTAACAAATTAAGTGAGCAAAACGAAGCTCTAAAATAAAACCTTTTAAAGATAAAAACACGGGAATTTCACAAAAATCACAAGACAGAGTTTATAAATCGAAAGTCAAGAGGAAGCCAGTCTAGCTCGTTAATAAATTTGACCATAGCTTGTTAAACAAAGACAAACTTTATTACGCATCAAAATGCACTGCGCAAAATAACGGGCCCACTGGTTAACCCTGCCTAGCAGCGTCAGCAGAGCGTATCTGACAGAGATTGATTCACTGAAGACGGTCCTTGGTAAGGAGATATGCAGGCAAGCAGGTAAAGTATCGCTGAGAGACGATTTTGAGACGCTGTGTATTATGTTCTCGAATTATGAGCTTGATACCTCTTTCCCTTCCTGTCCTAGTGGTCACACATTCATATCTCCATTTTCTTCTCACTCAACTAAAAAAGTTGCAGTATTTGATGGTAATTAGGTTTTATCCCCTGCCATTTCTTAAAAGTTGGCATTCCTGTAAGTCTGTTTCCGTGGATTTGGTAATATACAGGGGTATAAATTTCTTGCCATTATGTCTTAAAATATGGATATTGATATTGGCATGCATCTTTCACATATTTGTTCTTTATATTGATCCATTTGTCACTCACAGTAAATGTTAATGTTACTATTTTTGTGTGTGTGTCTATATTGTTAAGTCACTTTATAGTTGGCTTTAAGTTGAAAGAATGATATCTGCAAATCTTCACCACCTGTCTCTGAGTTTGATTGATTATCTTTTGTCACTGATTCATTGACCAAGGCAATCTTATAGTTACTGATTTCTTACCATAGATGTATGATATTTGTACTTTTTTTTTTAATAAATTGAAAGCTGTTGACTTAAGAAATGGCTGTAAACTTTTTCCTCAGGGCTGATCGAGACACTATGCTGGCGAGGGCAAGAAGTCAGGATGTTGAGATGAAGGCTACATTAGTGACCAACGAGACCACATCATCCTCGCTGCAATAACCACAGATACCATTTTAGACATTTGCTTGCGTCTCTAATTTATTCTTTTCATCAGCTGGGAATTTCAAGCGTTTCACGATAGTGCTGTGTTTTTTTTGTGGTCGAGTCATCTTCTTTTTTAGTGACTGCATTACTACTTGTGCTGTTGTCTCTTCAGTGAGTCAAGACCAGCAAGGATCTAGACAGATTCTCTATTTTCATGCAGTTTTCTGTTCCATGACAAGTGTTAGATAAGTCAATGATTTTGAAATCACTCATACATCAGAGAGATGTGGCAAATTCTGTGCAGCGTTTATGTGACTAAAATGATATTTCAATTTTGTTCCTAAACCTGCTCGTTTTATTCTCATGTAGGTGGCACTAATTGCGTTATTCAGAATATATTGTCAAGTTCTTTTCGTGATTTTAATAAGAGATATTTTTTATCTGCCCATTCTTTGTATATTGATTTCTTGTCTCCTTTTACTTTTTACAAAATGTACGTTTTTAAAGGTTCTGTAGAGAGAACAAGAAATTGAGTTGAATATTTTTATTCGATGTCACCCAGATCTCTTAAGGTTGGCCTTCATAATAGCATTTACATATCACAGGCTTTCTCTGCACCCACATCTGCGTATCATTGGATGAGTTCATGTTGACATTGATCCTACTCCTATAATATTTTATACTATTTGAACCAATACTCTGTCATTAAGTTTTTATGCTATTTTAAATGAAAACTTTTTTTATCCTTTGCATTGTCCACCAGGAGAACTGAAAGGAAGCACTTTTATATTTCCCAGAACTTGTACTCTCATCAGACTTAGTAGAATAAGTTTAAAAACAAATCTAACAGCTCAGTCCCTGAGACAGTCTCATGAATCACTGGGGGACAAGTTTCCTCTTTTTATTTGAGCCTCGCACCAGAGATTTCTTATGTCTCTAGCACGGATAACATATATTTTGTTTTCAAAGTTTTTTTTCTGTATGAACAAATCATTCACTTATGTAGATGCTCTATTGCTAAATTTGGTAGAGCAAAATCCACTGGCACTGAGAAGTGGCAGCACTCTAGAACAGCCTAGAGTTTAATTTCCAATTTCTCCTGGCATGTCTACCTGACTTGCACTGGGCGTTCTATGGTGCACCTGATTTGCACTGGGCGGCCTATGGTTGCCTTTTTGTTTCATTTTTTTATGTATTCATTTATTTTGTTTATCCGTCCCCTCTGGGAGTCGGGGTAGTCAAAACTGATATTCATTTAATATTTTTTTTTTTGAACTATTAGTAGATATTCGTTGTGATTGCTTAAATTTAGAAAATTATTCTACGCATTACCAATTATATAAATTAACATTTTGTTATACAAGCGGGACCAACAATTCCATCTCCCTTCACAGTTCCTGGTGCTACTTACAAACACAGAGCTGTGCAAGTTTTAAGGAAAAAAATCTTTTTAAATCATGGAAACAGTCCACGGGAAAAGGTGGATTGCTTTTAGTTGAGTTCTGTGTCTGTCAGATATTTTCTGTATAAATATTACGAATAAGAACAAAACCAAAAGAAAATTCACAGCTATTATTTTCAAAAAATAGGTTTGAGGATCACTTTGATATTGGGGAAGTCTTGAAATTTGATCTGGTAAAGCAAGGTCTGGCAATAGCTAACACAGTTGGACCGGGTGAATCAACAAAACAGTCGTCCAATCGATCTCAAGATAAATAATTGTAAACGGACCAGGTGAATCAACAAAACAGTCATCCAATCAATCTCAAGATAAATAATTGGCTCAAGATATGGCAGCTTTTGAACCGGTTTCACTTTTTTTAATTACTTCATCTCTCAGTATGGCAGGGTGATGACCCTTCACCTTAGTTTTTTTGTTCCAAAGGCAAGCTGTATAGGAATTCCACTGACAACTGACATCAGTCTTTTTTTTTTTTCTCTTTTCTTAATTTTGACTGGGTGTCCGGGGAAGTAGAAAAGCATAAAACAGCCTGGAAAAATCAAGTATCAGGTAGGATATTATAAAGCATGAGCTACTCTCAGAATTTAAGGTGAGGAAAGAAAATTGAGATGGGTAATATGGTTGCAGCAGCTGACATAGCAGAAAAAAAAAATATTGACAGCTCATTCCAAAAAAACTCAAGACTCAGGAGTAATGTGATAGAGAAAAAAAAAATTATGTTTAGGATGCTTAGTCAGTTTTTTCTCTCTTAACATCTTTTGTATTTTTGTATTTGAGGGAAGGGGGGGGGGGGGGGGGGGGGGTTAGGATTTTTTTTAGGCGAGGCAAGATTTTTTCTTAGACACCCAGAGAACAATCAAAATACCAAAACAGCATCCATGTTGTGATGGTCATCATTGGTTTTATTCTGTTTGTATCACAAACACCATTGTTGGCAAAGTTTGATGGTATGTTTTTAAATTTTTCAACCCAAAGCAGGGGCTTCTAAGCGATAAGAAAAAGGTTTTCAGACATTTGCCAATCATTTATAAATCATCGTAGAAATCTAATAATTATTGTCATTATGCAGCTGTCTTGTTTAATAATTCGCTCGGTGTTCTCAATCATGATTTTATGAAGTATGTTTCCCTCATATCCATTTTCAGCTCTGTTGTTAAGTCGAGAAAAAGCTAAAAGGTAATTTTTTTTCAATTTGTTCTATGTATTATATGTTAATGCCCCATTTCATTTTTGAGCATATTTTGTGATATGTGAAGGGTTCAGAGTTTACCCTCCCTTGAGTGCAGCCAGTATGATTTTCCCAAAGTGAATTGCTTTAATGGGGATCATATAATTTTATTATGTATTTGGATTTTATATTTGTTCATTTTCTCTCTTGATAATAAACCAGTGTGTTCTAAATGTAGTGTGGCTATGGATGCCTATTTTTGAAATTGGTCAAACAGATTTTTCAAGCATTAAAAAATGTCACTGAATCCAGTATTTTTATACAAAGTTTCATCAGGCTCTTCATATTTTCAATAGGGTTTGGAAAATGTTTTGTGTGTATATATATATATATATATATGTTTGAACTTCCTCTAGCTGGGATTTATAATTATTTTTTTGGTTTGCTTAACTCTTTTTTCTTTTAGGCCATGTATTGGATATTTCTTTTATTTTACTATCTGCAAATTTGTAAAATGAATCCTCCATCCTCAAAGAGAATGGTGTTTTTATTTTCTGTTTTTACTTCATTGTTCCGTTTAGTTTTTGTTCTTCCTGAAAAGTATAAAAAAAAATTTTTTTTTTTTTTTGTTTCTGTCTTGAATGCCGAATTTCTCGCTTTGCTCTAGTAGTGTGATAGAAGTAGAGCTCGCCTCTTCCAAGGAGGTTTTTCTTTCCAAATTTTGCTATGTCAAATATTTCTTTTATTATTATTATTATTAATATTATTAATGTTATAATTATCATTATTATTATTATTATTATTATTATTACTATTATTTTGTAATTGAAATCGAGATTTAAGCTGTATGGAATGAAAGTAATTTTTTTCTGTTGTCAGAAATTGTTCAGAAGCAAGCTTTAGTCATAGTTTTTCCCTGTGGTAAGCTATTTTCATATCTACCAGTCAGATAAGCTGTTTCGAAAGTAACTTTTTCCCCCCTTTTGTTTCAACATTCCTTGTATGAAATTGAATTTGTAAAGTATATCATTTTTATAGCAAACATCTGCGTTTTTCTCCTCTCTTTTCCAAACGCGTAATAGCCTACAGCATTTTGGTTGAACGCTTAAGACAGTATTGACTGAACAATGTCTTCGTTATCAAAAAATGTTTATTGTAACCAAGCTATGAGAAGATGAATTTTGATCTTGAAATGAAATTATAATTGTCCCTTTGCGTTCATGTGATAGTATCGATATGGTTTGCCACAGGTTTTTTTTTTTTCCTAACTTAGATGACATTTATTTTTCTCTTTTTTTTTTATCACGGGTTGAGACAGGGAAGAGAGTTGGGGGAGAAGAATCCTCTGCACGTTTACAAATAAATTTACGATATTATGTTAATAGACTGTAATAAATTAGTGAGAAGATTATCATTGATTAGTTAAGGCGCTTTATTTGTTTTATGCTGTTTACGGCTGAAGGAATTGTAGATGGGTAGAAGATCCCGGTGTGAACAAACCTGCTGTACAGAGCTTGAGCCATGGGGCAAGGAGTTCACCTACCCTTCTTATACCTAGTAACTGAGGGAATTGTAGATGGCTAGAAGATCTCGGAGGAAAGAACCTGCTGTACATGGCGGAAGATGTAAAGTTCACCTACCCTTCTTATACCTAGTAACTGAGGGAATTGTAGATGGCTAGAAGATCTCGGAGGAAAGAACCTGCTGTACATGGCGGAAGGTGTAAAGTTCACCTACCCTTCTTATACCTAGTAACTGAGGGAATTGTAGATGGCTAGAAGATCTCGGAGGAAAGAACCTGCTGTACATGGCGGAAGGTGTAAAGTTCACCTACCCTTCTTATACCTAGTACCTGAGGAATTGTAGATGGCTAGAAGATCTCGGAGTAAAGAACCTGCTGTACATGGCGGAAGGTGTAAAGTTCACCTACCCTTCTTATACCTAGTACCTGAGGGAATTGTAGATGGCTAGAAGATCTCGGAGTAAAGAACCTGCTGTACATGGCGGAAGGTGTAAAGTTCACCTACCCTTCTTATACCTAGTAACTGAGGGAATTGTAGATGGCTAGAAGATCTCGGAGTAAAGAACCTGCTGTACATAACTTGAGCCTTGGGGGAAGATGTAAAGTTCACCTACCCTTCTTATACCTAGTAACTGAGGGAATTGTAGATGGCTAGAAGATCTCGGAGTAAACAAACCTGCTGTACATGACTTGAGCCATGGGGGAATACAGAAGCATGAAGGTTGATAGTCACTTGTGAATTCGAAAATGACCGGTGTCATGTCTGATACGAGACCCATGCCATCTTGTAAATTATCCTGTATCATCAGCTGCCTGAGTCATTGACTTGTTTTTTCCTTCCCTTCATCTGTCTCTATGATTCTGCTTGGTGGGGTAAATTTTTCATGAACATTGTAATTGATTTTTTGTAATTTGAAACAGAACAAACTACCCCCTTCTCTCTCTCTCTCTCTCTCTCTCTCTCTCTCTCTCTCTCTCTCTCTCTCTCTCTCTCTCTCTCTCTCTCTCTCTCTCTCTCTCTCTCTCTCTCTCTCTCTCTCTCTCTCTCTCTCTCTCTCTCTCTCTCTCTCTCTCTCTCTCTCTCTCTCTCTCTCTCTCTCTCTCTCTCTCTCCCGCCCTCCCTCTCTTATTCTTTTATTCTCTATATTTTATTCTTAGAATTTCCCTCACTATCAAAATGCTCAAGATTGTCACCCTAAAAAAAAGCAATGACTGCATGTTATTTGGTTGTTCTCACAATTTGATCTCCTCTCTCTCTCTCTCCCTGTCTCTCTCTCTTTCTCTCTCTCTCTCTCTCTCTCTCTCTCTCTCTCTCTCTCTCTCTCTCTCTCTCTCTCTCTCTCTCTCTCTCTCTCTCTCTCTCTCTCTCTCTCTCTCTCTCTCTCTCTCTCTCTCTCTCTCTCTCTCTCTCTCTCTCTCTCTCTCTCTCTCTCTCTCTCTCTCTCTCTCTCTCTCTCTCTCTCTCTCTCTCTCTCTCTCTCTCTCTCACAGTTTGATCTTCATTCTAATTTTCCTTGCTGTGTGTTAGTGAAATGTTATACATATAGTGTTGTATAGATGCATTGGTGTCTCCTTTTCTGTGATTATGTGTGTGTGTGTGTGTTGTGTGCGCAAGTCCAGAAAAAGATATGGTTAAAACTCGGGCTACATAGATCTGTTAGTATGGATGATTATGGGCAGTTTGTGTGATTGCTTCATATGAAATGTACATTGATTTGATAATTGCTTTAATTCATATTGTCTCTGAAATGGTTTTCCAGTGGAAAACACTGCACATTTTTCAAAAACTATTTTGTGCTGAAGTGATAGACATGTTTCATTGCAATCAGTTTGAACGTTAATGCTACTCTATGGAACTAACTCAAATCTTGGGTTCTCGTGACCAAGTGATTAATTTTGCAGAAAAAATCAGACTTAGTAGAAGCATGAAAATTATTGGTTGTTTTTTTTTTACATGTATTTATAGATTTTAAATATGTAATAGTTTTTTTTCTCTTGATCTAAGAGAGGATCTAGTTTACAAACAGTTTTTGTATGCATGGGATAAAACAGATTCTTTGTGAAATATTTATGCAGAAGCTGTTGGTATTTTCAATGTGGAATATCATTGTATATGCGAAACAAAATAGAAATAAGCATGTTTTTTTTTATTTCTTTATTTTTTTTTTCCTTAAAGGTAAAATCCATTTCTATTTTTGGTTAAGTGTACACAGGCATCCATAGGCCAGAGCATGACTGAGATATATTTTACTCCGAATGTGGGTGTAAAGTTCAGTTTTTCTTTCATTTAGTTTTGAGTGTCTCAGAACAATTTTTCTCCAGCAAATACACTCAAGACAAATTCTGTAACGCAGAAAAAGCTGTTTTTAGTAACATGTAAACTATGTCTTATCAGGACGTAGGTGACAAAATTACTTAAACCATTCCAACATTGAGAAGTGTCCTTCGGCCAGAAGGTTAAGTTCTCACCCAACAATCTGTAGTGACTTGCGTCAAACTCACAAATTTTGGGCCATACAATTTCTTCTTGGCCAACCTTCCTTCTGAGTACATGATAGATAATTTTGCTGTGGTCAAGTTTTACCCAACAGCTAATGAGGCAATGATTGAGTTCAACTAAATTCACTTGGCTTTTGTCTTTCTGTTAGGATCATTTATGACAAAAAAATTCATTTAATTTTAAAGTTGCACTGCTTTCTCTGTGGCCAGAAATATGCGTTTTCAATACAGAAGAAAACAAACTGACCACTTTTAATTTATTGAATTACTTGCAAGGCTATGACCTAACTGATATTTTTTATTTAGATTAAAGGGGCAATTATTTGTCAGGCTATGACCTAAATGATATTTTTTATATAGATTGAAGAAGCAATTATTTGTCAGGCTATGATCTAACTGATATTTTCAATACAGATAAAAAGGCAAATGTTTGTTTCACTATGACCTATCTGATATTTTAAATATAGATTTAGAGACGCAATTGTTCATTAAGAGGACTTGTAATTAACCATTATGTTTAATTTGCACATATATCCAGATTGGAATTATTTTAGTTTGACTGTGTATAACCTTGCTCCAGCTGCTTCATATATAACATTCTCAGTATCTGGTTACACGTGGGTTTTTAGGTGCTCAAGTGGCATATTTGATATTGTGAAGATGTATGTGGTAACCATTACGCTGTGAAAAATTCTGGTGATTGTCATCTGTCTAGTGCAATACTGTAACATAATGATTCATTAATAATACACATGTATACATGGATGAATTGAGATAATAAATTATTAGTACTCAAATCTTGTCAGGTTTTGTTTGTTTTTTTTGGTTCAGTGTTTTGTCACGAGTAAAAGTTTTGTTTGTTTGTTCAGCAACAACTTAAATTTTGCAACCCCTTAATTTGACTTACTTGTTGATTGTAACATTAGAATATCTCTGAACTCTTTATATGTACTGTGCTACATTGCCATGTGCCAACTTTCTTTATCCCATGCTGCATGAGCATCTACTTAAGTTCTTTACCCACTTCCATATCAATATCTACATACGTTTTGTATGCAGTACTACATCAGCATCTACCTAAGTTGTTTACCCAATTCTATATCAATAACTAAATAGGTTTTTCATTCAGTTTTGCATCATTCATTCTAAGTTCTTTACCCAGTGTTAAACTGGGATGAAATTCTTTTTTAACCCCGCTGCCCACCTCTACATCAGTTTGCCAGAATATACTGTTGTTTTCCAACTTACAAAAAGAGCTGCATGCGTTATTCTATCTTTTTAGTTCTTTTTTTTTTTATAATTTGTTTTCCTTGTGCCCTGCAGTTCCATTACGCTATGATAAGAACAATAACCGTGACAATAGTAACTTTAGTAGCAGTAGCAACAGCAGCAGCAGCAGTAGTAGTACTAGCAGCAGCAGCAGCAGCAGTAGTAGTAGTAGTATAGCAGCAGTAGTAGTAAAAGTAGCAGTAATAGCAGTAGCAACAGTAGTACATGTAGTAGTAACAGAAATAGTAGTCTCTGTCTCTCTCTCTCTCTCTCTCTCTCTCTCTCTCTCTCTCTCTCTCTCTCTCTCTCTCTCTCTCTCTCTCTCTCTCTTTCCTTCTCTTTCTCTCACAAATATATAAATCGGAAAATACTCGAGCTTTTAGAGCAATAATTTTTATTTAAAAAAAAAAAAAAGACTTCCGTCTTCAACAATGAATAAAACAATCTTGACCCAGCCAGTGCGGACAAAGTTTGGTAAGCAACCATATGTGAGCTGCGAAAGTTCCTTAAAGTCTCTATCTCTAATTTTTACTGCGGTGGCTGAAAATTTCTTGTTCTTGTTCTGCATCCTTGGGATCTGAAGAGTGCCGAACCTTTTCGTACATTTCCGAGTCCCTTGCTGTTATTTCCCTTCCCAAGCGTTTTTATTTGTTGTTGTTGTACACCAAACCGGAGGCGATGGGATGGTCACTTAGACTGGCTGGTCTAGTGGTCATCTAGGCCGTGGCTGGAGCTGGCGCAGCGGCAGTAGTCGTGCGGTGGTGGGTGTTGGTGATTTGGCGGCAGCTGTTGTTCTTCTGGCTGGTAGAACAATACAAAAAAAGTAGATGTGAGAGAGCTGAAGGAGAAAACTGGAGATTGAGAATGACACCACCACATGAGAATAAGAAGCTTGAAGCTGAAGAGGAATTATTGAGAGAGGAGTGAGAGATAGAAAAAGTGGATGACTAAAAGGTGATCAGGGTTGGATAAAATATAGTGTGTGTGTGTGTGTGTAAGTATAATCAAGTTCTCTGGGCAGATTTTTTTCGCCCATGTTTTTATTATGCATTTATTTAAAAAGTATCCTACGAAAAACCATCAAGTTGGGATGATATTGTTTGTTGTTGGTTGTGGATAATGCTGTTTGTTGTTGATTGTGGATAGTATTGTTAGTAATTGGTTGTGAAGTATTCTGTTTGTTGTTGGTTGTGGATAGTATTGTTAGTAATTGGCTGTGGATAATGCTGTTTGTTGTTGATTGTAGATAGTATTGTTAGTAATTGGTTGTGGATAATGCTGTTTGTTGTTAATTGTGGATAGTATTGTTAGTAAGTGGTTGTGGATAATGCTGTTTGTTGTTGATTGTGGATCGTATTGTTAGTAATTGGTTGTGGATAATGCTGTTTGTTGTTGATTGTGGATAGTATTGTTAGTAATTGGTTGTGGATAATGCTGTTTGTTGTTGATTGTGGATAGTATTGTTAGTAATTGGTTGTGGATAATGCTGTTTGTTGTTGATTGTGGATAGTATTGTTAGTAATTGGTTGTGGATAATGCTGTTTGTTGTTGATTGTGGATAGTATTGTTAGTAATTGGTTGTGGATAATGCTGTTTGTTGTTGATTGTGGATAGTATTGTTAGTAATTGGTTGTGGATAATTCTGTGTGTTGTTGGTTGTGGATAGTATTGTTAGTTTTCGGTTGTGGATAATTCTGTTTGTTGTTGGTTGTGGATAGTATTGTTAGTAATTGGTTGTGGATAATGTTGTTTGTTGATGACTGTGGCTAATTTTTTTTTTTATATTACTAATACCACTCGAGGTAAAAGGTTTTATTTTTATTGCCAAGAAAACGTACAGAAAAACATTTGACTTGTCCACCTAAATAAATAAATTATGGTAAAATATCCAACTTGTTGACGCTAAATCGAGAATGCTTCAAGTAATATTGATCTGAACACGAACACTCTTTAGTATTACATTTCATTGATCTTACCAAGAACACTCCTAGTAATGTTGATCTTGACATGAGCACTCTATAGCACTGCATTTCATTGATCATACCAAGGACACTCCTAATAATATTAATCGAACATGAAGACGCTCTAATACTACATTTCACTAATGATACCAAGAACACTCCTAGTCCTAGTAATATTGACCTTAATATGAACACGCTTTAGTACTATATTTTATTAATCATATCGAGAACACTCCTAGTAATATTGATCTTAACATGAAGACTCTATAGTACTACATTTTATTAATCTTACCAAGAACACTCCTAGTCCTAGTAATATTGATCTAAACTTGAAGACTCTATAGTACTACATTTTATTAATCTTACCAAGAACACTCCTAGTAATATTGATCTTAACATGAAGACTCTATAGTACTACATTTTATTAATCTTACCAAGAACACTCCTAGTAATATTGATCTTAACATGAAGACTCTATAGTACTACATTTTATTAATCTTACCAAGAACACTCCTAGTAATATTGATCTTAACATGAACACTCTATAGTACTACGCTTTATTGATCATATCGAGAACACTCCTAGTAATATTGATCTTAATATGAACACTCTACAGTACTTCATTTTATTGATCTTACTAAGAACACTCCTGGTAATATTGATCTTACCAAGAACACTCCTAGTCCTAGTAATATTGATTTTAACATGAACACGCTTTAGTACTATATTTCAAAGAACACTCCCAGTCCTATTTATATTGATCTTAACATGAACACTCTTTAGCACTACATTTTATTAATCTTACCAAGAACATTCGTAGTCCTAGTAATATTGATCTTAACTTGAACACGCCTTAGCAGTACATTTTATTGATCATACCATGAACAGTAGTAATCCTAGTAATACTGACACGCTTTAGTACTATATTTTATTGATCTTACAAAGAATACGACTTGTACTTTTGGTCTTAACATGAACACTCTATAGTACTACATTTCATTGATCTTACCAAGAACACGACTAGTACTATTGATATTAACATGAACACTCTATAGTACTACATTTTATTAATCTTACCAAGAACACTCCTAGTCAGAGTAATATTGATCTTAACATGAACACGCTTTAGTACTTCATTTCATTGATCTTACCAAGAACACGACTAGTACTATTGATCTTAACATGAACACTCTATAGTACTACATTTAAATGATCTTACCAAGAACACGACTAGTACTATTGATATTAACATGAACACTCTATAGTACTACATTTTATTAATCTTACCAAGAACACTCCTAGTCAGAGTAATATTGATCTTAACATGAACACGCTTTAGTACTTCATTTCATTGATCTTACCAAGAACACGACTAGTACTATTGATCTTAACATGAACACTCTATAGTACTACATTTAAATGATCTTACCATTAACACGACTAGTACTATTGGTCTTAAAATGAACACTCTATAGTACCACATTTTATTAATCTTACCAAGAACACTCCTAGTCAGAGTAATATTGATCTTAACATGAACACGCTTTAGTACTTCATTTCATTGATCTTACCAAGAACACGGCTAGTACTATTGATCTTAACATGAACACTCTATAGTACTACATTTAAATGATCTTACCATTAACACGACTAGTACTATTGGTCTTAAAATGAACACTCTATAGTACCACATTTCATTGATCTTACCAAGAACACTCGTAGTGACAAATTTTGTCTGTTCTGTCCTCATCGTGGCCAGCGATCAGGTCAAACAAAGCGTTGCACTTGGTGGCGCAGTGGTCGACGGTCATGTCCTTGTCGGTGCTGTAGAGGTAGACAACCTCATGGTGGATCAGCTGCTCTAGTGATTACAAACTTTGGATGTTAGTTTCCCTGTCTTCAACATGAGACAGAAAAGGGGGGGGGGGGGGAACTAGAAAACGATCGGGTGTGAGGAGCAAAGGCGGGTGGGACATGCAGGTGAATGGGCTTAGAAAGGAATAAGGATGAGGATAAGAGGCGGGTAGGACATGCAGGTGAATGGGCTTAGAAAGGAATAAGATGAGGATAAGAGGCGGTTAGGACATGCAGGTGAATGGTCTTAGAAAGGAATTAGGATGAGGATAAGAGGCGGTTAGGACATGCAGGTGAATGGTCTTAGAAAGGAATTAGGATGAGGATAAGAGGCGGGTAGGACATGCAGGTGAATGGTCTTAGAAAGGAATAAGATGAGGATAAGAGGCGGGTAGGACATGCAGGTGAATGGGCTTAGAAAGGAATTAGGATGAGGAGCAGAGGCGGGTGGGACATGCAGGTGAATGGGCTTAGAAAGGAATTAGGATGAGGAGCAGAGGCGGGTAGGACATGCAGGTGAATGGGTTTAGAAAGACACGAGAATGAGGATCAGAGGCGGTTGGGACATGCAGGTGAATGGGCTTAGAAAGGAATTAGGATGAGGAGCAGAGGCGGGTGGGACATGCAGGTGAATGGGTTTAGAAAGGAATTAGGATGAGGAGCAGAGGCGGGTGGGACATGCAGGTGAATGGGTTTAGAAAGGAATTAAGATGAAGAGCAGAAGCGGGTGGGACATGCAGGTGAATGGGTTTAGAAAGGAATTAGAATGAGGAGCAGAGGCAGTTGGGACATGCAGGTGAATGGGCTTAGAAAGACCTGAGGATGAGGAGCAGAGGCGGGTGGGAGATGCAGGTGAATGGGCTTAGAAAGGAATTAGGATGAGGAGCAGAGGCGGGTGGGACATGCAGGTGAATGGGCTTAGAAAGGAATTAGGATGAGGAGCAGAGGCGGGTGGGACATGCAGGTGAATGGGCTTAGAAAGGAATTAGGATGAGGAGCAGAGGCGGGTGGGACATGCAGGTGAATGGGCTTAGAAAGGAATTAGGATGAGGAGCAGAGGCGGGTGGGACATGCAGGTGAATGGGCTTAGAAAGGAATTAGGATGAGGAGCAGAGGCGGGTGGGACATGCAGGTGAATGGGCTTAGAAAGGAATTAGGATGAGGAGCAGAGGCGGGTGGGACATGCAGGTGAATGGGCTTAGAAAGGAATTAGGATGAGGAGCAGAGGCGGGTGGGACATGCAGGTGAATGGGCTTAGAAAGGAATTAGGATGAGGAGCAGAGGCGGGTGGGACATGCAGGTGAATGGGCTTAGAAAGGAATTAGGATGAGGAGCAGAGGCGGGTGGGACATGCAGGTGAATGGGCTTAGAAAGGAATTAGGATGAGGAGCAGAAGCGGGTGGGACATGCAGGTGAATGGGTTTAGAAAGGAATTAGGATGAGGAGCAGAGGCGGGTGGGACATGCAGGTGAATGGGCTTAGAAAGGAATTAGGATGAGGAGCAGAGGCGGGTGGGACATGCAGGTGAATGGGCTTAGAAAGGAATTAGGATGAGGAGCAGAGGCGGGTGGGACATGCAGGTGAATGGGCTTAGAAAGGAATTAGGATGAGGAGCAGAGGCGGGTGGGACATGCAGGTGAATGGGCTTAGAAAGGAATTAGGATGAGGAGCAGAGGCGGGTGGGACATGCAGGTGAATGGGCTTAGAAAGGAATTAGGATGAGGAGCAGAGGCGGGTGGGAGATGCAGGTGAATGGGCTTAGAAAGGAATTAGGATGAGGAGCAGAGGCGGGTGGGATATGCAGGTGAATTGGCTTAGAAAGGAACTAGGATGAGGAGCAGAGGCGGGTGGGATATGCAGGTGAATTGGCTTAGAAAGGAACTAGGATGAGGAGTACGGCATATAACTTATAATTAGAACAGTGAAGAGAGGATAGAATAAAAGGAAATGGAAGACGGATGTGGAGACAGAAAAGTTAAAGGAAAGGAGAAAGGAGAAAGGAAAGAAAATAATATGGGATCTTAGGGACAAGAGGAAACTGTACAAGACACAGAAATTTAATAAAAGGAGAGTTGGGGGTGGGGTGGGGTGGAGAAAGGACCACTGAGGGAACAATTTAAGTCGAGAGATGAAAAGTTATGATTCAATGTGATACTGATGGTGACACTACTGCTGCTTCTGCTACTACCACTACCACTAATACCACCACCACCACTTCTACTGCTGCTACTACTACTACTGCTGCCACTATTACTACTACTACTACTACTACTACTACTACTACTACTACTACTACTACTACTACTACTACTACTACTACTACTACTACTACTACTACTGCTACTGCTGCTGCTACTGCTGCTACTACTACTACTACTACTACTACTACTACTACTACTACTACTACTACTACTACTACTACTACTACTACTACTACTACTACTACTACTACTACTACTACTACTACTACTACTACTACTACTACTACTACTACTACTAATTTAGCCACACTCAAGTAAAAGATCAAAATCTAGGGATGATGTGAAGAGGTATGAAGGTGAGTACCATAGACTTAATGATTGACACTCACGGACGGTGGCACACATGCCAACAGCAAGCACGGCCGCGAGGAAAGCTAGAGAAACCTTCATTGTGTCTGACTGCTTGGGATACCGGCTACCAACACAACCACTTACACTTTATACAAAACAAGAAAACCTGAGGTCCAACTGCTAACCGCTGCAGTCTATTTATTCCAGAGCGGAAATTATGGGACATCACCGCGTTATATAATGTAGCAAGGGAATCAAGGGACGTTACCATTTACGTAAGAACCATCAGTTCTTGACCTGAACACCTTGACGTATCAGTGCAGTTAGATTAGAGATGTCACGAACTTCACATAAATGTACAGCGGCACGCGGCACTGAAGCCTGAAACAGGGCAAAAGACCGAACTCTTCAGGGCTGGAGTTCGCAATGAAGGGTTGCAATGACTTTTACCCTGGTACGGCTACGAGGATAAATTCAAAGATGTCCATTGCGTCAATTTGAGCTAACATTTCGTTTTGGATGAATTTGATTTTCCCTCCAGTATTCATTCATTTATTTATTTATTTATTTTTTTTTTTTTATATATTGTAGAGAGAGTACAGACTATGCATGCATAATTATGAACTTTAATAGCCTGATAGTTTAACCAAAGAAATAATCATCCGTTCAATGTGTCCTGTAGTGGCCTTCTAGCTATATCAAACAACTATTAACATAACAACGTGTCCTACACTGGCCAGAAGCTCTTATCAACTATTTAACGTGCCCTCTAGCAGCCTCTTACTAGATAAATAATATTAAAAAAAAAACGCATCAGTTTATCAATAGCTTTGTATATTGTTCAGCCTCTTATCCTCCATAGGGCTCTGGTCACTAATGGTGTAAAAACTGCCTGACATGTTCAAACGCTTTAAACCTCATTTAAAATGATCTGTATTACTAATAAAAATGTTGAAGATGATATAAATTTGCGAGCTACAATGGGACAGAAAAAAAAGTATTTCACTGCCATTGAATCAACTTCCGCCGAATGTCAACATGCGATGTTGGAAAGAAGATATAAGATTTTGGTGCTGTAATTGTTGTTATCTGGTGTCATTCAGACACTCACACACGGAAAAAAAACAACAAAACGGCACACATTAGAGCTGTAGTGGAATAAGTCATAGTGGTTGTAACTGGATAAATGTGGCAGCTTTAATTGTAGTGGCAGTAGTAGTAATAGTAATAGTAGTGGTAGTAGTAGTAGTAATAGTAGTAGTAGTAGTAGTAGTAGTAGAAGTAGTAGTAGTAGTAGTAGTAGTAGTAGTAGTAGTAGTGGTAGTGGTAGTAGTAGTAGTAGTAGTAGTAGTAGTGGTAGTGGTAGTGGTAGTGGTAGTGGTAATGGTAGTGGTAATGGTAGTAGTAGTAGTAGTAGTAGTAGTAGTAGTAGTAGTAGTAGTAGTAGTAGTAGTCGTAGTAGTGTTAGCAGTAGTAGTTGTAGCCTTAGTTATAGAAGAATTCATAATAGTTTTTTAAGTCATAATAAAAGTGAAGTAATTTGAGTCAAACAGCACAACAAAAACAAAAAATGAGGAACAATCAAATAAGATCTGCAAAAAGTTTGATTCATTGATATTTTTATTTACATAAAATAAAACAAATTGCACAGGAGAAGAAAAATAAGCCATTGATCAAAAATGACCTAAACTCACTTGTTTCGTTTACTTTACAAGAGCTTGCAGAAAGTATGAAATAGCTGTGTATGCTTAAAAATTGGAGAATTTACAATATTATTATTTAGACATGACAGTCACTTTAAGTGAATTGTGAAACATTCATCATCAGAAAGATTGAGAAACAAAAAAAAATTCTGCCAAAATATCACAATCCATTCAATCAATTTGTTTTGAAATGAAAAATTACTTTCGTTTGAGGTAAATGATAAAAAATAGTTGAGCAATATCAAATAGGAGAAAAAAAACAATAACTCTGTGATAGGAAAAAAAAAATAGCACAACATTCTCACTATAATCTATATTCATCTGCACATGATTTTGTTCTTATAAAAGATTTGAGTCTTTAAAGCAACTTTTGTAGGAAACAAAGAAATACAATCTCAGCCAAATTACTCAGTCAATAGTCTGCGACTAAATTTGTGGTTGAGTAGTGAAATGTCTTTCTTTCTGTTGCTGTCTCTCCGTCTGTCTGTCTCTCCCTTCCTCCCTCTCCCTCACTTTTCTGCAACTACTTAAATCATATTCATTTCAGATATTTTTTTTCAAAACCTGAGAAAGAATGTAAAACTGGCAGTGTGGAGAAAAGTCTTAGTACTTTGATTAGGACAAAACACGTTTTAACAATGGCTACACACTGATTTGTCCTTGCAGGACACTAGTTTGAGCTTTGCGTAAAAACTGAACCCCCTTACAGCCAAGAAGTAAAAGAAAAAAAAATATTCAAAGAGGACAGCATGAACAAATGAAAACAACATGACAAAGGAATACTGCACCACATGGTCGAATTAAAAAAAAATTCTTTTGAGGGCTGTTTTTTTGTTTTCATGGCAATTGTCATCCCCACAGACCAATATAATCACCACCATAATCATCATCTTTATTATTAGAATCACAATTACAACTGTAAAAAGTCTTATTCTCTTAAAATGCAAGAGAAATCATTTAAACACAAGCACAGCCTTTAAGATGGATATGAAACAAAAATAAGAGTTTTTTTTTGGTTCACTCTAAAAGTTCAGCTTTACTGCTGGAAGCTAACAGAAGACTAAAACAGAACATAATATCACAAGATTCAAATATTTGAAGAATTTTGACTTATTGGCTTTTTGGCACCAGTTTTGTAAATTTTTTTTTCATACTTTAAAAATTTAAGAAAATTCTAAATTGCACTTTGACCATGTCCGAGAATACTTTGCTTAAAATTGATAAAAAAAAAATATAATAAAACAAAATAATACAATCTTAAATAGCCTCTGGTGCAATACAAATATAAACAATGAGAATCTCTTCATTATTTGACTCTTAATATGTTGTATAACGTGTACATTTAGAATGTCATAAATTAAGAAAAAAAATTAGCTGTATAGGGAAAAAAACATGTTGAAAATCTCAGGCAACCTTAAGTAAAATTTATTCTGATTACAAGCTTGATGTTATTCTTTACTACGACCAACCTAACAATGCAGATCCATTACAGTTACTTCCTCTTGTTATTTTAGATTGGACAATGAAGATTGTGAATGTGATTGAATAAAGCCTTATTGTATTTTTTTCTATTTCTAGAGACAAGAAAACTTCTAACAAGCATTTATGTGTCTTTCTGATTTCATTTAAAAAAAAAGAGCTAGACGCCATATTTGCATATCGGTACCAATAAAACTCTGTGACACTTAAATTATTTAATGCCAGCTTTTCTTGAAATGCTTCAGAATAATTAGTCATTCAAGGAACAAATAAAAAAGTTTTCTAAAGAAAATGGAAAGAATTGTACAAAAGATGACAAGAAAGACATAATAATATCTTAATTCTCATTTGTGAATCAGAAAAGAACCATATATATAAACCAAAAAAAATTAATATTTGTTCAGAAGTTGTCAAAATTAAGTTACCAAGGTCAACAAATAACATAAAGTAAAAAAAATTGTAGATTTTTTTTTTCAACCAAACAACAAAACCGAAAGATTGCTGATTTATCAGAAATAACCTTTGGAGTTTTAATTCTCAAGTAGAAATAACTCATATTTATATTTTCTGTGGGAAAATTAAACTGGCCACACACTTATTGACAGCTGCAAACTATGAATCCTACTTGCATTAAAATACAATTTTATAAATTATTAAAATGAACATCAAGATTTTCCTTTAAGATTTCAAATTTTCATTTTTCACATCCTCACAAGTCCACGTGTATTTTATACATCATTACTGAATATAAATCTCAATGCATTCGTGAAACAAACAGCAATCAAGTACATATTATTCAAAAACTTAAGGATATCAAAGGGTTTTGCTATATTGTAAGTTTATGACCAATAGGGTATTAATAATAACATTGGATGGAAAGAAAAAACATTATTTTTCAATTCTCAAATTAAAAAAAAAGAATTGCATGGCTTTAATGAGTGGTAAAAAAAACCCAGTTACACTAACTATATATATATATATCACTGTTCACATCCTAGTGTCCAACTGGGACTTTAGATGCCTCTCCAATGTTCGCTGATAGTCTCCTTCGCTGTGTTCTGTCTTCTGCTATTGACCTCGTTCTTGAATTTGAGTTTAAGCTTGCTTGCTAGTATGCGACAGAAGTCTTTGACGATGACTGCTGGCAGTCCTGTCATGGGCCTTCCTCGAAATTGATCACCTTTAGGAACAAAGTATTCCAGCAAACAAATCTAAGGAGGTATACTTTGCTCCTTCATTCCAGCAAACAAAAAGTTATACTTTACTGATAAATGATGGAATACAGATCTTGAATACTGTAACAACTTATAAAGAACATAAATAATTTATGTATGCATTTGTGAAAACAAAGAAAATAAAAAAAAAATACATAAAAGTTTTTTGGAGCTAGTTATGTCCCTTGAGCAGATGCCTCTGTCGGTTGTGGAGCAGGAAGTGTCAGCTTGACTTTGGCTGTGATGGGGGCGCGGCACAGAGGGCACTCCTTGACCTGTCTGGCACACTCAGCACAGCAGCAAACATGGCCGCACGGCAGGAAGATCACAGAAGACTGTGGAGCAGATCAGTGGATTGGTTCATATTGTTATTGTAAGGGTTTTTTTTTTTTTAAATTAAAGAAGCAAAAGTCAGGGGAGGCTGAAATGAAAGAAACTGCCTCGAACTCACTCCTTCAGCTGGCACAAAAGGACAACAAACTACTCCAACTGGGAGAGGCGAGCTGATAATACATTCACATAAAACAGTAGAGATCATTAAATCATCTCTTCCTTACTCACTCTATTAAACAAACCATTGGTCATCAGTAAAATCACCAAACTAAAAACCACTAGCTGTAGTAGCATGATTTTAACTCTGGCCGACCAGCAGTAGCAGTAGTGGAATGGTTTTAACTCTGATTGAAAGTCCCTGCCTTTTTCAGAATACGCTGGCAAGGTAGATTTGGTCCCACAAGAGAAGAGTGTGAAAAAAATTGGTATTATTACAGGAGTCCTGCCAAGGCTAGAGTAAATTTCAGAGTTTTTTCATTACAGAGAAAGTTCATTCTCATTCAATTTTTTTTTTATTTTGGATGTATTTTCATAAATAAAAAGAAAAATGAAAACAAAACAAAGCATTGCAATGAAAGTTTGTCCATCAAGTTCTTAAAATGTACTTAAGTTTATCAGATTATAACAATGTGTAATGGACTGATGAACTAAATCTTTACCACAATACTTATTAGAGTATTGCTTTACATCTTCTATCCTTTAAGAATTTATATTTCATTTTGTGATTATGCTCTTTAAAAAATATCAAAATTCAGCATGATCAATCCAACTCTGATATAACAGATGCACAGATTAGTTTTAATGTGAAAAGGTATTGATATTTAAAAAAAAAAGTTTTCTAAAAATTTTTCCATGAAAATACAATTTAAGTATTTAATTTTAAACACATTGGGAGAGCAAAAAGTTAGGATCATAAGACACATTTCCTACACTTCTCTCTCTTATTTTAAAACATTTTGTCATTCTCTTGCAAACATGATATTCAATAATCATAAATCTATTTCAAGCTTCATAATAATTTATGTGCTCAACGTATTGCAGTATAGACCTAAATGAAAATGATGTATACAATGACAATTTATGTGCCTATGTGTTGTAGTATAGAGCTAAATGAAAAAGATGTATATAGTGACAACAATTTACGTGTTGTAGTATAGAGCTGAACAAAAATAAAATCTATCTTGACGATTTATGTGCCCATGTGTTATAGTATAGAGCTAAATGAAAATGGTGTCTATCTTGACAAAATTTATGTGCCCAATATGTTGCAGTATAGAACTGTCTATCTTAACAGGTTTTTGTTTCCATTTCAAGAGCATTCATCTCAAAAACAGTTTAACTGCTACATTGCTTCATAGGATTTATTTCCCATTACACTAATATACATATATATGATATATCATTTAGGATTTTCAAACCTTATGTAATTTTTTTTATTTTATTAATATTTCCTAATATGTCTAATCCGTGTAAACAAATTGATTTTAGTAAATAACCAAACCATGCTTGAATTCTTATCACACAAAACAAGTGAAGCAGTCTGACCAGATTTAAGACACCCACCTCCTTGTCCAGGCAGATAGCACACTCTGAGTTAAGCCCCCTTGCTGTAACCGACATTTGATTGGAGAACAGAGACGAAGCACCGGAGGGAGTTTCAGACGACGGTGCTGATGGTGACACTTCATGCACAGGGATGCGGGGCTCGGACACCTGGAAATGGAACATGTGTGTGGGCGTTTCAGATATCAACAGAAGAGCAGTCAGAAAGTGGAAAATCAGGATATAAAGAAAACGGAAGAGTTTCAATTGAGAAAAAACGATGCACAGCACGAAGGCATTTCTGCTGTACTATAAACATGGTGGGGCGAGAACTCTCTGAACTCCTGTGAATGTAAGATGAATTTTGAAGAGGAAGAGGAGGAGCAAAGGAGTAGAAGGGGGAGGATAAGAAGAAGAAGAAGAAGAAGAAGAAGAAGAAGAAGAAGAAGAAGAAGAAGAGGAGGAAGAAGAAGAAGAGGAGGAGGAGGAGGAGGAGGAGGAGGAGATGTAGTTGTAGTAGTCAGGGCAGAAAAGTAGATATAGCTTTTATTTTTTAAATAATGCATTGCCAAAACAATTATAAAAATTTCTCAAGCGTTCAGATTTTTAGTTTAAATTCATGGATTGATCCCTCATTTAGTACAAAATGTAACAGCAATATCTCTACATCATCAAACACACAGACACTCCATTTTAGAGTTATGACACACTTCTTATCTCATGACCATTGAAGCTATCCAGAACTATCAGTAGAGCAATATTTCTCAATATTTGTTCTGAAAAGCCAGGGTATGAAGGAGAAGATAAAACCCTAAGACAAAGATAAAAATTAAAAGAAAACTGAGGGTTCTGCACAAAAATTAATTCTTAACCTACCTTTGACCTCATATCAACATCTAGCTCCAAATTTTTCTCCTTGGCTCTGACTTTAGTTTGGTCACTAATCTCTGACCTCTGAAGGTCAACATTCTTGAGAATGGCCTTTCTCAGCCCAAGCTGGTGAACCCCCATCTGCTTAAGGTCGTCTTCTGTAAGGGTGAGCATTGTCTCTATGGTGATGCGGTGCCGAGCAAACTTGGGGATATATTCCTCGGCCCCTGCTGAGATAAGAATCTCCTTTACCGCAATCTCCAGCTGGCTTTCCTGAATATACGGAGGAAAAATGAAAATATTTAATTTCTTTATAATCTTATAACTGCCGTCATCCAAACTGATGGAAATCTACAACAAATCCATAAAATGAACATTACTTACTCCATTTCATTTCTAGACTCTTTATTTTAATAACCATTTCCTGTCATTGTTTAAACTTTCATCTTCATTTCCACGGAATTCAGCCTTAAGATTGAATGGGTACCTGAGAGAAGGTGTGTTGAAATATTGCCAAAAGGAAAATATTTCAACGACTGCAGGAACCATTTTAGTTTAAACAAAGTATTTTGATAGAAAAAATATTTTTATTGGAATCGAAGTATGTTTTTGGAGTACCATGCTTGAATCATGCTCAAGTCAGACTTCAGATATACATAGCAAGTCCAGTTCCATGTGAAATTAAATGCACTTTGAAAGTGAAAAAAATGAGTATAGCTATACTAATATATAAATTTATTTAAAACCCCTAACATAAGTCTATTGCAGCTTAACCCATAATTTATCTGCCATAAGACTTTTTTTTATTGTGACCAATTCCTTGTGTAAGGCAGATAACTCTAATTTTTTCAATACTTTGTTCATAAATATCTTAAATAACATCTGAACTAAAAGAGAACAATACCATATTTTGCAGAAATACATCAGCCTTTGATTGATATACAACATGTTGCTGGAATATGAAAATTACTGTTCGAAAAAAGTAATGAAGAAAAAATTGCCTTTTTTGTTGTGTCTATCATTGCCAGCTTATTCTTCTAGTTATTACAGACACTCCCATGGAATTGGGCTAAACACATCTCATCACAAAGATGGGCCTTGCAAATCAGACATCCAAAAAACAGCCTCAGGGTGCCTGCCAGAGGCAAATCTGATGTTCTTTGATCAGCAAATACGACATTGTGTCTTGAAATGTCATCCGCTGTGACAGGTTTGAGCTCCTACAGTATAGGAAGCTCTCATCACCAAAAAGTCAGGAAAGTAAAGTTTGAGGAAATCAGTGGGACTAAAACGTTATCGGATGACGATGAACTCATCTTTGGAAAAGTTAAAAGATTACAAATAGGGGGTTTTTTGCATCGTAACATAACATGTATACATAACGATGTTGTTATCCGATGTCAGCGGGCGATCCGGTACAATAGCATGTCCAGCAAACGCAGGCATTAGGGTAAATTATTGGTTACCTCATTTTTGTAATTCACCCAGGATCTCCCTGATCCCTACTTTCATTTCAGACAGCTCCGATATAAATAGCATTGAGATTCCGGCATTCTGAATTTGCAGTTTTTAGTTATAAAGGAAATATAGACGGCCTTTGCTGGTGGCTGAAAAACTGAAACTAGATCTAGGTCTAGATGAGCAAACCTTGTCAATAAGGCTCTGGGGTTTCCAGTCAAGCAATCTCTGGTACTGGACAAGCCAGTAGTCGTGCTGACCATTCTCTCTCTCAAGCTCCATCTCAACCTGGGAGAGGTGGAAAAAACAGAAAATAATATGATTTCATACAGATTTCGTGCTTAATGGTAGGAACTGAAAATGATACATTAAGCTTCCAGAAATGTCAGTAATGGTTTTAGTGATTCTATAGATCAATGAGGCTAATCGTAATCAACCACGTAACACAACGATTAAGTTTTCCAGAAGAACTGCAAATGGGGTCTTGCTTTTCCTTCTCTTAACAAATAGTGCGATATAGCGGAAACAAATATATCTTACCCTTCCATCTCTATATATAAAAAAATAAAAGTACTTTCTGCAATACATAAAAGCTTTTTTCTGCAATACAAAACTAATAATATATTCTAAATATAAAGGTTACACATGGCCCTGTGGAACTAAAACTTGAGGTAGATGAATGATTGCTTCACTCTAGTTATCATTTTTGTGTCACTGAAATTTTACCAGTCTTTTCTTGAGTTCAGCACGTCTCTTGTCCCGTTCCTCTAGTAGCTGAGCTAGCATGGCAGACAGGGCAATTCTCTGATCGTCTACAACCATCTGTTAGAATACAGTAAGTCACATGGTGCACTTTGTCACTTTATAGCATAATTCCCAAAGATCATTGTTATTTGCAATGAAGCTAGTATTAAGGTTTCCAAAAACATTTCTAATGCTTTTTGGTTCATTCAATATCACTTCTGTGGTTATTGCAAATGAGATTCCTTTAAAACCAAAAAGATTTCCAATTTTTTTTTTTGTGTGTAAAATTACGTGATTGAAAGTGTGAAAACTGCTTGATTTAAGGTGATAACAAAACGTTGAAATTTAGAGATTCAAATGGAAGAAAAGCTGACTGTCAGGTCTCTCAAAGTTGACGTAAGCTTTGGAAGTTTGCCATGATCTGCTTATGAAATACTACCGGCAGCTCAAGAAAACATTTTGTTTGAAAACCAAACTGCTTGAGTTCTTGTGATAAGGCAGTAGCTCTGGGATTGTTACAGGTGATTCAGGTTTTCTACAAAAAGGAGACCTAAAATAATATACCTACTAATAAGCAACTTTTCATCTTATTCTTATTTTGCCTAAACATAAAAACTGTTTGCCCTTCATAGTTAAAAAAAAAACAAAAACTCCACACTTTAATTGTATATGTTTTAGTGCATGCTTTTAATATAAGCCTACAATTACAAATCTGTGCGGCATCTTGACCATTAAGATGCAGGCCAGAAGATAACTATAAACTCGTTCTCTGTACCCTCTGCTGCTGGGTGGAATGACAAGATACATTTCTCTAGATACCAGGCTACATGAATCGAGATACTAGCTAGATACTCACAAACTCATGCTCCGAGCGCTGTTCTCTCTGCACCATCTCGGCTGCTGTAATCTGGGCCAGTTCAGACTCAATCAGGCCGATCTGTTGCTGGATTCGCTGGTTGACTGCGTCCTGAGAGATGAGCAGGGCTTGGAATGCTGCCTTTTGGAGCTCCTCCTGTCATAGGTCACGCATACCAAATAGTTATATCAAAATTTGACCCAAGTTTAATGCAGGCATGGCAAAACTGGCACAAATTGGCTTTTTGAGAAGTTGAGTTTTTGGCACTATGTTGGCAACATGTTTAAGTTTGTAGTTTGAGGGTGTGAGAAAATTTTTTAACTCTAGCAGCTGCATGTTAAGGGATATTTCAAAGAAAAATGAAAGACAATGCAAACAAAACATTTTTTTTCCATGCTATACAAGAGAAGTATATGATTGACAGAACATAGATGGAAAAAAAAACCTAACCAATGGAAATAATACTTTTAAATTCCATCACCGATAATAACTGGTCACAAACCATTTTTGGGGACAAGTGATCATGTGACTATATAAAAGAATTGGAAATTCAGATCTTAGAGCATTTGAAGAGTTATGAGGATGTGTCACATTCAATCAGAAGTTGGAGTCAGATTCCATCTAAACAGCTGTACCTTTGGTTTGATAGAGTGCCAGCTTCTCCATATAACATGATCAGATAAATTGAAGGGACATAAAGCTCTCCAAAGATGATATCCAACAAACCTGTTTTGCAAGTTGAGCCACCATCTTTTGATTTTCTGCATTTTTGAAGTGGATTAGACTCTTGATCTGACCCACAGTAAAATCCTCTCTGCGGAGGAGAATATCAGCAACCATAAATAAATTAAACCCAACCACTCTTGACTCAAATATAAATCAAAAGTTTCACAATCATACTAAAAATATTGATGTTCTGTTTCTTTTCTTCTTCATAATGTTTTGTTTTTGTTTTAAATTTTTAAATAAGTCTACAATATATTGCATGGGTTTTTTTTTTTCATTTCAACTGAAAAGACTCTTGGTTGAAGCTCTATAGAAAGATTATTAGGCAACTTGAATCTTGACATTAGAACTTTTAGATTAAAAATTCATTATTTTAAGAATTCTCTAAAAAAATTACAGCAGTATAAAAAGGCCTTGTTCTTCAAAGCTATTATAACTAGACAGTTTTTCTTGTCCAATTTGTGCTCACTAAGTTAGATAGATTTGATTATCTGCATCAAATGTTGTGCTTCGTAGTGCTGGCGATAATTTACTTTAACAGTTCTTAGCCCCTCGTTGCTTTCAATCATCTTCTGTAGAGCCACATTGTCAATCCATCTTTCATCTCTTCTAACTAGCCTTTCCTGCTGCATTTCCTATTCATCATCCTAGTTGTCAAGATATGTTCCAGTTTCATTTTCCAAGTTAAATGGGTAAAACAAGTTACTGGATATTTTCACAGATTGCCATTATCTCTCATAGATTTGCAAAATATTTTTCTGAGTAAGCTCACAAAATTCTAAACACAATACCCTAGGACGTCCGAACAGGAAAAACAAATAAAAAAAGCAAAACAACAAAACATACTCCTCCATAGCATTGCGGATCTGCTCATCGTTCTCATCCTGAACCTCGAGTCTCGTCTCCTCCATGGAGGCAAACTCTGCTAGCATGATCTCCATGTTGTCTACATATGGCACGCAAAAAAGAGATGAGTCAGGGTAAGACTTTCGCTTCTCTTGAGATGAGTGAATGCGAGTCAAAAGTAGCAAAATTGGCACATATACATTCTCCATATTATGTTCTAATTTACAGGGGCAATGAAGATAAGTTAATCTTGTTTACCCTTAAGAGAATATATTTAAATCATTCAGGAATAAGGATCTCAGATTCAAAGTATTCTCAATTGAAAATTTGAAAAAGTATCTGACTGTTACCAGTTCTTAACTATTTAACATCTCGTAAGTCTCTCCTGAAATATTATATGCAGTCTTTATTACAATAAAAGTGATTGTCATACATAAGATGACATTGAAAACTTTGTCAGTATTCTATCTTTGGTAACTGCAGCTTAAAATAAGCCCTTTCCATAATTAACACGCATTGTATATTTTATCCCATAGTGTCTTAAAATATCTTACAAAAGGCATTTTCTCTGATACTTCAACATTCAATCTAGACATTAACTTCCGTGTCAATATATCGAGAACCTGTTACATAGGGCACTTTCTCTGATACTCCAACATGCAAACATGACAGTAGCTTCAGTGTCAATATATCGAGAACCTGTTACATAAGATACTTTCTCTGATACTCCAACATGCAAACATGACAGTAGCTTCAGTGTCAATATATCGAGAACCTGTTACATAAGATACTTTCTCTGATACTCCAACATGCAAACATTACAGTAGCTTCAGTGTCAATATATTGAGAACCTGTTACATAAGATACTTTCTCTGATACTCCAACAAGCAGACTAGACAGTAACTTCAGTGTCAACATACCTAAAACCTCTTGCTTTCTCATGTTCTGGAACTCCTCCCATCTCACTTTGAATGAATCATCTTCTTTGATCCTGTTATAGAGATAAAAAAAAAAGATACAGGCTTATAAAACTGGATTAAGCAAGAAATGAGATTAATGATGAAGAAAAACAATCAAATTAGTGAGTGGCCTAGTTTAATTAGCACTTTTAAAAACATAAGCTCAACAGCTCCATAAGAAACAGGTCTGTTTGAGAGGCAGCACAAACAACTCTTACACTTTGTTTTATGTCAAACTTAAAAAAGGGGGTAAATTGGCTCTATCTGGCCAATATTTTTTTTGCATGCACAGGAAAAATAAAAATGCCAGGGGTCCACCTAGTATTTGAAACCTCATGTAACTCCTACATTACAACTAACGATGAAACATTAAAATTTGAATATAAAAGAATGATTACAAAAAAAAATGGAATTAACCATTTAACCAATGCAATTACTACTGAAAGTTTGTTTTTTTTTGTTTTTTTTTGAAGCAAAAAATAATGATTTTTAAAATTCCCCCCCCCATTTCAGGTTTTTCTGAGCCAAAAAAAAAAATAGTTTGAGCTAGGATTAAATACCAGATACCCCAATGACCAATCAATATAACTATGTTTTTACCACTGATCCAAATGAGTACATGTTTCTCACAATATATTCAAAGTTGTCTCTTATTTATTCCTATGAACTTCACTGAAACATGAAAACTGCATAAATTTTGAGAAACCTTGGAATAGATATTTTATCTTTTCCACCTTTCAAAACAGAAAGCTAAAAGGGAGATAATACTACCTTCAAAGGTTATGTATCTCATACTTAGATTTCTGATTTCCAGCTCAGTAGATCTGTTCTCAAGACCTACAACAGCAACAACAACAATAACAACAGCAGCTGCCTAACCTACCTTGCCTTCTCCATTTCCTCCAGAAGCTCCTCCGTCTCCTTGGCCTTGGTGTTATAATCCTGTAACTGCGCCAGTAGACCGCTGGCTGAGCTCTCAACTAGGCAAGGATTGAGGAAGATTAAATCATAGTACAAAGAAGAGCAAAGGGACAACAATTTTCAATTCTGCACAAATACTGACAAAATAATCTCAAGAACTTCACTAAACTTCCTAGTATGTGTAAATATTAATTAGCCTCTTACGCTAGCTGCTCACTTATTATTTGCACATACAGCCTTGTCTCATTCATGATCTGGCTCTCTAGATAATATGGGAGTAAAGCAAATCGAGCAAAAAGAACAAATAGATAAATTCCTTTTATTACTTAAGCCAACTTGACTCATGGCTAGTAAACTAAACTTTTCTCACAAGCAAGGTTTTCAGGATCAGTTTAAAACTTATACAAATGAATGCAGCTGGTTTACATACCAGAAGGTGCTGTTTGAATCTTGGTTCTGTTATTCTATTATAAAAAGGTTTAAAGGGCAAGGGTTGCTTGCGGACACCTTTTTGCATTCTTTATAAACTTTATACACTTCTTTGAGGAAAAAAAAAAAATAAGCAAGATATCTCAATCAGAAAAAATGTTTCACTACTTTGGTGCCCAAATCCAGAACAATTTGGGGCTCATAATCTTCAAGTTTGCATGCTTACTAAACAGCCAAAGGGTATAACCTTAAAATCACTTTTCACATGACTTATCCACAGTTTAATTTCATTTGGAGTATACTTGAAAAGCTGAGCTTTTTGCTAATTTTGCTTAACCTCATTTTCTTCTTGTTTAATGAGATATTACCCTGGCATCGAATGAGTTAAATTAGCAAAACCTTACACTTACAGTCATTCAAGTACTTCAAAAATTCTTTTTTTTCCGCTGCTCTTTGTTTGCTCAACTCTGCCAGATCAAAGGTGTCTTGTTCCGAATTCTGTCACAATGAAGTAAAAATATAAAAAGGGAGAAATTTAAGATGTATTGTCCCAATCTAACAAAATGATTCTTAAATTTATGCCTTTTTTTAACAAAACTAGCAATAGTCTACGCCAATGTCCGATCTGACATAGTGTTCTTACACCAATATTTCAATCATCATACCTGGAATGAAGCATAGGAATAGACTTCCAACAAAATGTCTCTGAATCAACAACAAAACAAAAAAAGAATGACATACTAACTTGTGTAACATATGGAAACTATTCAGTTCACAGTGAGGGAACTGCCGAGTGGCACAGCTAGCAAGCCTCACCATTTTAATGGACGAGAGAAGCGTCCGGTGGTTCTCTGCTGCTTTGGCAGCCAACTCTGCCTGGGCGTTGTGCTCGGCCTGCATGGCTCGCTGAAGCTCCTCCACCTCGGCTCGCTTCTTGTCCTGATAAAGACACACATAAACAGGAAGTTTTGCAACACACAAATCACACAACAGGAAGTGAGTGAAGCATAAGAAAACAAAACAAAACAACCCCCTTCATCCCTACCCCTCAAACAAACAAAAAAAAAGAAAAGAAAAGAAATGAAACAAAAAACAACCAAGAGCTTCAAAGGACTGCTGGTGAAGCCAATAAATGACAAAACATAAACATAAAAAAGTGCCACAAAAACAAAAAAACGACCAAGAACTTCAAAGGACTGCTGGTGAAGCCAATAATTGACAAAACATAAACATAAAAAAATGCCACAAAAACAAAAAAAACAACCAAGAACTTCAAAGGAATGCTGGTGAAGCCAATAAATGACAAAACATAAACATAAAAAAATGCCACAAAAACAAAAAAAAACAACCAAGAACTTCAAAGGACTGCTGGTGAAGCCAATAAATGACAAATCATAAACATAAAAAAATGCCACAAAAACAAAAAAAAAGCAACCAAGAACTTCAAAGGACTGCTGGTGAAGCCAATAAATGACAAAACATAAACATAAAAAAATGCCACAAAAAACAAAAAAAAAGCAACCAAGAACTTCAAAGGACTGCTGGTGAAGCCAATAAATGACAAAACATAAACATGAAAAAAAAGCCAAAAAAACAAAAAAACAACCAAGAACTTCAAAGGACTGCTGGTGAAGCCAATAAATGACAAAACATAAACATAAAAAAATGCCACAAAAACATGCTGAAACAATTAACATGATGGTCTATTGGGATTGTTTTTAATATAAAAGTCTAGGACTAATCTGTTTATGTAAAACCTCTTTTCCGAGCCCAAAGAAAGTTGTTAGCTTTAATTGATTTAGCCCACATCACTGCCTTAATTTTGCTATCTATGCCCACTTCCAGGTGTTGGACATGGGATTTCCATTAGTATTTTATAATGGTGGTAAAAATCTAGATCTAGATTACTGCCATAGTCGAATCAGATGGATAAACCTAGTAAGTTATTGTCTCTAAGAATATTTGTGTTTTACAACAAGGTCTAAAGAGTCTGCCTGTAGCATCTATACAAGAAGACTACAAATCAATATCATTAAATAAAATTATTTTGGCAAAGAGGCTGCAATTATCTCTACCTACAGGAATAAACTTGCCCTCTGATATATTTCAAAATTTTATTGCTTAATCTAAGTTTTGATGATCAGTTTCAACATAAAATTAAGACATTAATTTACTACGAAAGCCATCATTGTGTTGCAGAAAATATGGAGATTTACTTCATCTTGCATAAAATCAGAGAACATGCACCAATAATTTTCTAAGACTTACGAGAACACTTTGGTGTGCTTGGAGGCCCTCCTGGAAATGAGAAGATAAAAAAATTAAATCTATGATAAGCACAGGGACACTCAGCTCAAATATTACAATATTTATATACAATAGTTTTCCCCACCTATTTTTTTTTTCTATGTGTGTGTGTGTGTGTTCAGCTTGTCTTGCTTTCTGACTTGAAGTAAACTTAGATCTGTAATATAAGGTAAAACTGATAATAATATGATTTATGACGCAACAGGAAGATGCCAGTCTAGCATAATCCCTTGTGGACCAACTTTAATGCCCTTGATTTAAGAAATAATACCATGCAACATAATTTTGTACTTAAACAGATCCGGTTCAAAGGGGTCTTTACAAAGATTTCCAAGGGGAAAGTGGACAGAAGGTGGCTTTCATTAGCAGTGGATAGTACACAGCTCACAACTCACATTCATCTGAGATTCCATCAAGGCAATTTGGCGTTTGGCTTCGCTGTCCTTTGTTGATGAGATGCCACCCTCGTCAGCTTTCAACCAATACTTGGATGGATGTTCATACTCCACGCCAGCCTCTGAAGAGACAGAAACCATACACAAACCATTACTAATTGGTGGATTGTTTTTTGTTTTTTTTCACTATTGCACACTCTCTTCTTAAATAGCCTTTTTAGAAGCTAGTGCAAAAAGCTGATTTTCAGCAAGTATAATGTGGTAATAATCTCTGCAGCCACAGAGACTATCAGGTTTCCGTCAAGCCTCAGGATTGTGCCCCCATTACCAGAAAGCACAAGGATCTATTTGAACTCCAGTTGTCAATAGTGTCAGTCACAAGCTGATCTTTGCGATACTAAAGTCATATTAGCATTCAAAAATTGATGACCATAAAGCAAAAAGAAGGTTTTAGGTTCGAACAAGACGAGCAAAATTTCACAGGAAAAAAAAGTAAAGTAAAAAATATCCTTTATAGATCTACAATTACCATTTAATTACTTTATCATTGTGATTGCAGCACGGAAAAAAGTTAGGACTGCCAAACGTATGTATTTGCTTCTGGAAACAAAACTGGCAGCCTCAAGAATCTCTGAGCAATCGGCACCGAGGACCTCACTGTGTGACCTTGTTGGGAAAAAGTGCAGAGACAAGGAAGTAAAAATACACCCAGCTCTATCAACTCTGAATACTGCTGAAATGATTCATATTAAATAAAATGTTCCTTTACGACGACAGCATAATAAGTTTTGCTTAATGTAAGCCAAAAACTCACCTTTACTAAGAAAGATCATGACATTCACTGTGCTCTTTTCACATACATCTGAGTGAGAGAGAGAAATGGAAAAATAATTTAGGAGTTTTAGATCTTTCACTTACTGTGACGAGGAAAAATCGTGGGTGGTTTCTAACATTTGTTTTTTTCTTCAAACTTGCATTCTCTTCATCTACGACAGCTGAAAAAATTTGTGGACTTGAGTTGACAGTAAATTATAATTTACTCTGAGTGATGTTACCTCATCTCCACCTCCTTCTACTTCTATAAACTCACTCCTATCTTGTACTCACTTGTTCTCACTCCTATCTTGTACTCACTTGTTCTCACTCCTATCTTGTACTCACTTGTTCTCACTCCTATCTTGTACTCACTTGTTCTCACTCCTATCTTGTACTCACTTGTTCTCACTCCTATCTTGTACTCACTTGTTCTCACTCCTATCTTGTACTCACTTGTTCTCACTCCTATCTTGTACTCACTTGTTCTCACTCCTATCTTGTACTCACTTGTTCTCACTCCTACATTGTACTCACTTGTTCTCACTCCTATCTTGTACTCACTTGTTCTCACTCCTATATTGTACTCACTTGTTCTCACTCCTATCTTGTACTCACTTGTTCTCACTCCTACATTGTACTCACTTGTTCTCACTCCTATCTTGTACTCACTTGTTCTCACTCCTATCTTGTACTCACTTGTTCTCACTCCTATCTTGTACTCACTTCTTCTCACTCCTATCTTGTACTCACTTGTTCTCACTCCTATCTTGTACTCACTTGTTCTCACTGCTATCTTGTACTCAAATGTTCTCACTCCTATCTTGTACTCACTTGTTCTCACTCCTACATTGTACTCACTTGTTCTCACTCCTATCTTGTACTCACTTGTTCTCACTGCTATCTTGTACTCAAATGTTCTCACTCCTATCTTGTACTCACTTGTTCTCACTCCTATATTGTACTCACTTGTTCTCACTCCTATCTTGTACTCACTTGTTCTCACTCCTATCTTGTACTCACACTTATTTTTTTTTTCTAATAAGTTTTTTTCTTCCTTCGTGTTTAATACTAATGACTCGCTGATCGAAGAGTACTGTTTATTCCTATTCCACATACGAGTCATAAGTTCTCAAAAAATCTGTGTCAAGCTCATCATATTTACAATGTTTTCTGATCCAATGCCCTTTTACGAATAATTCAAGTGGCATGAAACATCTAGTTTCAGTTTGAAAGACTTTTTCAAAAATGCATATATAAATATAAAGTGTATATTATCCCTTGACATCATGAGTAAAACATATAAAGCCACAGATAAAGGGTAGATAATTAAAAATTTTTTAAAATTAATATTCAATTGCTTGTGCGTTTGAATCTCCAGTGGGTTCTGAGCTTTGTACCAGGAGGCTGTTGACACTCTTAAAATCTATTTCTAAATCTTACAGATTTTGTAAACACGGAAAAATTTTGAGATCTATCTCTAGCTTTAGAAATGACAAACTATATTGACCTTCTGAAACCAAAATCTCTTATTCAAGTAAATATCTCTTCCCATGAATGAGCTAGTCTCTGAAGCAAAATATTTATGATGTTGGAAGAAAAAAGTCCAAATAAGAGTAGTTATCTGACTTTGTCAAATACAAATCTATTTATAGCTCCTTTTAAACATTCACTATTTCGCAATTCATTATAAATGGGTGTATAGGAATTCCTGCAAGGAAGTGCATGTATAAGCCTTTTTGCGTAGCCTTCTAATAAGCGTTTACAAGGATATTTAAAAAGATTGGGAAAGAAGAAAGTTAGCTGATATGTTGTATCTAGTTTCTGTGAAGCATTTTAACCTTTTGGGGGAAAGTCCATTAGAGCGGAATCCAACACAATAGTCTCCATCGCTCTGTTCCCACACAGCTTGACTGGCAAAGATCGGATCTCGTTGTGGGATATGTCTAGGGTCCGTAGGTAAGGCATACCGAACACCTGCTCTGGAAATGTTTTCAACCTGTTGTCTGAGAAACAAAGAATCAAAGGTGATTGATTGTTCCATACAGTTTGTAAAACAAGCCATGACCAATTAAAGAGTTTTTTGCAAAAACTAGAAGCAGTCACACTATGAGAGGTGGAGCAAACAGTATTTTACTTAAGGACCAATTTATAGACTGATATATTGTAAATGAGTCAAAAAATAAGCAACCACTTGCCTCAATCCAACAGTACAAAAAAAAAAGGACAAAAGACGAAGAAAATACATTAACATAATTATGGTATGGATGGGGATCAAACTCACACTTATACAGCACCCACTGCCTTGACAAGTTATTACCAAATAATGAGGTTTCTAAAGTCAGAAAGTTTAAAAGCTGATAAAAATAAATTCTTAAAAATTCTTTTTAATTGTGTCTATATATCTCTGAATTTCCAACAAATGTAGTTCTTGGCACAGCTACTCAAGACAAATGACCCACTGTCCAAAAAAAAAAAATCACTGGCATACAAAGAAGATTTATGAATATTTTTTTTTAAAGACTCCAAGCAATATGCATGTCGTGTAAAAACCTTAACCAAATTTTTTACAATGTCACTTCAATTTTTCATTATTCAAAAGGGAAGATTCTCTGAATGACTTGCCCCAAAACATTTTCCTCATTTGTTATGTATTGACATAAAAAAAAAAAAAAATATATATATATATAGTCTAAGCACACACACACACACACTTGCTTTCCAGGAACGGTGACAAAATAACTAAACTTTACATCTTGAGAGCAGATTGGTTACCTCTGAGTTTCAGTGTCTGCAGGTATTTCAGTTTGCTGATGCTGTCTGGGAGGTGCTTGAGCTTATTGTTTGACAAGTCCAAAACCTGAACAGAACCAATAAAAATAAAACCATAAAAAAATCAACAAAATAAAATTAGTTATTGTCCAGGCCTTGCATCTATACCAGGATGGGTTTAATTTTGAACTCCATATCTATACATCAGAATGGGTTTAATTTTGAACTCCATATCTATACACCAAGATGGGTTTACATTTGAACTCTGTATCTAAACATCAGAATGGGTTTAATTTTGAACTCCATATCTATACACCAAGATGGGTTTACATTTGAACTCTGTATCTAAACATCAGAATGGGTTTAATTTTGAACTCCAAATCTATACATCAGAATGGGTTTAATTTTGAACTCCATGTCTTTACACCAGGATGGGTTTAATTATGCACTCCAGGGCTCTTCTTCTTATTTAAATGGACACGTGTTTATTTGTTAATATCTATTTAATTCCCTGGAAACTCATTTTTCTTTGCACTACTCTTGATGCCATTTAAGTGTTGTTGGGTGCATCACTTGAGTTGATCTAAGAAATTCACGAGTGGAAAAAAAGGGCATTTATACCAACACTCTAAAATGTGTTAAGGGCTACATGCAACCCATTTGGACTGGGTGCCACATAGTCATGTCGGTCTAAGTGTATTTGCAATTCTAAAAACAAAAAAAACAAAAAACATTTCTACATCTGAAAAAATACCTGTTGGGGTATTGCAAGTTAAGAAAAAAACAGCCCAAAAATAATATAATGTAAAATTCAAAGCTGCTTTTCACAAAACACAGCATTAAGAAAAAAACTTGCGCTGAGTGGAATACAATCAACTTATCGGCAGTAAAGGCTGGATGACTTCAAACGTTTGAAGTTGATGGCTCAATACCATTCTAGTGACATACAAGAAATATTCAAACAAATAAAGGGAAAAAAACAAAGTTAAAAAAGAAGCCACCCAAACAATGTGATACATTCTTCTCTTCATTATAAAAAGTAGATTATTTGAATAAAAAATATAGAACAGATTCAAAGAGGAAATCTAAATATTATTAATGAATTTGATTGATCAAAACACAAGCTAAAGACTTACCTGCAAATGTAAAAGGCAGCCAAAATGGTTTGGTAATGTTTTGAAGTTATTACTGTGAAGATCCAGGACCTACAGGCAAAAAAAAAAATTAAAAAAAAAAATAGGGAGAGAGATGTAGGGGGAAATAATATCAAAGCTTACTTCAGTAGAAGAATATGACATTTAATGGAGCAACTGAGACAAAAACTTGGGAAAACTCAGCCTAAGTCATAGTTTCCAATTTGAGCCACAGCCAATAAGTGAATGCTATGAAATAATATTCAAACCTGAACAATAAAAATTTTGTAAATAAGAGACATATGGTTGGACTCGTAATTATTAGAAGTAGTACAGAAAAGCCCTGAAAGATGGATGCATTTTTGATTTTGTTTATTGTTCCTAAATTTTTGCCCAATATGTTGACGCATAAAGCTAAGATACTAAGATTTTTACATCAACTGTTTTTTTTTACTTTTTCGGATTGAAGATTCATTTTTTTTTTTTTTTTAAATTGTTCCAAAGAAAAGAGGGATGTTTAAAAGAAATAAACATTGAAATCTTGGTATACGGTTTTAAAAGCAATGTTTTGTCAAAAAAAAATGCAAATTTCATAAATAAAATCATTATAATAGTGATAATATGAATTGTTCTTTTCCTTACACAATGATCAGGAAAAGCTACGAATTGTTAACTCAGAGGAATCATGAGCAAAAAAGAAACAAAAATATATGTACAATTCTATAAACAAAGAAAACTATGAAGAGTCACTTACTGAGATATCTCTGAGGTCAGCAAGGTCACCCCCTCCCCCGAGGTCTTGCAACGCATTGTCATTGAGCAGAAGGACCTAGAAGTAGAAAAGTTCAGACTTATATAGTTTAAACAAAGAAATATAACCACAAAGCTGTGGTGCAGTCTAGTTAAGATCAACCAGATGAAAAAACAATTAAATTTGAATTATTTGAGAATTGCAGTGATTTGTATGGCAAACTGAACTAGCACTTGAATATTGGTTGAACACACTTTTTAGATATAGTTAGTGGTGGGAAAAAATATACCAATAACTAAATTATAAAATATCAAATATTTCAATCATGTAGATGCAAATTAAAGGGAACTGGAAAGTATTACAACTTGATTAAAAACAAGATTTTCTGGGTCTTTCTGACTATTAGTACAATAACTTTGCATATATACTGATATATGAACGGATTTCTATAATAATGCAACATCTGCCATGCTGTCTTTTCATCGCTAAGCCTGCAACGTTGTTCCCCTCAAAGCTGTAAATAAAAGTCCATGTAATTGAAGTTCTTTTTACTTGAATGGAAAAGATTTCTTCCAACCCACCGATGGACCGTCCCCGAACACAAAAATTTTTACAGGTAAATCTACTAACGTCTCCTCTCATATCTTCAGGTGAATTTTCAGACAATAGTTGTTTACCTGCTTTTGCAGCACCTTACAAATAGCGTACACACCCTCAGGTACCTGGAAAATTTGAAGCAGATTAGAATGATCAATGGCTATTTAGTAATTTGATTAATCGCTAAAGTGCTAGATAAGAATCAATTTAGCGTGAAGAATGCTGGATTATAATCTGGATTGTATAGAGCTATACCAAGGTATCAAATCCTACAATTGATCACAATTTCACAAATGAATTTCTATCTTGTAATTCAAAAATATCTTTTACCTCGGTTTTGGTATTGCCTGAAAAAAAATCACCAGTTTAATTGGAGTTAAATCTGAATTCAAACCCATCACTATAAAGTGATTAAGATTGCCTCAAATATTAATTTTATGATTTTATACAAGGTAAAAATCTACTGTGCTTTAAAGTTTAGTCATGAAGTCAGAAAGTCAAATTTTAATCCAATAAAAATCAATACCAGATGTAATTTCTTATAGTTCAACTTTCAAAAAAAAACCCTGTCATATATGGCAGTTCTTATTTAACTTATTAAACATTACAAGTTAGATAAACAAATTAAAACAGGAAAGAGAGTAAAGCTAAAAGCAGAGTATTCCTGTGGCACCCACCTCTAACATTTCACAACCGGACAAATCAAACCTGGGCTCTGGATCTTGTTGTGCCTGCCAGGGGTCAGAAAAAAACAAAAAGTTAAACACTGTGATACAATCTGATTAAAATAAAAAATATTTACAGCTTGAATGGGGCCTAGAAAAGTCTGCAAAGGATTATACCATAGGTTACAAAATAGGCTGAGGGTTCATTAAAATTTTACCTGGAGTCTGAGCAGGGAGAGTGGCCTAAAAAAATACTCCTTGACTCTGGAGAATGCTTCCCCTGAACTATTCCTTGACTCTGGAGAATGCTACCTCTGAACTCTTTATTAACTCTGGAGAATGCTACCCCTGAGCTATTCCTTAACTCTGGAGAATGCTACCCCTGAACTATTCCTTAACTCTGGAGAATGCCACCCCTGAACTATTCCTTGACTCTGGAGAATGCTTCCCCTGAACTATTCCTTGACTCTGGAGAATGCTACCTCTGAGCTATTCCTAAACTCTGGAGAATGCTACTCCTGAGCTATTCCTTAACTCTGGAGAATGCTACCCCTGAACTATTCCTTAACTCTGGAGAATGCCACCCCTGAACTATTCCTTAACTCTGGAGAATGCCAACCCTGAACTTTTTCTAAACTCTGGAGAATGCTACCTCTGAACTATTCCTTGACTCTGGAGAATGCCACCCCTGAACTATTCCTTGACACTGGAGAATGCTACCTCTGAACTATTCCTTAACTCTGGAGAATGCCACCCCTGAACTATTCCTTGACTCTGGAGAATGCTACCCCTGAACTATTCCTTGACACTGGAGAATGCTACCCCTGAACTATTCCTTGACACTGGAGAATGCTACCTCTGAACTATTCCTTAACTCTGGAGAATGCCACCCCTGAACTATTCCTTGACTCTGGAGAATGCTACCCCTGAACTATTCCTTGACACTGGAGAATGCTACCCCTGAACTATTCCTTAACTCTGGAGAATGCTACCCCTGAACTATTCCTTAACTCTGGAGAATGCCACCCCTGAACTATTCCTTAACTCTGGAGAATGCCACCCCTGAACTATTCCTTGACTCTGGAGAATGCTACCCCTGAACTATTCCTTGACTCTGGAGAATGCTACCCCTGAACTATTCCTTGACACTGGAGAATGCTACCCCTGAACTATTCCTTGACTCTGGAGAATGCTACCCCTGAACTATTCCTTGACTCTGGAGAATGCTACCCCTGAACTATTCCTTAACTCTGGAGAATGCTTCCCCTGAACTATTCCTAAACTCTGGAGAATGCTTCCCCTGAACTACTCCTAGACTCTGGAGAATGCTACCCCTGAACTATTCCTAAACTCTGGAGAATGCTACCCCTGAGCTATTCCTTGACACTGGAGAATGCTACCCCTGAACTATTCCTTGACTCTGGAGAATGCTACCCCTGAACTATTCCTTGACTCTGGAGAATGCTACCCCTGAACTATTCCTTGATACTGGAGAATGCTACCCCTGAACTATTCCTTGACTCTGGAGAATGCCACCCCTGAACTATTCCTTGACTCTGGAGAATGCTACCCCTGAACTATTACTTAACTCTGGAGAATGCTACCCCTGAACTATTCCTTAACTCTGGAGAATGCTACCCCTGAACTATTCCTTAACTCTAGAGGATGCTACACCTGAACTCTTCCTCAGCTCTGAAGAGTGCCACAACTGAACCATTCATCAGCTTTGGTAAGTGCTATACATGAACTATTCCTCAGCTCTGAAAAGTGCTACACTTGAACCATTCCTTGACTCTGGATAGTGCTATATCTGTACCATTCATCATCTTTGGAAAGTACTACACCTGAACCATTCATCAGCTTTAGAAAGTGCTACACCTGAACCATTCATCAGCTTTAGAAAGTGCTACACCTGAACCATTCATCATCTTTGGAAAGTACTACAGCTGAACCATTCATCATCTTTGGAAAGTACTACACCTGAACCATTCCTCAGCTCTTGAAAGTGCTACACCTGAACCATTCATCAGCTTTAGAAAGCGCTATACATGAACTATTCCTCAGCTCTGGAAAGCACTACTCCTGAAGCAATCTTCAGCTCTTGAAAGAGCTATGCCTGAACCATTCATCAGCTTTAGAAAGCACTATACATGAACTATTCCTCAGCTCTGGAAAGCACTACTCCTGAAGCAATCTTCAGCTCTTGAAAGTACTGCACCTGAACTATCCATCAGCTTTGGAAAGTGCTACACCCAAACAATTTTTTCAGCTCTGGAGAGTGCTACACCTGAACCATTCATCAGTTTCGGAAAGTGCCACATCTGAACCATTAAGCAGCTCTTGAAAGTGCTACACCTGAACCATTCATCATCTTTAGAAAGTGCTACACCTTAACCATTCCTCACCAGCATCTCCTTCTCCTGCTGCCTCTTCTTGCCTTCCTCGCTCTGCCGTGAGAACAGCGGCATGTCTCTGTCTTTGTTGTTCCCTGTTGCCTTTTTTTTATCTAAAAACATGGAAAAAAGTACTGGAAGATCCATTACAGTGCAAACTATTGAAAACAATGTTTTAATCCTTAAAATATGCAGGTTCATTTCAAAATAGCCACAAGCTTTCAAATCTAATGTGGTATGTCTTGTGCCTTGAAATCTCTTTGTATTTAAGCAACTTAGCCTCTGATTATTACCAAACTTCAAAAGCACAGGAAGGGAATTAAAAGATACAAAATATCAAAGGCACAACATATTTGGAATGCAAAAAACTAGGGATAATACAAATACTGAAATCTTGAAGTGCCCCCCCCCCCCCCAAAAAAAAAAAAAAAAAAGAACAAGTGTAAAATCAATGTCACATTAAATATTTTTTTTCCTTTCAATGCCTTGTCCTCAATTCCTCCCCAACCCATCCTAAAAATTCATTCCTATCCTATAAATCAAGTCTTATTTTGATTCTTATGTTCCACCCAGAGATTAGAGATAAATGTTGCTGGTTGCAAAACAAAGTCTTTTTTTTTTCTGTTCACTATGAAATATGTATAGTAAAAGGCATTACAGAAAACAACTATTGGATTTCATTTGAGAATTCATATTGCTAGTGTTACCAAAATTCTTTAAAGGATCACTAAAAACCTGAATTAACATATAAGGCTGCAGTAGATGTGAACAAAAGTAAATGTAACATATATATATATATATATATTATAAGTCATGATCTGTGTGCATGAAGTACTTTGTTTATTATTCTGAGTTTTTTACTGATTCATTTAAAACAAGTGATCAGCCTTGTGATAGAACAAACCACTGTAGATAAAAGCCATCTGGAGATTAATACTGGAACTATAGATCAGTTTGTACTTAATTTGGAAATCTGGAAAATATATTGTTTTCATTTGAATGAAAATCCTCACAATGAATGCTTAATCATCAGGAATACACTTTAATATATAAGCGCCTAATAATAATTGCAATCAAATTTTAAAAAGTGCTGTATAAAAACAAGAAAACATTCAAACATGAGAAAATGTTATTTCTTCATTACCTTGAGAATAATTAGTGGTTGTGATTTGAAATACCAGAGAAAAGAAAAAGTTAGCGCAGTTAGCCTTGCCCATAAATATGCCCAGCCAGGAGCTAATAAACAAAACCTTTCATTACATGACGTAGTAAAAAAATTGCTTGAAATACTTGTATTTCTAATACTTATAACAACTTAATTTCTAGTCTACATAAAATACGTTACTGTGCCACTTTGTAGCAGGCATGGATTGTTGGACTGAAAAAAAATTTCTGAGTAAAAAATTGAGAAGCCTAGGAAAGTCAAATTTATGCAGTCTTGATAAATTGAAGAGACAGGCAAAGAAGAGTGGAGAATACTTGATACAACCCCACCTAGATATGTGTACCCTCAAACAAAATATCCGTGATACATCAGTAGTGGTTAATGCAATATTGGTGTAAGCATTATTTTCAATCATGAAAAAAAAGCCCAGAGGAAATTTAGCATTGTATATATATATATATATAACAAAAACAACTTGGGATTTATATAAGCCAAACACAAATGGAAGGCAATGTTCAATGAAAGATAAAGTTGACTTGCAACTGGCAGTCTTAACTCCTTTACAAAATTGATACGCATGCTGAAAACTTGAAATGTTGATCTATCTGTCCAATTTTCAGCACTAAAAGGACTGTATTATAGAATTGGTCAACATGTGTAGATTTTTTAAAACAATTTTATGATATCCATTTCATTAAAGCTGATCTCCTCCAGACAAATTTAGATGTTACATGATGGAAACATTAGCATGAGAGATACGATTACAGAGGAATTTGTTACACAAGGCAAGAGCTTGTTGCTGAGCTTGCAGGTAAAAAGCAACAGAATAATGTGAGCCATGATGCGCTGTCTTAAAGCAGACTTTGATTGAACCATCTCTCTGGGCCTCTATGAGCAAGATAATGCTTGCCTACATTCTAAACCTCACATCCAGTCCATGCATGTTACTTCTCGCTTAATTCCCATTCAAGGATGTTGATTTTTAACCATAATGAACATTGAATGAATTTATCAAATATTGAAGTTACTAAGATGTTAGATCTGAAGCTCTTATGACAGAAAAACAATGTGAGGAATATATATTACTTATCTACATCTGAAGACTTTTTTTTTGCTTAAATTGAAGGTTGTAATATTTGACTCCTTAGGGTTAGTTTTGAAATACATTTATAAAAAGATCAGTATAACTTCAAGAGAGTTTGAAAATAAACATGATTCTGTTCATCACCCATAAAAATTTATTTGTTGGGTGGCTAAAAAAATTTCAGTTTTTGTTGGTTATTTATAATTATATATATAACTAATGTATAAGGGTACAAAAAAATTATCTGAATGACCCGCGAGGAAAAAAAAATCCTCTCTACTGCTCAAGATTGAAGACAGGGCGCAAGGGACTAAGAGCACAGACTGGGTGTTTGTTTGAAGGAGAGCAGAAGCTAGCAAACACCACCTTGGGGGTGCTTCTACCGCAAGAGGCTTCAGATGTGATTTATATGTACTTCTTTAGGAGAAGAGCAGAGGAGCATCAACAGTGTCACAGCCTAAAATATTTGAGAGAAAATGAACACTTTGGATTTTCTTTTTTTTTTTTTTTACTTTTTTTTACATGTTGTGTCATCCAAAGCATTTATTTTACCTCCTAAGACCATAGCCGATTCCAGGTGTGAGTTCAGAAATATTTCAACACAACTGGGGCTCTATGGGTCTCAACTCCAGCCTAATCCAGATACAGAATGCAACAAGAAGAGAAGATGTGAAACAAATAAGTTAAAAGCAACCGGTTAACATGCAAAGCAAGAGTGTGAGGACATTACTAACACATCAGAATAGTTTGACTCCACAAAGCAATTTCACTGTTCCAATCGCTGGATTTCAAGGACATGAACATACAATGTACTAGCTGTTCGCCCTTCAGTTTTGACCAGTTTCATCTAATTATTCTGTGCAGGCGAGAATGGATTTCTCAAATTCTTTGGGAATTTTTAATTTGTTTCCAGATGCTGTGTTTGATTAGTGAAAGGTAATAACCAGAGTAAGTTTTTAATATAATTTTTTTTTTTATATTTGCTGTAACTTTCATAGAGATTCACATAACTTGTATAAAAAAGAAATCAAAATGTGTGTCTTCTTCAATTTTGTGATAGGATTTGATAGTTTTGTTCACAAATTTTGTCTTCTCAGAGATTGGTTGTTAAAGCAATGTCAGTACAGCTGGTCTTGGATGCAAGATGAAAACTTTATGTTTGATGTACTTAAAAGTTAAGTACAATGAAAAAAACATTTCACTTATATTAAACAAATGTTTTGGTGTCCAGTTCAAAGGCAGATTGAGTTTTACAGTCATTTGTCGATTAAGTGTTATAAGTTACAAGTAGTTCAAAAATTAGATGTACATGATAAGGAAGCAAACAGCGAAAACAAAAACGGACGAGTTTGGCAAATTAATGTTTTAAGACATCCATGTTCCCTCAACTTTTAAAATTACAATAACAGCGATATGTCTTTATGTTTACATTTCCAAACAACAAACACTATGAAAGCAGTTGAGAACGCTGGCTTTCAAAAATTAAAAACACACGAGTGGTTTAAAAACCAAGCGATAATTATTGAGGATAGAGCGAGAGAAATTTTTCGTTAGAGAGACCTTTTTTCTTTCTCTTAAAAAATGACATCCTTCTGTTTGGGACACCTGCAAATAAGCAAAAAAAAATTAAGAAATTTAAAAAAAAAATGAACTTGCAATGAAAAGAGGTGATTTTCTATTTTCAACTATAGCATGCTATACCACAACACATCAAAACCAAAAACCTAAATTAATATTTAAACATGGCAGCTTGCTGTTTCTCAAGCACTGCATGCCTTCACGCCATTTATGTCATCCTCTATCAATGTTTGCAAATTAATTCTAATGGGATACAAACTAGTGATTTGTGATTGAAAATGAGGGTCCACAGACATGTGTATAAATATATTAGTAAAGCCTTTAAGTTTAACTTGATAAGCAAACAACTTCTATAATTTCATTAACGTTGTCTCTAAGAGACAATGGTTACCCATTAATGTTGTTTAATATTACAGTAATGGTTTGGGGCTCCTACTTTTGACACACAAACTGGCATATTTTCCGCCTACAATGGTCTAATAAAGCTTTAATCACAGTCTTCTAGTGAATTATGAATATTTATCTTTTTAAATTGCAAGACAAGAACCAAAACTTCATTTAATTATTCTTAGAAAGTAGGTAAACATTTTTTTTTAATAACTAACTCAATAGTAATGCTCATTTAGAGCTGTTGGCTGGAAATTCTAGAAATTATCAATAGACTGTCCTTGCTTAAATCCCTTGAAAGATATAAATCACGAAAATTATCAAATCTAGTCAAAATTATCAAGTTACCAAAAAAAAAAAAAAATAAATGAATGACAAGTCACTGCTTCACATGCAGTTCTAATCTTTTACATTCATCTCAATTTTTCGAATTGTGTATAAATACCTTAATACTTCGCCGATATCAAAACATCTGCACCCAAAATCTAAGACATTTGAAAGATATAAACCAAGGAAAGCATCAGCATCGCCTCACTCTTAATCTTAAAGTTACTGCAAGAGTTTTATAATATATAATTTAGATCAAGAATGAACAATTTCAATCACATTAAGTAACCTTTAGAGGCAGTTTTTTTTTTTTTGGAAAAAAAGTAGCTATTCCATCACAAGGCCACAGTTAAAAAGATAAGCTCTCCGTTACATGAGACATCAGACTGATTCAATGTTTGACCAACAATTCTAAGGTGAGGCTGTTAAAACTGACAAGCCCTATAGGGGGCACCGATCAACCTTATTATTTCTCAGAATCATTTTATGATGAGACCAGTCATCATTCAGGTTCTTTCTTTTCTATAAAGAATTTATTGGGGCAAAAGGTTGGCCTTCCGATTCGGTACGCCAGTTAAGTATATTAAGATATGATATAGAATATTTGATGCTGTAGTTTTTTTGTTTTTTTTTTACTGGCATTTCATTGTTAATAAATGATTTACACTTACTTGAGGTATGTACAAGTTCTATATATGGCTCGATCAAATTGAGCTTTCTTTAGTATGCTAGAGGTACCATACCCATTTGGAAATCCTTCCCAGCAAAAGATTGTTATTTATGTCTTACCTTTTTCTAGGGTTTTATATAAATATAATATGATACATTAGTCCAAAGAACAGCTCATCATAATTATTTGAAATTGAATGCATCCTTTCACACGTCACAAATATAAAATCATGCTTCCAAAAAGTGGCTTTTATTATAAATGCAGAAAACAAATCTTAGAGTTTTTAATTTGTCACAAATGAGATACTTCTTACTGTGACACTGTGTATGATGGGTGAAGGGGGCAGGTTTGACTTTCAGAGCTTGGCAGAACCATTACTATTGCATGAAAGGTTCAGATGAATACCAAGTGATCCTAATCAAATATAAAATACTATAGCCGAACATCCATGGATCTCAACTGGATCTAGATCTAAAGCCTAATCAGCACTGTACTAGAATCTAGATTTACTTCATTTCTTTCAAGAGCTCACAACTTAGATCAAGAATATTTTGATCCATTGACCACTCCATTGGTAAATTTGCAGGTATCAGCCAAACTCACTTAGGCTTCATAATAAAAAGTTTCTCGATGAATTTGAAACTTGTAGTTCAATGGGATTTAAGAGCAACACATCTTGAAAAGTATTTAAATTTGCAACGAATAAAACCTTCTATCATGTTCAGCATATCAAATTCATTAAGGAAAACACAATTTTAAAGCTTAGAGTGAGTTGGGCCGAAAACTGCAATAATACCATTCCATTTTTCTCTTGGTGATTCGGGCCTCTAAATGATCTATAGATTATTTACTTAAAATTACAAAAATGAAATTGCAAGTAAAATTTATGGATTATTTTTGGGTTCAAAGGCAGGGCCTCTAACGTATGATGTAGTGATTGCTTTGGAGATAGACACAGTGTAAGTTGTAACACTATATTAGGCCTAGATCTAGTTACAGACCGCTTTTTTTAACCTGGATTATTTAAAACCACGGTTGGCTCTAAATTCTAACAACTGAATTTTGAGCTGATCAAGATTTGTCTTTGTCTTAAGATGTGTTACGATTCTCGATAGATCTAGATATAGTTAAACATTTTACGCTACATAATCATGATTTGATCTAGATCTAGATCTAGTCTAGATCTGAGTTGAATTGATCTAGTCTAGATTTGGTAAGCTACATCTAGATCTAGACCTAGAATCTAGATATCTAGACCTGTTACAAATCTAGTCTTTCTTCAGTGGCTATTATTATACAGCGTAATTTATTAACCAAACGATCAAAACTAAAACAAACCAAGATCTGTTGTAGTTGTGGATCTAAGGCAGAGTAAAGGTTCGTGTTATAATTGCAGACCTCGGTACAGTCGATTTCTCAATGTATTATTGTTGTTTCACAAGTTGTGGTTTTAACTAGCCAGGTTTCTGGAGTTAGTACAGTAGAAATTAGGCACTCACAAAAAAAAAAAAAGAAAGAAAAAATTATACTAAACTTTGCATTCCACAGACACGAATTTATTTTGACATGCGAATAAGCTAGATGGATTTTTAAAAATTTGTATTCGGTTTTAAAATTGATAGTTCCATCAACGAAATATTTTAAAAAAATTAGAATACTTTGGGAAACTAAAGCAGAGTTCACGGGCAAAGAGACTATCTCCTCCCCCATCCTGTGACAAAAACAAACCCAAATAGGCATATTGGCATTTGATAGTCTAAATATAGACTGGGACAACCCAATAGGTCCTGTATGGTACACCAGGAAGGCTACATTATAGAGAGCTTGGTTCTAAGTACCTAGACAGATGGTACTGGTTCTAACCCATACCGAGACGCTTATTGGCTAAGTCACCTCAGCGCGGTAAATTTGCCAGGGATGAGCCGCACATTATCTGTCACTGTGTGTATACTTTCACAAAGAACAATGACACCTGTCAGTGTTCAGTATCAATGGTGCTCCGCTTTAATTGGTTCAATTGTAAGGAAAAGAGATGTGACTTGAGTTTCTTCAGATTTCCCAAAGACGAGAAAAAGTGTTGAAATCATTACTTTGAAAGTGTTTTCTAATCTTCTCTTTTTTTTTCAAAAAGCAAATCCAAAGCCCCATTCTCTGTTGTCATATGCGATTAGCATTGGCGAGTTTCAATAGATTTATTCCTCCCTCCCCTCCTTATGTCACTACTCCCGCACCTCCTACTCATTCCTTCTTCTTCTTCTTCTTCTTCTTCTTCTTCTTCTTCTTCTTCTTCTTCTTCTTCTTCTTCTTCTTCTTCTTCTTCTTCTTCTTCTTCTTCTTCTTCTTCTTCTTCTTCTTCTTCTTCTTCTTCTCCTCCTCCTCTTCCTCCTCCTCCTCCTCCTCTTCTTCTTCTTCTTCTTCTTCTTCTTCTTCTTCTTCTTCTTCTTCTTCTTCTTCTTCTTCTTCTTCTTCTTCTTCTTCTTCTTCTTCTTCATATCATCATCATCATTATTATTATTATTATTATTATTATTATTATTATTATTATTATTATTATTATTATTATTATTATTATTATTATTATTATTATTATCATCATCATCATCATCATCATCATCATCATTGTTATTATTATTATTATTATTATTATTATTATTATTATTATTATTATTATTATTATTATTATTATTATTATTATTATTATTATTATTATTATTACAAGCTGTAAACCCCGTTCTATGACCGGGACCTTGGTGTCAATTTACCGGGGCTGGCGCTGTGTGTTAAATAGGCTTCATGGTCCTGCTACCTATCCTATTACCTAAATTATCCAGATATCTGCAACCACCTATCCATCTTTAACTTGAATCTAAATGTCGCGATTATTCTTCTTCTAAACACAAAATTTAATAAACGACTTAAATCCTTTTGGAGTAAAGGAAATTGACTAATTCTATATTTTGCCAGTATGTTTTTAGTTCCTTTAAACGCTTAACGTCAGGGCAAAGCTTAAATATAATGGGTGTACAGTACTAGGGTTAAAAGAAAGCTTGAATTTTCGCATAACGTTAATGAAAGTGCACTGTCTTGCGGGAATTCCTGGCCGCGGCGCACAGAGTTATTCCAACCTACATGAAGTTTTAATATGGGTAAGAATTATAAGAGCTAGAATTTTAGGTAGTGTTCAGCAGTGGTTAGGGTAAGGCTTTTAAGTGAAAATGACCGAATTTTTTTTTTTTTTTTTCATCTTAAGCTAAAATCTTTCTATTTATAATATACACGTATATTCAATGGCAAAAAAAAAAAAAAAAAAAAAAAAATGACACTGGTTTATACTCCGCAGGCCAAGGCCGGACATCAAAACATGGACATGTTTTTACACCAGCTCAATATGACTGCATAGAAACGGCGATATACTGTTGAGCTGACTAGGATTAAAACTTAAATCACAAACGTGAAATATCAAAAGGTTGCCGCAGAAAGATATCATTAATCCGCATGAAAATTGTTTTTCGACTACTTTTTTAACTCAATAAGTGAATACAAAGTGGTTAAAAAAAAAAAGGAAAAGTCAATCCAGGTGAATTGCACCAGATTAACCCAAACCTCTGGCCTTTGGGTTACTCTGGTGCAAGGTTTAGTTTTGGTTTCCTTTTTGCTTTGTTTTGGGTTTTTTTGTTTGTTTGTTTGTTTGTTTGTTGTTGTTTTTTTTTGTTTTTTTGTTTGTTTTTTTTTTGCTCCAGACTCACCAAGACCTCTGGCTTTTGGGTTATTTTGAGCAATCTCTTTTTTTCCCCAGAATAACCATCATCCTTGGAGGTTTTTTTTTCTTTTTGTTTTTGTTTTTTCACCAGAATAATGGAAAGCTCTCTCTCTCTCTCTTTTTTTTTTTTTTTTTTTGATTTTCTTGATTCCAAGCCTTGAATGGTACTTTAAAATCAATTTTAAACTAATCCCAAATGTAAACAGATACTCAGGCCTATGCTTGTATAATAAGCGTAGGCCAAGGGCGTCTAACTTCTAAAAAAAAAAACCTACCTTAGAATTCTCGGAAAACTTAAAGGACATTACAACTCTCAAGAACTTAAGCCGTGGGAAATAATAGATGTATTTTTGAGAAAAATATGACCGCACAACGATCTCAGTAATTTTAATTTTTTTAGTTAAGACTAGAGTCGAGGAGTATACAGGCTAATTATGCATTTGCTCATAAATTAAAATGGCAAAGTATTGTTGTAGACCAGCAAGACCGATAATTATTGTTAAAGGCTTTAGTGGCAGCCTTGTCGCTTTTTTTTACTTTACTGTCAGGTCCCCGTAAAAGGCCTCACAAATAACAATTTGCCACACGGCTTATTTCCTACATTATGTTTGAACTATGTATGAAAGGTTCCAAAAGATTATAGGTCCAATATTTTTCCTGTGCCCTTAAATTGATTCCCTTTTGCCTTTGAAGCTCTCTGTAATGGAGAAACGATAATTCCTCTGTCTGAAAAAAAAAAAAACAACTAGGCTTGAAGTCAGTGTGACATATTTTATCATCTGCAAGTATGATAGTATTTAAAAGAAATTGTTTGACCTCTGCAGCCACGAAATTGACTTTTTTTGCGAAAATGCGCTGAAACTCTGCGTAAATTCCTAATTTTATTATTATTTTTTTACGTTTGAAGGTTCATAACAATTAAACATTTTTAACTTGTAGCTTCATTTTTATTATACTGCCTCTGAATGTGTTTGAAGAATAAGCGAAATATGTATGTGAAAGCCGGACAATTTGGTGAGATATGACTTTACAAATATGTTTCTGTGGCCACATTTCAACTTTGCTGTTCACTAATTTTGTAAGGTTGAAAACCATATTTAAAAATTCATAATTTTATAATATATCAACGATTTTAATGATTTAAAAGATAAAAATCATGGTTTGAAAAGCTAAAAAAAACCTGAGCTTAAAAAATAATAGATCTGTGATTTTTGTAAAAAAAAAAAAATGATCTGTAGTGTTTACTTTCAGGTGCCCTAAGGTGTAAAGAAATAAACAAGCTAGGCAGGCAAGCACCCATTCAGGCCAGGCAGGCAAGCACCCATTCAGGCCAGGCAGGCAGGCACCCATTCAGGCCAGGCAGGCAGGCACCCATTCAGGCCAGGCAGGCAGGCACCCATTCAGGCCAGGCAGGCAAGCACCCAATCAGGTCTGAGTAAAGCCAGAGACGGGTTCAATGTGTGTCTCCTAATGCTTTGTCCCTTCCAAGATTTGAACCTCCCACACTCTAACTTGGTCTACAACGAGTCATTGTCGGACCTTCCTAACTACATGTATTTATATTTTGTAGAATGACAAATTTATTGCTGGTAAAACCGTTGCAGTTAAGGCAGGCGATGGCGGACAATATGACGTGAGGGCAACAGGTTAACATTTTCTTCTTCTTCTTCTTCTCCTCTCTCTCTCTCCCTTCTGCCTCTCTCTCCCTTCTCTCTCTCTCTCTCCCTCCCTTCTGTCTCTCCCTCCCTTCTGTCTCTCTCTCCCTTCTGTCTCCCTGTCCCTTCTGTGTGTGTGTCTCTCTCTCCCTTCTCTCTCTCTCTCTCTCTCTCTCTCTCTCTCTCTCTCTCTCTCGCTCTCTCTCTCTCCACACCAATTTCTCTCCCTACAGCAGAAGCATTAGATCATCAATAATTCCGCTCCAGGCGTACATTATCAAAACTAGTCCAAGGCCATTGCCACGCCTCTCTACGATGTAGCTGCAGGGGGGGGTGATCATACCATTTAGTTCGGCAATCCGCGGCTCCCAGCACCCGCACATCGAAGATCCCAATTATTTACGTACGCAAAACGTACCTGGCCTACACACCCTCGGGCCCCAATTATGAATGCACGTAAATCACGCCCGACCTACATGCACAATTACCCCAATTCTGCATGTACGAAAAACACATCTGGCCTACAGAAAAAAATTCGGAAGACAGACCAAAAATGGAACCAGGGTTATAGTCGCGTGGAGCCCCGGGAGGACGGCCCCCCCACCCCGTGCCGGCCTAGGGGCTCCACACAACCACCGGTCATTCATTTTAATGGAAACATGTGCTAGAGTATAGCTAAGTATTACCATGAGGGGGATCAACAGTTGCGAGTGGCTCCTGTTGGGAACGAAGGGCGAGATGTGCAACCGAAGTGTCATAGGGGGTGTTTTGTAGAGTGCACAACGCCCGACTAGCCAAGGGAGGGGGCACGTTCCCCTGCACTTCATGTGGTGTAGCGGTCAGAACATCCCTGGCTCTGTGCAGGAGTTGTGGTGTTGGCCGCCTTCATGCGCGGGCCCGGCGAGAAAAGCAGCGCATCTTTATGGAAGAGTTTCAGCGTCTGGCTACCATCGAAATTACCAATTAGAGAGACCTGGTATGCGTTAGGTATATCTATCTGGACATGGCACATGCATCAACCACCAATTAATTATTTATGAACATGAAACATTGTATGCGCTAGGTATATCCTTTTGAATATGGCACACGCCGCAAGAGCGAGACAACTTCAAGAGGAGTATGTAGCCGCTACCGGCATTCGACCAAAATATCCTCGATCCCGGGTGGCCCTCCAGGGCCTACGGGAGACTCTCGACCGATACAAAGCAGCCACGGCCAATCTCAAGGCCAACGACGCCCGGAGACAAGGCGCAAAAAAACTTAGAAGACGAGTTCTCTCGCCTAAACAAGATCGAAGCTGATGACTTTGACCTTGACACGCCAACAAGTGCTGGCCAGCTTGAAGGGGAAGCTGGCCGGCTGCTACGGCGAGCCAAGGCTCAACATCGTCGTGAGGGCGCCGCCCACACCTTTAGCTCTTGGAGGCAGGAGATTCCTGACCCTTACGGACTCGGCGACGTCACCGTGGATTCTAATATTAGCATTCGTGGCGGAAATATCGTCAGTGACTACACCTTGACCGCGGAAAGGGCCACGGAGGTTCTCAATAAATTATCTGACGGAAAGTTCCTCGTCAAGGTCAAATTTCTACGTGAGCAAGCCCCAGGCGTGTGGGTCTACGAGGACGGCTTTGCTCCCCTGAGACAGGGTCGAACCCGGGGTGGCGAGGTCCTCGAGGTTACCCCAGAAACACGGCCCGGCGCTTTGGAGGGGATTGACCGACTGTACTACGTCAACGCCTACCCGGTAAGTGCGGTCGTGTACGGTCTCTACCCCATCCGCGAGCCCGACGAGAGGAACCTCGATCCGATGCGAGATGGAGACCTTAACTGTGTCGCCCAGAGAGTCATTAAGCACTTTGAAGGGGCACAGAGGGGCCAGGGTCTCACCCCTGAAAGGCGCGAGAAGATCGCCCAGTGGGAGGCTCGAGTGCATGACGATGGCGCCACCCTCCGGGACGTTGCCGAGCTTGAGAAAATCCTTAAGCGGGCGGTCATCGTCAGGGACATTACTGGAGCTGACCTTTACAACTCAGGGAAGTACCAGCATAGCGGGTGGAAAACAATAGAGCTCACCCTCCACAACGGACACGCCTGGAGGGCTGATCTCCACTTCCCCCAAGTCCGCGAAATCGCCATCTATAAAGGCGACGTCTGGGCCGCGATCCAGGAAGCAACGCAAGGCGAACCGAAGGCCGTCTGGGTCTTGGGAGGGGGGCAAAACAAGCGCCTCACGGTCGACCAGTTCGTTCTCGAGGACGGGCGGACCTTCAGGACGCAAGAGACTTATAACAGTCTTCTTGAGACGTGCCGCCACTTAGCACCAGAGGATCCCGAAGCCCTGGCGGGAAGGGTCTTCGGTGAGAACCACGCCGCGAGCGTCGTGACACGCGAAAAGAACGCCTGGAAGCCCACGCCTGTCAACCTCCTCGACATGGTGCAAGCTGCGTGCGTGGAACACGGTCACGGCGGTCTCTGGAACGCCCCCGACTACCACGTCAACGAAGTGGTCAGTATCGACATGAAAGCCTGCTATCCCGCGAGCTTCCAGGGCAAAGGAGAGGCCGCGCCATGGTTCCAGCGTTTCGGCCACCCAAGACACCGCATGACCCGCGTCGCTGTCAACGGCCCACTGCCGGTCGACATCGGCACCGGCTTCGCCCAGGTCAGCAGCTGGCAGTTCGCCGTCGACCTTCATCCTGTTGTGGCAGCGTGGTTCGGCTCGCATTTCCAGGAAAAACAGTGGGCACCCATTCCTCTTCTTGCCTATATGGTTGAGACGGGCCTCCTGGCCAAGCTCCAGGTCGCTGAGGCCATCGTTGCCTTCAAGAAGCAGACGGAGGTGTGGCTCCCTGATTCTAGGGACCAGGCGTGCTCCGTCATCGGAAAGTTTACACAGGGCGCCAGAGTCGACGGCAGGAGGCTCACACGCCGACTTGTCACGGACCAAGGCGAACTCGACTTTCTCGTTAGTGACTGCCGGCAGAGTGGAACCCTGGTAGGTGCCCCTGAACAGAGCCCGGTTGGTTGGATCCTCACATACTACGACGGCAGCCAGCCCCAGTTTGCCCATCTCAGGGCTAGTATGCTGGCTTATGCGCACATTAACCTTCTTGAGATGCTGCGACGTTTCGCGCCCAGTGAGGCTGTCCGCGTGGCCACAGACAGCATATACATGAAAAAGACAGCCCTTCACAAGCTCGACGGCGTTGAGGCTTATATCGCCCCGCAGATTTGCAGCTGCGAAGCCGAAACATGTCTGGACTGCCTCCTTGGAGAAAAGGTACTTCCCCTCGTCGCACCGGCCCAGTGGCGGGACAAAGGCGAAACTATCTTTAGCCCCCAGGACCACGCTGCGTACGAGCCCAAACCCAAGCACTGGGGGGCCAGCAACGACGTCGCCGACAGCACCGCGCCGTCCCATGCTGATCCGCTCACCAGGCATGCTCTGAGCTATCTCAACGGCGGCGGCGGCGGCTCAGGTAAGACCACGCGAGCCAAAGAGCTGTTCCGCGGGAGGAAGCCTCTCGTCTTCGCCCCGACCCACCGCCTGGCCAAGGAGATGAGGTCCAGGGGCGTCGACGCACAGACGTATCACAGCTTCTTTAGGTGGTCGGGCCAGGCAGAGTGGACTCCGGACCGCATGGGTCAGAAGTTTATCCCCCGCGTGATCATTTGGGACGAGGTCTGCACGGTCCCCAGGCCCGTGCTCGAGACCTTCCTCGATTGGCTTGACCAGAGAGGTGTTCAGGTTATTTGCTGCGGTGACCAGGGGCAGCCTCCGCCCATTGCGGGGGAATCACCGCACGTCTGGCTCAAGGAGCGCTGCGACTACTACGAAGAGATCACTGTCGACCACCGAAGCAGGTGCGACAAGCTGAAGGCCCTCAAGTGGGCTATCAGGCTGCAGCCCGACAGGGTCCAGTGCAAGGAGATGCGCAAGGCTCTACCCCAGTGCCGGGGCTGGACCGACTTTGTTGACGATTGGCAACCCCGCGACCTGATCCTCATCACTCGCAAGGCCCCACGCGACCAAGCCCAGAAGCTTCTGTTCGAGCGCCACAAAGAAGCCTTCCCGGACGAACCAGTCCCGCTTCTCTACCGGCCTCGGGACACTCGTCTCCAAAACGTCCTTGTGACAATCCCCGGGCCCCTGCTAGTCGACGACGGCCAACCAGATCAGCAGCAACTGGTTCTGAACGATGTGGTGGAGGTGTCCGTAGAGACAGCACAGGAGGTCCTCGATGGCAAATGGGGGCAAGACTGGGCCTTGGGCTACGCCATGACCGTGCACAGCAGCCAAGGCCTGACCATCAAAGACCCACAGAAGGTCTGGATCGTCGACGACTACATCCAGTGGAGCAATCTCGCGTACTTGGCTGTCTCTCGAGTCCAGTACCTCAACCAGCTCGCCCGGTGCTGCCCCCCACCAGACGCCGACGGCCGCCCCCCGCCGGTTTACGACGAGGCTGTTGCCCGCAAGAACATCGGCCGGAAGCTCCAGGCCTACAAGCGCGTTGACGCCGCCAAGGGGCATAAGTGCAACCTTCGTCTTCGTATAAAGGACGTCGAAGCTCTGAAGGAGAAACAGAGCAACCGGTGTGCTTCCTGCAACATCAACCTCTTCTGGTGCTATGAGCCAAAGGAGACACGGCAGTTCAACGTCGACCGGATCGACAACGCAAAGGGCCATACACGTGACAACGTGCGGCTAGCATGCCTCGAGTGTAACCGAAAACGAGGAGCCGCGGCACTCACCCATTGTGAAGCAACAAAAAATGATGGGGTACCCCTGGGAAATGTTTCGGCAGGCCAGTTGCAAGACCTCTTTGACTCCATCTAGGTCTATACCGAAGATATAAGACGTCGCGGAGGCTGCTGTGTATCAGAGGGGACTACCAGTAGTTCTTCGCGTACGAACCCGCGAGGGGGCCCATCTATGAGGTAATACACAACAGGAGCCCCACTTTTCGCCACGGTGCGCCCTAGCCGGTACACTTGGAGGGACCACACAGGGTCAGTGGCGCGACGCCGTCCACCCTCAAGTTCGCCGGGCTGATAGAGGAAGCGAACACCAACCCCCGAAGGGAGCTTCTGCTCTTGAAGGCCAACAGGGCGGCCGGGAACCGTAGAAGAGGGCTTTCCACTCACAGACTTTGCCCTAATGGCCTCAGAAGGTCGCTTACCGGTCAGCCGGGTGACCTCTCCATTCAGAGCAGAGACAACCGCAGGCAGCCGCCGCACCCACTTTGTGGATCGTCCACCAACAGGCAACCGCATCTCTTGGGCGTACTGGTGGCCGAAGAGCCTCTCAGACAGAGTTCTATTCCAACGCTCCACGATTCCTTGGTCCCGGTGGTCACCGACCCGGCCGCGCCTAGTCTCGACGTTGTGCCTAGCAAGGAGTTGGCTAACTGCCCCCATAAATTCGCGTCCAGGGTCCACCTGCAGCATCTTGGGCCACGTCAGAGGCCCCCGTTTGTAAATGCGAGACAGGGCATCGGCGACCTCTGCTGCGCCCTTGCTAGTCAACGGCTCGGCCTCCTTGTACCGCGAGGCAACGTCTACTACGGTTAGGGCGTACTTATAGGTCTTTCGTCCCACGCGGTCGTGGGGAAGAAAGAGCAGGTCAGCTTGATGGACCTCATTTGGCACCTGGACATCAAACTTAGGTCTCGGTATGTGCCGCGCCGCAGGTAGGTAGATCTGCCAGATGGCTTGTTTCTTCAGCCAGTTCTTAGCCGCATCGAGAGGGACCCCCGCTGCAGACGCCAGCTTCTTGATGGCGGCGATTCCTTTCCAGTAGCCCCCGGGGCTGTAGTAAATCCTCGACAGGCGAGAGTCCATTGGCAAGACTTGCCATGTACTCCAGAAGCCTAACCAACCTCCAACACTCCAATGCCAAGGGCTCGGGCAGTTGTCCAGTTGTTTCTAGGAGGTTCGTCGGGCCAGTCAAAACTTTTGCGGCGAAACTTATTGCCGCTCTCTCATTCGACCGCCAAATCTCGAGCGAGGTCTGCGCGATATCGATTACTGCGCGGAAACCGGGAATTTTGTGGCGGCGAGCGCTGTGCCCAACCGAAAGGATTGCAAAGTATAACTCTTCAGGAAGACCCATCGCGTATATAGACCGGAAAAAATTGGGGTCTCACCGACTATCTCTTAGCGATATAGTATGTCACAAGGCCGGTTACGAGCATACCCCCGATAACAAATGAAATCTCGCGGTCCTTTTGGGCGCTGCTCGGTGTATAGAAGTCGGAAAGCTGGGGCTCGGGCTCTAGGGGGGCGAGGTTTTCCCCTGTGAGGCGGGTGTACTCGCGCCATGCTGCTTCGGCGTCTTGGAAATCCTGGACTGCCTGGTATTGTTCCCTGAGCTTTTTGTTTATCCAGTCAAGGCGTTCAGTACGCCTCTCAGACCATTGTTCCTGGGCGGTCTGCATCTGCTCCATGGCCTTGTCGTGTCTTTTCTGTTCTTCTAGTGTGTCTCCGCTGTCTTCTTTGTCGAGCTGCGAAAAGTAGTAGTTGCTCCCCGAGAACGCCAGAGCGTTCACTATGGCGCCTCCGACCATCATCAAAACGGCAGAAGCCATTGTGCTACTACGGAAAAATGTTAGAGGGAATAATCCCACGTTTAATTAACTCGTCCTTAGTTAAAATGGCGAACGAGACATTCATAAACATCATCCCGGCATCGCGCGCCGTAGTGTCGAGTTTTGGTAAGCTCCCTTTGATGGCCATCTGGGTGAGCTTAGCATACCCTATCGAAAGCCCGCTGACAAGGGCGGCATGATACATTGTGTTCGCTATAACTTTTCCGTCAATCGAAGCCATGGTGTTGTTATTCTATATAATGGGGATTGTGCGCAACCTTTAATTGCTGAGCAGGACCCGCGCTGCTTTTCAGGGTGGTCTTTTTCTCCTTTGGCGGCGGCGGTTCTGCGCGGTGAAACTTAGACCAATAGACCAGCCCCCCGACAGCGGCCACCAGTGTGCCTAAATATAACATAGAGACTTCTTCTTTTTTATCGCTGCGTCGGAGCGGAGCGGCTTCCGGGGCGGCTTCCGCGGCGGGCGGGTCGGCCACGAACGCGGGATCCCGCAGAGCCTCCTTGGCTTCCGCGAGTTCTCTCTCAAGTCGCTCCGACTTGGCTTTCCTGGCGGCGGCGCCGGCACGCCCCGCGGCAGCCTTCTTCTCGTTTTTAGACGGCTGGCTGGGGGCCGTCACCCTCAAAACAGGTTGAGACTGTGGCTCCATCTGCTTGGTTGTCTCCGGCGGCTCCGTCGGCGTGGTTGTCTCCGGCGAATCCGACGGCGGAGTCACATTGCTGTCTCTCGAGTCCATCTTCTTCTATATTCTTTGGACACCGGTGTCCAAATTGGCAGTACTTAGCCGTGGTCAACGCCACGGTGATCGGCGCCAGAAGATTTCCATAGCGGTAATACAATTCGCAAGCAGTTCTGTTGAGCACGCGGTCGACAATCAGGTCGGACTCGAGGTCCTCCATGAGAGGCTGCCGGTTCTCTGGCGGTAACGGGAGAAACATAGTGGCCACGGTCGTATAGAGCTGCAGCGCAGCCTTCCCCAGCGTTTTTGTCATGCAAACACCGAGTCGTGCCTCGTAGCGGGTGTAGATTTTTCTAACCTCGTCGTCGTCCATTTTGTCGATTTCTTCCAAGGACAGGGACTTCCCAAGGTACTTTCTGGCCTGCCCCCCTGCTGCGATAATGGCCAGCCTATCGCGCTGTTCCGCCACCGTTGTAGTCTGTGGCACAGCTGGTACCGACGCTGAAGGCGCAGCGGGCGCTTGTACCTCGGTTTCATTGGCGAGTAGTCCGTCGAGCAAATCGCCCATTTTCTTTTCGAAGGTCTTTGTATGTAATAAAGTTATAAGTTTCCTAATTTCTCGCCTAGCTTTAATATATTGGTGGACTACCCACAGGAGAACCACAAGTGTGGTCAAGGAGAGAGCCGTGTTTAATATTGTTAACAACATTAGCTAAGCAAATGATAAACATCAGCTAAGCAAATGATAAACATCAGCTAAGCAAATGATATGAAGATGGTTGTGAAGTGTTTAACAACAGCTTCGCATGTTTTTTCAAGGCTAGCTGACACCTAACGGCTACTCGTTCTTCCCGGTTCGCTATGACGTCGTTCTCCCGGAGGCACTCCTCGAAAGAGTCTCGGTCCTTACAGTGGAACAAAGCCACCCACTGGGTCTGTTCACGCAGGTCTTTGAGGACCGAATTGTATCGCTGAGACAGCACCCAGACGGATTGCTGGGCGAGAAGGCCAACTCCGAGAGGGTGTCTTTCTTTTTCGTCATCGCCTGCGAGGCGCTGCAGTCGTCGATGATGAAAAGGGTCGGCTCGCCCTTGAAACGGTGGTACCAAAAGCGGAGCCAATCGTGCAGGCGTTCGCCCGGGTCGACAATAAACACCTCAGGGTCCCCCCCCATATCCATGGACGACCCTGGTAGGTGGTGTTGTGCCGGATGGTGGGGCAAAGTATGACGATGTGGTGGAAGATCCCGCGATAGGGCCCCTCGAGGAGGTCTAGGGCGAATACTGTCTTCCCGCAGCCTGTTTGCCCGCAAATGATCGCCGAGTGGGGGGAGTGGGGTAAGGGGGCTCTAATAGAGGACGGAGACGATGCGGCCATCCTCCAGGTTAAGTTGGGCATCCATGACCACGTACAAATAGATGTTCAAAGCGCCAGCGGCCTCGGCCTTCTTGTCGATCTGGATGGTAATACCTTCGCTGGCGTTCTCTACGCGACGCCCGTTGCCGTGGAGCTGATCGTCATCACTCGACCGCAGGTCCAGCCACAGGCAGTACTTACTGGTAAAGTACTCGCCTAGAGACACGTCCGCTAGAGCAAGGTCTTTCGCGACCGCGCCTGTCACGGGGCTACGCTTAGGACCGCCTGCGTAAAGGTTTCTGGATTCGTCCCACTGTTGGTACGCGCGGAGCCCCTGGCTGTACAATTGATTCGGGACGCCTTCGATTGTGACCTCTACCTTGGTAAGTTGGGGGTTGTAGAAAGCCTCGGTGTCGCGCTTGTAGGCAGCTGCGGGGTCCTCGAATAACATAAGAACACCCTTCATGGAACGCGCGGGGACGTTGAGATTGATGTTCCAGAGCGTGTCGCTTTTGTTGTATGTGATCTTGCGGTGGCGCAGAACGCGGTCGTACAGGATCGCCAAGGAGCTAGCGTACTGGTTGCGGATATTTCGGGCGAGGCTCTCGTTGGTGACCTTGTCGAACTCGAGGCAGATGTTATCGATCGTGTAGCTGCCGTCACCATTGGCCGCTATGACTCGACTGTAGTCGTTGAAAGTGAGCTCGTATTCGAGGCGGTCCCCAAGGGCCGCCTGGTGGAAGGGCATGTGGGACTCGAGCAGTTCGAAGTCCAGCGGCACGAAGAAGCGGTTTCCATACGCGGTGGCAATGGCCTGGTCGACGGCAACGTTCGAAGCGTCTCCTGCGCCGACACGAAGTTTGGTCGCGTTTCGGTTGGTAGTAGTGTCAATTCCCTGGTATTGGGCGTTCTCCCGCTCTCGAGCGGTCTTCCAGAGGTCTTGATAGCAGTAATATACGTCGCTGTCATCGATAGACATCACCTCGTTGCCGGAGATTTTAATGGTCAATTTTTTTACCACGGCGCGGCCTATATTCTGGACCAGGGTCCGATTGGCGTCGGTCGAGGTCAGCGAGATGGTGAACGCCAGTCTCGCGGATCCGGGCACGACAACGTCACTGCTCCCCAGATTTGGGAAGCGGACCAGCAACTGTTGGCTCTGATCAATCGTCGACGGGTTGTTGGTGACAACAACTGATTGCCGCACAGCCTTGACCCCGAGGGGCTCGCGGAGACGGCGGTAAGGATTGAGTTTTCTCCCGTATGCGCTCGAAGCCATGATATATTGAACTCGGGTAAACTGATCTTCAATACAAAAACACCATGGAGGATTATCGTCCCGAGGATAGTGCGTTTGGTCATACCAATGAGGTTTCCCCTGGTGCTTTTGCCGATGACATCCCCCTCAAAGTTTATACTCCTCCCGAAGCCATGGGCGGTGGCGACACTATCACCCCGGGCGGCAACGCGGAAACCTCAATCAGTACCGGGAACGTCGACGCCTATGGAAAACCGATGATTTTCCCCGATACTCCCCACATCACTCCTTCCACCAGACCTGGAGACAACATCGGGAACCTTCGGGATGAACTCAAAGACACCGAATTAGACGACGCGAAAAAAAACGTGGTAAATAAATTATACAATTCGATTGCAGAAGAGTATGGCTTGACCATCCCCGAAAAAATTCCCTATGACCAATTCTGACGGTGAATCGGCGCCCATCGGTATAACTAGCCCCTTTTCGCCGGTGTCGTTTTTCGCGTCTGGGGGGGCAACACTTTTATTTAGGCCTTTATTAAGGCTGGTGGCGACTATTATATTGTTGTTGTAGCCCACTATCTTACCAATACGGAGGAGCAGGTCTCCTGGGGCCATGACAAGACCCTCCCCAAAGGAAAAGTTGATCTCAGAGCTGGCATTTTGCACGACATCCTGATAACGGATTATTGCTGCTTGGGCGTCCACAGGAGAAGCAATGGCAGTTTCTACGTTCGTCTTAAACTGTGTTTGCGCACGGAAGGCCGCCCCGGTGCCAAGAATGCCTGTGCGGATCTGGACCTGGGCGGTGAGGACGGACCACACGTAAGTCTGGATACTATCAGCCAACCTCTCAACCCCGGGGCGGGTTAATCCATCTGACTTATTGAGCATGAACAATCTCCAAGCCCTGGATACTGCGTCGGTCTCCTGCTTAATGTAGTCCACGTGGAAATCGTCGTTTGCCTTTTGTGTAAAAGACATTTTGCCCGGGAGAAACTCCCCGTCACCAATTAGGCAATATCCGCGGCCGGGAAAGTAGTTGAAGGCTTGACCGAACCCCTGGTTGGGGCCACTGACCTTCCAATCGGAGTTCGGGGACACACCGAATTCGTCGCAGATTTTCTCGTACCCCTTGCGGTCGTAAGAGTTTTTCATCGCATTCCATGTCTCATCATAGGGTAGTGGGGCCTGTATCTCTTCCAGTATACGGCGTATTTGGTAGCACACATGAAAGCGGTAGACAGACTGCAGAAGGCCATCATCGGGAGGCAAATGATCCTCCACCGAAACTCCACAACCTGTGGTGGCGCACCAAACGGCGAAGTTTAACTGGTTTTGCCAAAACTGCATCGGTGTTGCATGCCAAGCCTAGAGCGGTTTGTCTGAATAGCTCGTAGGCAGAATATAGTGTTCGAAGACATCGGGGTACTTAGCCTCGAAGAATTTCTGCGGGTCGTCGGCCTGGACTTGAACCCGGCCTTTTCTAAGATTGCCAACATCGCGAGCCGCGGTTTTTTGGAGGCCGGGATTGTACTTGGCTTCACTATTAAACTTGAAAGCCTTCGCATTCATATTGGGCCAGTATGTTCCACACACTTTCGAACGTTCAAAGGGGGGAGGCAATCCCCCTCCTGCGGTGCATCGACAACCGCGATGGGCACCTCTCCATTGGTTTGCGATCGATAACCTTCGCCGCGGGGTGGTACAATATTGAAAAGGGGGAGAAATTTTCTTGGAAAAACACCGGCTCCGCGGTAGAAGAATCCCTCACCATCCCACCCGGCCTGTATGGTTTCGACCGGCTGCAGGAGGTTCTCAAGGGGGCCAGCCACACGCTAACGGTCTGTGGAGAGAACGGGTTGATCACCCTAACAGTCGCCCCCGGGTGGGCAATCCTTCTATCCGATGGTCTGCTGGCGCTTCTCGGCCTGGACGACGGCCTCGGCGGAGTCTGGCTCGACGACGGTGTGTATACGGGCGATCGCCCTGTAAACTTTGCGACGCGGCAAATGCTGTGGGTCCATCTCGAAGAACTCAACACATCCGGAAATATCGCCGATGGGGCTCCTTCGACACTCCTGGCCTGCGTCGGGTTGGGGCGACACGCCTTCGGGGACATTAACACGGTCCGAATGGAGTGCCCCGAATTTAAACGCCTTCGCGATGGAACGATAAGCGAGTTGAAGGTCTCGATTAGGGATGCAAATGGGAAACTTTCCAACCAAGACCTCCCGATCCACGTTGCGCTTGAACTCGTCGCCAGAAAATGAGTATCTTCGGCGAGAGGATCCGCCGCCCGGCGCCGGACATTGGCACGACCCTATCAGACTATGCCAAAAAACACTATGTCGATACGCAGGACGGCACCATCAGCGAGGCTTTAAAGCACTTTAAGGCCCAACTCGTTTCCGACTTATCAGAATATGCTAAAAAACACTATGTCGATGCACAGGACGACACCATCAGCGAGGCTTTAAAGAACTTTAAGGCCCAACTCGTTTCCGACTTATCAGACTATGCCAAAAAACACTACGTCGATGCCCAGGATGCCCTCCGTGTCCTGAAGGCGGGCGACACCATGACAGGTGACCTAACCATGGCTCGGAGCCGTGTGCGCGGGCTGCCCACGAGTAAGGCAGGTCCAAGATTACAAAGCGACGAGGCGGTCTCTCAATTCGAAACCGTGGAAGTCATCATCGAGGCTTTAAAGCACTTTAAGGCCCAAATAGTTTCCGACCTATCAGAACATGCCAAAAAAAACTACGTCGATGCGCAGGACGACACCATCAGCGAGGCTTTAAAGAACTTTAAGGCCCAACTCGTTTCCGACTTATCAGAATATGTCAAAAAAGACTACGTCGATGCACAGGACGGCACCATCAGCGAGGCTTTAAAGAACTTTAAGGCCCAACTCGTTTCCGACTTATCAGACTATGCCAAAAAACACTACGTCGATGCCCAGGATGCCCTCCGTGTCCTGAAGGCGGGCGACACCATGACAGGTGACCTAACCATGGCTCGGAGCCGTGTGCGCGGGCTGCCCACGAGTAAGGCAGGTCCAAGATTACAAAGCGACGAGGCGGTCTCTCAATTCGAAACCGTGGAAGTCATCATCGAGGCTTTAAAGCACTTTAAGGCCCAAATAGTTTCCGACCTATCAGAATATACCAAAAAAGACTACGTCGATGCGCAGGATGGCCTTCGTGTCCTGAAAGCGGGCGACACCATGGTTAAGCGTAAGCCCTTGATAACTGTATGGGCCGAAAATAAGAGATCGATGGTGGATAAGCGATATGAGTGGTCGTTTGGCAGCGATGCGGCTAGGGGCTATGCGAATGGGGGCTACCCCATGTTGGCCGCAGGTAGGGTCCTCCGTATGGGTCTGTCTACAACAGCACCTCACAACGGAGTATCCAACGCCAGTGTAAATATTTCGGTCAACGGAATGGAAAACAAGTCATATGGCGCGACCAGATTAGCAGGTCAAATCTCTGGTGTTTCTATTTTTGAAACCCCTTTAGAACTGGTGCAAGGAGATACCATCAACTTCAAATCAGTCACGCACAACCCCAAAATAGCGGGCGCGACGGTATCCCTACTAATTGAAGTTGACCTCTGAATGTAGATCTTCAAACTTTTATCGAAAATGAGTATCTTCGGTGAGAGGATCCACGGCGGGCCTGACACAGCTGGAGACTACGCAAAAAAGGACTATGTAGACGAACAGCTTGCCCTCCGTGTCCTAAAAACGGGCGACACCATGACGGGAGACCTGAACATGGGGGGGCGGCTGATTCGCGGGCTGTACCTGACTCAACCTATGGGCACGATAATAAACAGCGATGAGGCTATCTCTTCTTACAATGTAATGAAATTAATCAATACAGCTTTTCAGGCGGATCGGAACGTTCGTAGACCCTTAATCACTGTCTACGCAGAAGAGTACGGGTCTCTTACGAAGGGAGAATATGAGTGGTCCTTCGGGAACGGTGTGTCGGGCGGGAGCAGCAAACGGGGATATCCTATGGCGGTCTCGGGCCGACTCAAGTATATGAGCCTGGCTATAACAACATCGAGCAGCCGGCCCTCAGAGGCCCGGGTCGAAATAGTCATCAACGGGGTATTGAAACCTTTGCACGGTGTAACCAAACCCTTGGGCCAATTCTCTAGTTTTACAGAGTTTCAAACTCCTCTCGCGCTGGCCCATGGAGACATGCTAAATTTCAGGACGGCTACGACCAACTCAGAGGTCTCATCCGCCGTAGTGGCCTGCATACTGGAGATCGACACTAATTAAACCTCGGCTCGTTAAACTACAAGTTACCGACATGAAGCAAGAAACACCTTCAGCCCCTAGCGTTATCGAAATGACGCCGAATTCGGGCGCTCTATATCCAGAACTGTCGTCGGGCCAAGGCGCGCCCCCAGACCAGTCCTACCGCCTTCAGGAGATCTCTCGGATTCGTGAGCATCTCGAAGCCGAGCGGGATAAACGGGCGCAGTTGGAAAAAAAGTACCGCCGCGCTTCGAATATTTTGAATGGTTGTGATACGACTCTTCTCTTGATCAGCGCATTGACAGGTGTCGGCGGTGTGGGTCTTTTGAGCACGATTGTCGCGGCCCCCGTGGTGATAGGCTTCGAAGTTACCGCTTTGCTTTGCGGAGTCGCTGGAGCTGCAGGAAAAATTGTGGGCCGCCGCCTGGCCGTCAAAGTTAAAAAACATTGTGAAATCCGAGTCCTGGCGGCTAGTAAGCTGAATACAATCTCTGACCACGTTTCTCGCGCCCTCATGGACGGGGTGATCTCCGACGACGAGTTCAAGCTAATCGTCGAAGAGCTTCAGAAATATGACCCGCTGAAGGCCGAGATAAGGGCCGGGTCCCGAAAAAAACAGACCGCCACACTGGACGAGGAGACGAAGAATGCGCTTGTCCAACGCGGTCGAGACGAGGCCCGAGCCATCTTCATGAAGAAATTGGGTGCTCAATAGTCTTCTTTGCAAGGCCCCGCCCACCTCCGTGGAGCCCCTAGACCGACGTCTGGTTGTTGCGCGTGTTTTGCGTACATATACAATCTAAACCGAAACCGAACCGTAGGCTCCCAGCGCCAGATGTGTTTTGCGTACATATACAATCTAAACCGAAACCGAACCGTAGGCTCCCAGCGCCAGATGTGTTTTGCGTACATATACAATCTAAACCGAAACCGAACCGTAGGCTCCCAGCGCCAGATGTGTTTTGCGTACATATACAATCTAAACCGAAACCGAACCGTAGGCTCCCAGCGCCAGATGTGTTTTGCGTACATATACAATCTAAACCGAAACCGAACCGTAGGCTCCCAGCGCCAGATGTGTTTTGCGTACATATACAATCTAAACCGAAACCGAACCGTAGGCTCCCAGCGCCAGATGTGTTTTGCGTACATGCAGAATTGCCTCGCGAGTGCATGTACGAAAAAAGTGTTTTGAATTGGGGTCCGAGTGCATGTAGATGTGGTATGTTTTTCGTACATGCAGAATTGGGGTAATTGTGCATGTAGGTCGGGCGTGATTTACGTGCATTCATAATTGGGGCCCGAGGGTGTGTAGGCCAGGTACGTTTTGCGTACGTAAATAATTGGGATCTTCGATGTGCGGGTGCTGGGAGCCGCGGATTGCCGAACTAAATGGTATGATCACCCCTCCTGCTGCTGATGTGGAGAAAATTGAGCCCTTTTACCGATCGTGCTTCTCATACTGCCTCGTCCCTCTCTCTTTGTCCCTCCAACATGCTAAAAGACATAACCTCTTCCTCTGTAATCTCTTTCCATGCCTGCCGAACTTTAGTTACATCATAAAAATCGAATATCGGTGTGACGTCATTCTGATGACGGAAAAGTTTCATGAGAACACAGTAATGTCTTGGCGCGCATCCTCCCTCTCTCTCTCTCACTCTCCCTTCTCTCTCTCTCTCCCCTTCTCTCTCTCTCTATATATATATATATATATTGTAAAAAAAAAAAAATACATTTAAGTATGGAGAAACATTTCACCCTCCCCTTTTCCCCTAACACCACTTGTACATTGAGAATTACATCACAGCCTCTCTGACTGCAGGTAAACACAGACCAGTCTGATTCACGCCAGACGGCTACCCCTCCCCGATTGCACTTCTCGTGTCTGGCCTGGTGTGGACCAGGCAGTTGGCGTGGCTGGTCCCTCGCTGACCGCCAGTGACCGTGATTGGCCGTCCACTGACCAGAGTGGGCGGAGCTTGCTCGGTGGGACCAGCTACCACCCAGGGGACATCCCCCTTACTATAGTCCTACCCCTCTCTCGGTCTCTCTCTCTCTCTCTCTCTCTCTCTCTCTCTCTCTCTCTTTCTCTCCCTTCCTTCCCCTCTCTCTACCTTCCCTCCCTCCCTCTATCTCTCTCTCGCTCTCTCTCCACTCCCCCCTCTCTCTACCTTCCCTCCCTCCCTCTATCTCTCTCGCTCTCTCTCCACTCCCCCCTCTCTCTACCTTCCCTTCCTCCCTCTCTCTCTCTCCCTCTTTCTCTCCACTCCCCCCCCCTCCTCTCTCTCTCGACCAAGTCAGGGGTAGCTAACCGCTCGGCCAAGTTTAAGGGAATCTCACGACTGTGTTTCAAGGTCGTTGCTCAGATAAGTTTCGAGGCAAAGGACGGGGAAGACAGAGATAAGGAGGGACAGGTTCAGGGATAGACAGAGGGAGAAAGAGATTCTGAGAGAGAAACGAAGCAAGCGAGAGAAAGATACTGTATACCAAGAGAGTGAGAGATGAGGAAGCCAACTTAACAGACGTGTGAGAAGGGAAACTTAAGAAGGCCATCAACTTCTCTGAGAACAAACAAGCCCAACACATGTTTGTCTTTGCGTGGCTTCGAGTCATGCAATAAATCATACAGTGATGATACTCACATATTCATGAAGTATCTGCTTGCAAACTTCGGTTGACTTTAGTGCTAGATTTTTCTCAAGTCTAGTAGGCTTTATAATGGCGTTATGTGTAGTTTTGTCAGATTTTTTTTTACGTCATAACAGTGACGCATCCTTTCACAATAACGTCACTAACTCTTGTGTAGACATGAATGTAATGACGCTCTAATTTCCTAGCGGGAAATTATCGAGGTGATCAGAGGTTTAGAGAACCATTTGCACAAAATGCGGCAGACATTGAAACAGCTCCAGGGCTCTGTAGAGAACAGGGCAAACTTGGATCCTGAAGCGATCAAGTTAAGATTGTGAGAATGTATCTTTTGTAACCATAACCATATATCTGTACGCTTTTCTGTCCGTCCCTCCTATTTCTCCTCCTCCCTCTCTGTCATAACCGAAGCATCTAAATGTCATCAGCTCTGCCTTTGATCTCATTCTTTGTCCATAGAGCTTTATTTTCCAGTTTAGACAAGAGCTTTATTGTGAGCCTGTTTGGTTGATATGGTCCGTCCACAATAATGGGACCCTACGCCGTTTTTATGCAAATCAAAATTGCCGCCTTTGACACGGCGAAATTGAAAAAAAATGAAGTCCCCAATAAACCAACCCTTATTCTAGTACAAAGGTTGATCATACTCGACTTTTTTAAAAAATGTGAGGATGAGAATGCATGCACAGCATCAAGATGTCTACACACCCTCTGGCTAGCTGTCTTTCTGTTTTAACGTGTCACTTTAATCATCTTTTCAAGCCAAACTTGATAAAAAATACAAGGAAAATTAGCAACAACAAGATGTATTGATATTGTCGTTACCATCAAAAGATCGCACGCTAAGACTTAAAGCTCAGTTTACAGAAGGACAAAAACAAATTGAAGCGGAAGATAGGCATAACTGAGACGCAGTGCTAACCTGAGGTGAACGCTCGGCCGTCTTTGGACGCCATGAAATCTTCCCTGCAGCACAGCAGACCGTCCTGGCCCAGGTAAAACTCATCACCAGTGCACAGTTCACGTCTGCACATATTGCACCGGAAGCACTCCTGATGGTAAACATTGTCATGCGCACGACGCACCACAGCAGACGGTGCGATCACTTCGCGGCAGGAGGAGCAAGTGGCGCCGAAAATTCTGTGAATGTCAAACAACACGGTTTCTCTGATAGATGATACTACACGCGTGATGGTTTAGATCATTACATAACTCTAAATCCTTTTTTTATAATTAACTTTTTGTCTTACTTTCTGACAGATATAAAACAAAAGTAAGATGAACAAAAACAAAAATTCTGCAGTATTCGCGATTTGAGGCCAAAATCAATGGTTTTAACAAAGATGATTCCATGGTCTCGGCCTTGTTTATAACTTTCCAAGACTAGTTGACGTTTACCTAAAAAGGAAGTCATTGATATTTCCATCTCCTTTGATTTATGATGGGAACCATTCTTTCTGCTCGCATAATTTAGTATTAAAAATATTCCATACTTTTAATTATTATCATTTAAGTGTGAAATCTTTGATTCCTGATGTAAGTCGTTCAACACAATTTAATAGATTTTTGTCAAGTTACCAAACAAGGGCCTAAGTCTTACAAAAAAGAAATGACGCAATGAATAATTTGCTAAAACTGTTAGCGCCTGGAGTTTCATTTTCACAGCTACACAACGCTCGCTCCACACGGCCTCACTAAAACCTCTAATTACATGTAATTGTGTTTACAATTAACAACTTAAGCACATCAACTGCTTAACCTAAAGAGGTCTCAGAGCCCACCGCCTCCACCCCACCCCTCCTTTCATGGATGGTATTCAGTTTGCCAGGGCTTATAAGTTGACAATTAAGCTAAAACCATGGAGAGAAAGGTCTATATTTCTTAGTTATTGAATGAATCGTCCTTCAAACTAAGCCAAAAAACATGAAGTGAAAGGCCTATATTATTTTTTAAATTATTCAATATCTTGTTTCAAGACAAACACAGAGTTTTGGGCTCTGGAAAGGACTTTTTCCTGTGTTGAGTAACAGTGATAAAAACTACTAAGTGTGTCTCCCGCATCTTACAGGCCAGAAGGTGTTTAGGCCGGGAACAAGGAATTGTGGGTCAATTTGATGCTCACCTGAAGAAGTCATCCTGACACAGGAGGCGAGAATTCCCGGAATAGCAGAAGTGAGAAAGCGGGGCGTTGCAGACGTGGCACCGGAGACAGGCGGCATGCCAGGTGTGTCCCTCAAGTTGAAGCACGAACTTGTCCAGTATAGGCTGGGAACATCCGGCACACACTGACGGACCTGGACAAAGACAGAGGTCATCAAATGCTTCGTCTGGAAATACTCAAGCATGGTTCTTCTAACTTGAAATGACATTACTGAGAAAAAGAGAAAAATTTTAATCCAAGAAATAAATTTCATCATTCGGATGGCTGGAGCCAAATTTTTAATGCTCTCAAGTTAGTAACGACAACGACTTCAAGTCTAGCATCTTGTGGAGATTCTTTTCTAGGATAGAGACAAGAAAGAGTTCAAATCAATGTGAAAATGAAGTCTAGTCTTGTGCGTATCCCTCACATTATAAAAGGAAAACTTTGAAGAGGAAAAAAAGAAGAAAGAAACAAGGGTAAGGAATCTAACACACACACACACACTCTCCCCCCTCTCTTACTCTTTCTCTCTCTCTCTCTCTCTCTCTCTCTCTCTCTCTCTCTCTCTTTTATCTCCCCCCACCCCCTCAATTCCCCACGAATCTTTCTATTGATGAAAGAGTTTGTGGTAATTTAGTTTTAAAAAGGCAGAGAACTGGTGCAGTCTTTTCTAAAATTTGAGGTGTGGAGTCTGAGTTCAAATTGGGGAGGAAAACCCTGTAACTGTCATGGCTGACTAAAATCCTGCAGCTGTCATGGCTAGCTAAAACCCTGTAACTGTCATGGCTAGCTAAAATCCTGTGACTGTCATGGCTAACTAAAATCCTGTGACTGTCATGACTGACTAATTATCCTGCAACTGCCATGATTGACTTTCTTACCGACATGCAGTGTGTGACCAGGAAACCCTGAGCCCGTGGGAAGTGTCGGGGAGGCGGGGTTATTTCCCCTGCTGCACCGGTCTCCTGGTCCCTGCACAGGTGCATACGGACCAGGGTAGATGGCGCTGTGTTCGGACGGTGGCAGTATCCCTGGACCACCGGTCATCATTGTGAGCTGCTCTGGTCAGCCTGGCTCAGGAGGCCAACCTACGCGGTATGATACTAGATTTGTGGACGGGATTTAAACAAAACAGATGAATGAGTAATAGCAACTACGGGATGTACACAGGATAACTACAAAGGAGAACAGGGATGGAGATCTATAGAGATGAAGGGGTCTGGAAGGGGGCGGGAGGTGAGAGGAAAAAGGGAGGGGGGGGGGTGAAGGTTAAGCAAGAGATGAAGGAGCAAGAAAACAAGAATTGTAGCAATTCATCAAGTATAGAATAGTTTTAGCAAAAATTATAATAATTGATAGTTATGATGATGATGATAATAATAATAACAACAACAACAACAACAACAACAACAACAACAACAACAATAATAACAATAATAATAATAATAATAATAATAATAATAATAATAATAATAATAATAATAATAATAATAATAATAATAATAATAATAATAATAATAATAATAACAATTCGTATATTATATACTCTTAAAAAAATAAATAAAAAAAACGAGCAAAGAAAATTTAACATGGTCATGTGAAACTGTAATACTATACAGTGCCGTATTATTCAACTCTTAGTTACATCATTTTTTTGTTTTATTTGTTCATATTTATTTATCCATGACTTTTTTTCCCCTTTGATTCTATCTTAATGTATTTATTCATTAAGTTCCTTACAGTAATTTATCCAAGACTCAATTGCTTAAGATGTAGGGGGCAAGCTAATTGTTTTTCCTTCTTTGTTGTAAACAAAAATCTGTTTCTTGTTGATTTATACATTATTGTTTTTTTTTTTTCTCTCTTTCTTTACTAATTTATTTATTGATTAAACTTGCTACGGTAACTTATGCAAGACTTGACAGTAAAAATGCAAGGTACACTTTAAATGTTTTGTCCCTTTGTTGTGAAAAAGAATTGTGTTCCTTATATATATTTATTTATTTCCGTCTGTCTTCCTTAACTCATTTATTCATTTGATTCTTTATAGTAATTTTTCCAAGACTTGAAAATAAAGATGCAAAGTGCAATGTAATCGTTTTTGTACTGTCACTTTGTTGTAAAAAATTTTGTTCTCATTAATATTTTAAGAGCATTGAATAAACATTCGGTTTAAAAACAAAAATACGAAGGATTTCCTAAAGTCTCTAATTTGTAAGCATAAATGAAATAAGAGTTAAAAAAAAAAAATACAACGGGTACTTAAACGCGGCAGGTATAAACTAAAAGCAAATCAATTCTTATCTACTAATTTGATTCTTAATTTGGACAGTTTTTTTTATAGTTTTTTCTTAATTTCTTCCCCTCTTACACATACAGACATTTTTCCTCCTTTCTCTCTCTTTCTCTCTTTCTTTTTTTTCCCTTGCATAGTTGTATAAGATTATGGTCTTCATTTAAAAATAATAAACTCTACTCTAAGCCTTTCAAAGATTAGGCCTCATTTGTAAGGTAATCTAAAATATTGGGAGTCTATTATTTTAATCATATATATTCATTATTTCACCATAACATAAAATTATCAAGCAAGTCTACCACTGGCATAATTATAAACAAAAAAAGATGTAAAGAAATACTGAAATATTATTTTAGTATATAGAAGTTTTAAACAAATAAAAGTGAGTTAAGATTCTTTTTTTTTAATTATGCAAAAAAAATAAAATATTATTAAAACCTTATTTAAATTACAAAGATAAAAAAAAAATATTAAAAAAAAAGAGGATGAAAAAAACAAACAAACAAAGGTGAGCTCTCTTTTTATAAAATAATCAGAAAGCGAGTAGCCGACATGTTATTATGAACACACGATTCCAGTATTTTATCATTTTAGTGATTAAGAATATATTCTATTTCTCATTATAATAATACTTAAAAACAACTTCAATATTTCTCATATTGCACAAAATTTACGATGATAACCTTGATGTTATTATAACATGAAAACAATAATATGTTTATGTTTTCCTTTGATAGACACATAGCCTAAAGACTAAAACTAGTGCTCATTATTAACTTTGTAAAAATAAATATAGTTTCATTCGCCAACGTTTCCCACATTACAGAATAATCAAACAGTTTTAAAAGCAGTTAGCTTTGGATTATTCTGTCAATAAAAATACCAAACACGTTTGTACTTTTTACAAACCCAATCATGAATCTTTGCATGATTGGGTTTAATAAATGTATTTTGCGAAGTAACTTTTTTCTTGTTTTACAAACGCCCTTTAAGTTCCTGGACAATCTTTTCTGAAAGTTCTTTAAGGTTTAAGACAAAAAAAACTCCCCCATTTTGTGGGTATCATTTTTTTTTTATTTTATTGTGCAAAGAAAGTGGAAAAGAGTAAACTAAAAAAAGGTTGTTTTGCTTTGTCTGCAAGAAATGAATTTTCCTCTCGTTTAGACTAGCAAATAACAGATTATAAAATTATATATCCTTTATAACATATCAACATATTTAAATCTCGATTTCTTAGGGATGGTTAATCTGAAATCAATATCTTACTACCTGGAAAACAAAATAATAGAAAAAAAAATAATTTCCTTTATATTCTGTAATATAACTACAATAGGAAATGGTTAAGAGAATTTTGAAATTTTTCTTCTGAAAAACAAAAGATTTGTTTAAATTTGATTTTAAAAAGAAAACAATGTTTAGGTAAATCAATGCCAGGGGAATCAATTTGTTAGATCTTTTCATCCAATAAGTCTTGAAAATTCTGCATTTATTCATTTACTTGATTTCCATTTTGCACTTTATGTATATTTTCATCTCTTCTTTTTCAATAGAACATTAATATATATTGTGTTTAATGTTTTATAAACAAATTTTTCGATGATATAATTTATTCGAGACAAAGTAAATGTGTGCATGAATTTTTTTTTTTTATTTCAATTTTAATTTTCTCTAATTACTTTGATTGACCTGTGATCGTACTGGTATTTTTTTTTCTTTGTTAATGTTTCTTTTTTATCTTTCTCTCCTCTCATTCCATGTTTTGTCCTTTCATATCGTGTACCAGAGACTTTTTTTTTCTTTTCTCCGACTTATAACAAAATAAAAAGAATGTTTTTAATATCAATCAAATATTTGAAAAGCCCAGTTTACAGTTTGGCATACCTCCACATGGTTAGTTGTTGTTTTTTTGTTTTGTTTTGTTTTTTTTTTGTTTTTGTTTTTTTAGTTTTAGATACTTTAAACAAGTAAATTCTATTTTCACAGTCGTATTCCACTTTAAAGTTTTCAGATTTACAAAACACTACATTGCAACCCCAAATTTAGGGAACATTTCTGTGCTATGATTTTGTTCTCATACCTTATACATTGCATTTTATTATCTTGGTATAAAAAGAAGAGAAAAAAAAAAAAAAACTTGGTTAATTGTGCTGTGTATATACTCATTTAAAAAAAAGAAATCGAATAATTATACAAAACTAAATTCCTGCTCTCATTCACACTGATTATGAAGAAACTCCAGGCAAAAAAAAAATTGTTTTCAAAATTGAAAATGATTCAATGTATCTTTAAAATAATTTTTTAACGCCTATGACCTGAGGGCGAAGCTAAGTGTCCGCAGATTTCATTAATACCGATCTTCATTGGAAAAGCTTGTTTAAAACTTGAAATCTATAAAATCAAAGTATTTTTTCTTAAGTTGCGACTCTTAACATATTATATTCATAAGATGAAAATAAAATACTCCTGGTGCTACAATTCTTAACATACACATAATCTTTTGTTGATGTTTAACTGATCGAAACTGTCCGAAAACAAATTGTAAGACAAAAGAAGGAAATAGTCACAACATGGAACACAATTACGTTGTCACGAGTCCATTTCCCAGAACTGATCAACTCAGATTTGTTTACTGGAAGGTAGGGCAATCTTTGTGGAGTGAGGTATAAACTTCGTGCCAGGTGGACATCTGCACTGTGCATCTATCTATGGCCAGATGCAAACAAAATGTTATGATTTTTCTATCCTTGGAGATCTATACTATACATTTATCTGCGAAGATCTAGTTTATGGTCGGACGTAAACAAAATGTTATGATCTTCTATAACTGAAGACCTGTACTGACATCTATTTACGGATAGATCTAATTCCTAGCCAGGTGTAAACAGAATGGTATGATTGTTCTATACCTGGAAATCTAAACCGGGCATCTACCTACCGAGATCTAAATCTAGTTTATGGCCAGACATATAAAAAAATGTTATGATCGTTCTAACCCTTGTGTGTTGAGATGCTTTGACTAGGGGGGCAGAGCTAGAAAAATGATTGGGCTACAATGAGGGCAGAACCAGTAGTGTCGATCCTCTGACCACTGTTAGTAGTCAGTTAGTCAGTCATGATTGGTCAAGGTGTGGACGGCTGGCGCGCTATGATTGGTAAAATCTTCTCAAGGTAACTGGACATTGCGGGAGAATTTGAAAGGGTTAACTGAGGGGGGGTTTGGGGGGGGGAGGCAGAAATATGCGGAAGAGAAATATGTACAGAGGCTGTGTGTATGTGTTTGTGAAGGGCAGAGTGAGAGGGACAGAGCGAGCGAGCGAGAGAGAGAGAGAGAGAGAGAGAGAGAGAGAGAGAGAGAGAGAGAGAGAGAGAGAGAGAGAGAGAGAGAGAGAGAGAGAGAGAGAGAGAGAGAGAGAGAGAGAGATTTAAATAGAGAGATTAGCAAGTACAAAAAGAAAGAAAGATCGAGTTAAAGCTAGACACCAAAAAGGTGTAAATGTCGCCACCAACATCGGAAAAATGTTTTTCGGACTCCTCCACACGTGCTTCCCAACAAACAACAAGCTGCACAAAATATTAAATAAAAACACTGTAAAGCTAAGCTACAGCTGCATGCAGAATATGAAACACATCATTTCTAACCACAATAAAACAGTCCTTGAATCTACAAAGGTAAAGGAATCACAAGGCAAGACTTGCAACTGCAGGGATAAACAATCTTGCCCACTCAAAGGCCAGTGCCTTCAAAGGGGAGTGGTCTACAAGGCAACTGTGGAACAGAAACCCTCGAAAACACAAGACACCTATATAGGAATCACAGAAAATTAGTTCAAAACCAGATACAATCAGTACACGTCCAGCTTTCGACTCCACCACAAGAAATCAGCCACGACTTTAAGTGAATTCATGTAAAGAATCTAAAACCGAATACCACGTATCATGGGCTGAAATCGAAAGAGCGCAGCCATACTCGGCGGCGACAAACAGATGCAACCTTTGCATAGCAGAAAAATACTTCATTCTACACACAAAACCAAGCCTCAACAAAAGAAGGGAAATATTTTCATCGTGCTCCCACCGGAAAAAACATTTACTACAAAACTATCAGTGGCCCGGAAACGAAAATAAACAACAACACAAGGTCGGAACGGCAAGCGCAAACGAACACGCCTCAGTCATACCCGAAGAGAGCGGAGGACAAGCAACAGCTTTGTCCTCCGCTTGAAACACAAGTGTAGTATGCATGGAAATTTAAGGTAAGATCTTCTATATTTATATATATATATATATATATATATATATATATATATATATATATATATATATATATATAAATATCTTCGAGACAAGTGACAGGTGCCTTCCCAAGCTGCAGGCAAGCCCTGTGAACTCTCCATCTGAAACAGAACACGATTCGGCATCTCCGAGACCAGCATCGGTGTGCAGACGAGAAGCGCAGAGCCTCATCGATCTGATGTTCGGAGAACAACGGCGAGTAATCCAGTCGGCCATAGAGCTGGACATGACATAAGAGTAGCTAGAGCAGCTACCCAGTGGTCAGCGAATGACCATCCGTGTTTCAGGAAATTCGCTGATCAGTTGAAGGTCAACGTTCTGTACGGAATGAAGGCTGGAAGAGTTATGCAACCTAATTATTTTTCATATTGAAAGCAGATCTGTCCGATTTATGAAAGAAGAAGAAGAAGAAAAAGATGACGACGACGACGATGATTTTGATGATGATGATAATAATAAAATAATAAGAAAAATAATATCAACAATAATAAAAACTAGTACAACACTACTACTGCTACTACTGCTACTACTACTACTACTACTACTACTACTACTACTACTACTACTACTACTACTACTACTACTACTACTACTACTACTACTACTACTACTACTACTACTACTACTACTACTACTACTACTACTACTACTACTACTACTACTACTACTACTACTACTACTACCACTACCACTACTACCACTACCACTACTACCACTACTACTACTACTACTACTACTTCTACTACTACTACTACTACTACTACTACTACTACTACTACCACTACTACCACTACCACTACTACTGCTACTACTACTACTACTACAACTACTACTACTACTACTACTACTACTACTACTACTACTATTACTACTACTACTACTACTACTACTACTACTACTACTACTACTACTACTACTACTACTACTACTACTACTACTACTACTACTACTACTACTACTATCACCAATTAAACTACTTTTTCTCTCACTCCTGTTTTCATTACTACCACTCTTGTTGCCACTCCTATTCCTACATCTTGCGTGTCGGAATCCTCAACATATACCACGTTGACGTCCTGCGCAATCTTGTCCTCACACAGAATGGAGAACCACAGCGTGCACTGGTGGGGATTGGGGGACATGCCCTGGCACCGTCACATGCGCACGAGCTCATATCACCGGAGCAGTGGGACAAACTGTCAAAATTAATGAACAACAAAATCAGTAATTGCGGATGCTGATGCGGCCTGCACGCAGAGCAGGCACTGTGATTTCAGCAGACGATAACACCCTGGCCTTCAACAGCACGCCAGGGTCAGGCCAAGAAACCATGTCAGCGGAAACGCAAAAGGAGCAAGAAACCAGCAGCATGAGTCAGGAGAAGACTAGGATAACAAGATCAGAAATAAAAGATCTGAGAGGGTATATCTCGGATTGCTGCTGGACCGTAGCTCTCAATCATAGTCGCCTGCCTGCTTTGCTTTCATAATGGCAGCTTGTTTTTCGTGCTTAACGGGCTAGCCGCATTGTTTTTTCTCATTTTCGACTCTATATTGTTTAGATCTTTTGCTTACTACATGTTCTGCTCTGTATTATTTAGCACTTTTGCTTACTTCATAATTTACTCTGTATTATTTAGCACTTTTGCTTTAACTACATCTTGTACTCTGTATTATTTATTTGTATTATTTAGGACTTTTTCCATACTACATGTTGTACTCTGTATTATTTAGCATTTTTTCTTACTGCATGATGTACTCTGTATTTTTAGGACCTTTTCTTCCTACAATTTGTACGCTGTATTACATGTATTTAGTAATTTTCATTACTGCATGTTGTACTCTGTATTATTAAGAACTTTTGTTTACTTCATAATTTACTCTGCATTGTTTAGGACTTTTGCTTACTTCATAATTTACTCTGTATTATCTAGTACTTTTTATTACTACATGTTGTACTCTGTATTATTTAGTGCTTTTTCTTACTACATGTTGTACTCTGTATTATTTTGTACTTTTTCTTACCACATGTTGCATTCTGTATTATTAAGTACTTTTGATTACTACATGTTGTACTTGCAATCATTGTATTGTTATCCTCCATCAGGACTTCTGTACCTGCCCTCCTGTATTAACTATGCCTTTTGGACCGGAGGTATAACTCTGTTTTACCATACACCAGACATGTCACCAGCTGCCCTTTTCATGTTTCAGAGGGATTGTCTCCTTGAATGTCTGCTTCAACTATTACGACGTCTCTTCTGGGTTATAATGATGTTAGATTGTCAGTTCGTCCACAGTAATGTCTTGAGGTAACAAAGTGTCGCATACCTGAATGTAAAAATGTTCCTGATCTCCCCCCCTCGACAAAACCAGAATTGTTTGTCTCGTAACGGAGCATGCCCAGGCAACATAAAGACAGAAAAACATGAGTGGTAGGTACCTTTGAGTCGAATGTATAAAACGTGCTTTAACTGTAACTTTGTCTTTAAAAAATATTTAATATGCCCTAACCGATAATTTTTCCTTGAAAAATAGAAAATGAACGTCGAAAGTAAATCACTCGTTGGGAAAGTCCGAGGTGGTCCGGGATATTCCGGGGAAGTTTGGCGTATTCCAGAACAGTCCGGATCATTCCTAGGCACTCCCGGGGAAGTCCGGAGCACTCCGAGTCACCGCGAATAGTCCGGGCTAGTCCGGGAAAGTCCGACTTACTCCAGAGCACTCCGTAACACTCCGAGTCAATGCGGATAGTCCGGGCTAGTCCGGGGAAGTCCGAATTATTCCAGAGCACTCCGTAACACTCAGAGTCAATGCGCATAGTCCGGGCTAGTTCGGGAAAGTCCGACTTACTCCAGAGCACTCCGTAACACTCCGAGTCAATGCGGATAGTCCGGGAAGTTCCAGGAAAGTCCGACTTACTCCAGAGCACTCCGTAACACTCCGAGTCAATGCGGATAGTCCGGGCTAGTCCGGGAAAGTCCGACTTATTCCAGAGCACTCCCTAACACTCCGAGTCAATGCGGATAGACCGGGCTAGTCCGGGGAAGTCCGACTTATTCCAGAGCTCTCCGTAACACTCAGAGTCAATGCGCATAGTCCGGGCTAGTCCGGGAAAGTCCGACTTAATCCAGAGCTCTCCGTAACACTCAGAGTCAATGCGGATAGTCCGGGCTAGTCCGGGAAAGTCCGACTTACTCCAGAGCACTCCGTAACACTCAGAGTCAATGCGGATAGTCCGGGCTAGTCCGGGAAAGTCCGACTTATTCCAGAGCACTCCCTAACACTCCGAGTCAATGCGGATAGTCAGGGCTAGTCCGGGAAAGTCCGACTTACTCCAGAGCACTCCGTAACACTCCGAGTCAATGCGGATAGTCCGGGCTAGTCCGGGAAAGTCCGACTTATTCCAGAGCACTCCCTAACACTCCGAGTCAATGCGGATAGTCCGGGCTAGTCCGGGAAAGTCCGACTTATTCCAGAGCACTCCCTAACACTCCGAGTCAACGCGGATAGTCCGGGCTAGTCCGGGAAAGTCCGACTTACTCCAGAGCACTCCTTAACAATCCGAGTCAATGCGGATAGTCCGGGCTAGTCCGGGGAAGTCCGACTTACTCCAGAGCTCTCCGTAACACTCCGAGTCAATGCGGATAGTCCGGGCTAGTCCGGGAAAGTCCGACTTACTCCAGAGCACTCCTTAACAATCCGAGTCACCGCGGGACAGTTCGAAGCAATCTGGGGCTCCAAGTGACCCGACCGCTGTCACTGGACACATCCCTCTTAATAGCGATAATAAATGTGAGTCTGTACAACCCGGTTTTAGAAGTGTTATATCTTAACAGGGATAATGCCGTTGGACACCCTACTTTTCTAGAGGAAGAAAGAAAGAGAGAGGTAGAGAGAGGGAGAGAGAGAGAGGGAGAAGGAGAAGAGAGAGGGAGAAGGAGAAGAGAGAAGGAGAAGGAGAAGAGAGAGAGATAGAGAGAGAGAAAGAGGGAGAAAGAGAAGAGAGAAAGAGAGAGAGAGAGAGAGAGAGAGAGAGAGAGAGAGAGAACGCTTGCTCACTTTGCTGGTGTAGTCTATACTGCTATTTAGTTCCTTGCATGCTTGTCTTGACCTGTGAATACCAAAGTTCTATCATTTTTATAAAACAAAATAGAATAAAGAACCTTGTCATTCTTAGGTAATTTTATGTCGTTCCGTAGATCGAGGAGGTCTCATTTATTTTACGGTTTTTTTTTTCTTTTTTTTTTTTTTTGCTTCAATGGATATGCTCAGGTTGCTATTTTTTTAATTTTGCAGACGACCTACATCTTAATGTTTCGGTGAAAATGCAAAGACCTCGAGCCCATCGTCTCCATTTCTAGACCAAAGTCTGCACGTTCAGGTGACACTGGTTGCATAGCAACAAAACCGGGTGAGTCGCACAGTCTAAGCATCTCAGCTCAATGTTACGTCCAAGTCGGTTTTTTTTCTTAACCAAAGATGCGCTTTTGTGTGTCTGGGCATACAAACATAACTTTTCTTCAACTAAACACGATTTATATAGAAGTATAGGATGAGAGAACAGTATCACTGTTTTAGCAAAAGAAGCTTGTGTAGAAAAACATAAAACTTAGATATCTAGATCAAGCTAATTGACTTTTTTATTATTTGTTTCAAAGCTGAAATTGGTATTTCAAGAACTATTCTTGTGTTCTCTACGTTGTGCAGGGTAAGTACTGTAAAAACACTTTGTGTAACTTATTGAAAACGTGGTCGTGGTAGAACGGCTTTATTTTCAAAAATAATTTAGTAAAAACTTTCCCCTGAACTGTAGTAGCCGGGTGATGTAGAACCTGCCAACCCCTCGGGAACATGGAGGGACATTCTGGGAGATTCCGGACATTTCCTTCCTCTCCCCCACCATTCCTGATTGCATTTGGCTCGTTTATCACCGAGTCATATAACATAAATTTCGTCCTGTCGACATAATCATGTGACAGCAAGTACACACCTCTCCATTTGCCGTCTGTTTACGGTCCACCTAATCCCACCTTGAGAAGCCTGACAGGTTAAGGGCTTTTACTAGCTCTAGGCTTTTTTACCGAAAGGTTCAGTCTCTGCTAAAAAGCCGGGCGTAACCCTGTACTACTAGGTTAATGATTCAAATATTGACAGAAGCTGGTCTTGTTGGTTTAAACAACAGAGTTTGTGGTGGCTTGGTTTAAGTTTCAGTGACGGCCTGTCAAGCTAAAGGTGAGGTTGCTGAGTTGGGATCCGACTTGATCACGTGACTCGGGTCGAACTCGGGCCTCTTTGCTGTTAGTCCAAACTTCAACGGCTTGACCTATTTGGCGGCACTTGGAAGTTTGTTTTATATCGTCTCTCTCTCTCTCTCTCTCTCTCTCTCTCTCTCTCTCTCTCTCTCTCTCTCTCTCTCTCTCTCTCTCTCTCTCTCTCTCTCTCTCTCTCTCTCTTTCTATCTCTCTCTCTCTCTCTCTCTCTCTCTATATATATATATATATATATATATATATATATAAAATATAGATATATATTCTTCTTCTTCTTCTTCTTCTTCTTCTTCTTCTTATTATTATTATTATTATTATTATTATTATTATTATTATTATTATTATTATTATTATTATTATTATTATTATTATTATTATTATTATTATTATTATTATTATTATTATTATTATTATCATTATTATTTATACTTTGTTTATCATTTTTTGATCCATTCATATTATCCATATCAGCACATAAAAGTAAGTAACGAAACAAAAGCAAAAAACGACGCCAGAAAAAAATTAACAAAATGGTAAAAATCAAAACGACCTTGTCAACTCCCCCCCCCCTCCCCCTATTCCTACCCATTTTATGTCATTTTCATGCAGTTTATTTGACTCATCTCCCTTTTTTTTAAATTATAGTCCAGTTTATGTGTTGATAATTATTGTAAACTTATTTTGCCCCAGTCTTTGTCTTGTCCTGAATAAAATATTTGTTAAAACAATGCAGCCGATATCTGTATACGTTAGCTTATCTCTTTATTTCTTTAACTTAATGCCCTTAGTAATTCGATCTTACCCCCTTTTTGTTTTGTCGTGGACAAATACTTGTCGAAATAAGGCGGTCGATGACTAGATCTATGACCGTATCTCTTTTTATTTGTTTGACTGCCCTTGGTAACTCGATATTTCCCTTTTTCCAGATTTTGCATGTCACAAACAATGCTCTTCTTTTATAATTGTAATTAAAAAAACAACAACAAACAAACAATTTTGTCATAGACTTATAGACTTATTGTCGTCATATCATGCAACGGTTTTTGGGTTTTCTCTTTCACCATGTTGTTCGTCTTTGTCTAGTTGCAGAGCTAAAAAGGCTTGTCCTGCCTTTACTATAGAATATCTGAGTAAACTTATTTTTTTTTAATAAGAAAGAGCTTTTTTCTGGTTTGGGGCGTATAAATTTTTTCTCTGCAGATTTTTGTTTGCGACTAAGTTTTTGTATTCTTTTACACGATTTTTCTAAATTCTTGGAACGTTGGACTTCTAGTATGTCTTTACAATATTGTGTGGGTTGTTAGAGCTTAGCTGAACAATTCGCTGGAATTTTAGAATGACTTGGTTCACCTTTAAATCAACCAATCTGGCACTATACACTCCATCAAGCAGTCGATCAGCGGCAACAAAATAGCCAATCTTATTTTGATATATTACTGTTGTTGCTGCTGCTGCTGCTGCTGTTGTTGTTGTTGTTGTTGTTGTTGTTGTTGCTGCTGCTGCTGCTGCTGTTGTTGTTGTTGTTATTATTATTATTATTATTATTATTATTATTATTATTATTATTATTATTATTATTATTATTATTATTATTATCATTGTTGTTGTTGTTGTTGTTGTTGTTGTTGTTGTTATCATTATCATACTATTAATTATCGTTGCGAGTTTCTCCAAATATCTTACAACAAATCTGCCCTCACAGTGGTCTACCTTTTGACCAGTTACCTTTCACGCTGTAAGAAATTTTCCGTGACATTCAACCAATCTGTAAACCACAGCCACGATTAGCCGCTCAACCAATTGTAAACTACAACTACGATTAGCCGCTCAACCAATCTGTAAACCACAGCCACGATTAGCCGCTCAACCAATCTGTAAACCACAGCCACGATTAGCCGCTCAACCAATCTGTAAACTACAGCCACGATTAGCCGCTCAACCAATCTGTAAACCACAGCCACGATTAGCCGCTCAACCAATCTGTAAACCACAGCCAGGATTAGCCGCTCAACCAATCTGTAAACCACAGTCACGATTAGCCGCTCAACCAATCTGTAAACCGCAGCCACGATTAGCCGTTCAACCGATCTGTAAACCGCAGCCACGATTAGCCGCTCAAACAAGCATGTGCCGGGGAACACAACTTGAAGAAAAGCAAAACCTATAATAATAACAGGCTTATCTCATCAACAGCGACTCGTTCAGATTTTTAATACATAATCTTCAAGGTGGAGACTCTCAGACTTCGTTTTAGTTCGATTTTTTCAGTTGTTTTTTTTTTTTGTACTCTATTAAAGTGGAAAAAAATTCCAAATTATTTTTTTTGTTAAAAGAAAATGATATTTTTATTGGGTTCAGGTACAAATAGGTAATGAAAAAATAGACTAAAATAATAATAATTTTAAAGAACTATGAAGACCAATTATTTTTGCCTGAATCCGAAACTTTTCTTCCTTTTTTTTTTTTTTTGACTACACGGCACACTGAATTTGGAGGAGATAGGATGGACAGAATCCGAAGTTACCCATGAGAATATACAGATGTGGATAAAATTACGGTTAAGATTTATCTTCCGTCGCCATTAAATCTCACTTTTTAGCTCCAACTGCTAAATTATCCCCCTCCCCCTCTCTCTCTCTCTCTCTCTCTCTCTCTCTCTCTCTCTCTAGCTCCTGTCCCCTGTCATATTCTCTCTCTCTCTCTCTAGCTCCTCTCCCCAGTCAAATTCTCCCTCTCTCTCTCTCTCTTTCTCTCTAGCTCCTGTCCCCTGTCAAACTCTCTCTCTCTCTCTCTCTCTCTCTCTCTCTCTCTCTCTCTCTCTCTCTAGCTCCTGTCCCCTGTCCAACTCTCTCTCTCTCTCTCTCTCTCTCTCTCTCTCTAGCTCCTGTCCCCTGTCAAATTCTTTCTCTCTCTCTCTCTCTCTCTCTCTCTCTCTCTCTTTCTCTCTCTCTCTCACCCTCTAGCTCCTGTCCACTGTCAAATTTTCTCTCTCTCCCCCTCTCTCTCTCTCTCCCTCTCCCTCTCTCTCTCTCCCTCCCTCTATCTCTCTCTCCACCTCTCTCTCTCTAGCTCCTGCCGTCAACGACCTTTTGTCTGTGCAATGATGCGGAACCACCTGATCTCTGGCCAAGCGTTACACGCGAGTCTACCTGCGTCAAATCTCCTAGGTTGAAACCAGAGAGACTATCTTGAGGGCGCGTATAGATCTACTCTCCCTGGACTCACAAAGCAGCAATTGATCCAGGCAGGGGTGGACACGAAGGAGAGAGGCCGTTGGTCTTTGTACCTGTAACTAGAGGAACGTGTTGGCCGTCCAGTCCCGTGTCTTGTGGTTAGAGGATATCACACGCGACATGATTCAGTGGAGGTGACAATATATTTAGAGCTAATGGTAGAGATTACTGTGGAAGCAGGTATTGTAAAATTAACAAGAAATATGAGGTAGGAATAGGAGTGGCAACAAGAGTGGAGGTAATAAACACAGGAGTAAGAGTAAAAGTGGTTTAATTTATGATAGTAGTAGTAGTAGTAGTAGTAGTAGTAGTAGTAGTAGTAGTAGTAGTAGTAGTAGTAGTAGTAGTAGTAGTAGTAGTAGTAGTAGTAGTAGTAGTAGTACTAATACTAGTAGAAGTAGTAGTAGAATTAGTAGAAGAAGTAGTAGAAGTAGTAGTAGTAGTAGTAGTAGTAGTAGTAGTAGCAGCAGCAGCAGCAGCAGCAGCAGCAGCAGCAGTAGTAGTAGTAGTAGTAGTAGTAGTAGTAGTAGTAGTAGTAGTAGTAGTAGTAGTAGTAGTAGTAGTAGTCATAGTGTTGTCTTCTACTTCTCAAATGCCCTGTCTGGAACAGACATCGGCGATCATGATTCTCCACCTGTCCCTATCTTCCGTCATCCGCAGTAAGGCTATGTTGTCTTTGTTGTTTCCTGTCACAAAAGAGCTCAAGCTATCAAGAAATGTAATCCTTTGTCTACCTCTGCTTCTTGTACCTTCTATCTTGCCTGTAAGAGATAAAAATTCCAGTCCCTTATGGCGACATATGTGGCCTAAAAATTTCAGTTGCCTTTTCTTTATTGTTTTTATGAGGGATCTCTCTTGGTTCGTTTCTTCTAATATCGATTCGTTTGTCCTCTTTTCTTTCCATGATATTCTTAACATTCTCCTGTAGAACCACATTTCCGCTGCCTCTAAATTTTTCTTGGTTCCTGCAGTTATTGTCCAAGTTTCGCATCCATATAAAAGTATAGACCACACATATGTTTTCAAAACTTTCAATTTGGTTGAAAATGAACTAGGAATGCAATATTCACATTATCAATGTTAATGGAAAGATGTATTGAAGTTCAAAAGGATCTCTACATAGTGTTGTACTTATTGTTAATATTGTTGATATTATTATTATTATTATTATTATTATTATTATTATTATTATTATTATTATTATTATTATTATTATTATTATTATTATTATTATTATTATCATCATCGTCGTCGTCGTCATCTTTTTCTTCTCTCTCATAAATCGGACAAATCTTTTTTCAATATGAACAAAAATTAAGTGCCGTAACTCTTCCGTATAGTTCTCACGACAATGGATCTAGATTTCCCATCCGTCGGATTTTAACAATGCTGTATTCAGTAAATTCGTAACAAAGACATTCTTGTATCGGGTATTGGTGCAAAGATCGTCTGTAGTAGAACGTGGATGAGACCTGAGGCCAGGGATATTTGGTGTCCTAAATTCCGCACAGAATTTGAAAAGCCATCGTGAACACCGTGCTTCCAATGTAGGCCTACCTGTGTTTCTGCTAGGCTTTAAGGAACATGTCTCCATTTTCCTGGAATGAAGAATCGTCCGAGCGGCACAAACTAATAAACATAAACAAAAAAGGTCAGGTTTTCGCTGATGTTGTGTATATTGAGACTGTAGAGATGTTCCATAAAAAAAGAGACACAGCTAGATTAAAGCAATAGACCAACGAAGTAATAAAGAGGCCGTGTTGGAAGAGGGTGCAAAAAAAAAATTAATTAAAAAAAAAAATACCTGGGCCTCTTTACACTTGCGAGTAGACTCAGTGAATTATCTTACGTGTTTTCAAGCACAAGGTGCAGAAATAGGACGCAAGCAATAGAAAAAAAATCAGAACTACATCACTATAGTCAGTGCCTTGTGTTTGACCATCAGGCTGTGGGCAAATCTACATCACTATAGTCAGTGTCCTGTGTTTGACCATCAGTCTGTGGGCAAATCTACATCACTATAGTCAGTGCCTTGTGTTTGACCATCAGTCTGTGGGCAAATCTACATCACTATAGTCAGTGCCCTGTGTTTGACTCTCAGTCTGTGGGCACATCTACATCACTATAGTCAGTGCCCTGTGTTTGATCATCAGTTGCAGGCGGAACTACATCACTATAGTCAGTGTCCTGTGTTTGACCATCAGTTGTAGGCAGAACTACATCACTATAGTCAGTGCCCTGTGTTTGACCATCAGTCTGTGGGCAAATCTACATCACTATAGTCAGTGCCCTGTGTTTGACCATCACTCTGTGGGCAAATCTACATCACTATAGTCAGTGCCCTGTGTTTGACGATCAGTCTGTGGGCAAATCTACATCACTATAGTCAGTGTTCTGTGTTTGACCATCAGTTGTGGGTAGAACTACATCACAATAGTCAGTGCCCTGTGTTTGACCATCAGTCTGTGGGCAAATCTACATCACTATAGTCAGTGCCCTGTGTTTGACGATCAGTCTGTGGGCAAATCTACATCACTATAGTCAGTGTCCTGTGTTTGACCATCAGTTGTGGGTAGAACTACATCACAATAGTCAGTGCCCTGTGTTTGACCATCAGTCTGTGGGTAGAACTATATCACTATAGTCAGTGTCCTGTGTTTGATCATCAGTCTGTGGGTAGAACTACATCACTATAGTCAGTGTCCTGTGTTTGACCATCAGTTGTGGGTAGAACTACATCACTATAGTCAGTGTCTTGTGTTTGACCATCAGTCTGTGGGTAGAACTACATCACTATAGTCAGTGTCTTGTGTTGGACCATCAGTTGTGGGTAGAACTACATCACTATAGTCAGTGTCCTGTGTTTGACCATCAGTTGTGGGTAGAACTACATCACTATAGTCAGTGTCCTGTGTTTGACCATCAGTCTGTGGGTAGAACTACATCATTATACTTATAGTCCATGTCTGTGTTTGAGCATCAGTGTGTGGGCAGAACTACATCACTATAGTCAGTGTCTTGTGTTTGACCATCAGTTGTGGGTAGAACTACATCACTATAGTCAGTGTCCTGTGTTTGACCATCAGTTGTGGGTAGAACTACATCACAATAGTCAGTGTCCTGTGTTTGACCATCAGTCTGTGGGTAGAACTACATCATTATACTTATAGTCCATGTCTGTGTTTGAGCATCAGTTTGTGGGTAGAACTACATCACTTTAGTCAGTGCCCTGTGTTTGATCATCAGTGTGTGGGCAGAACTACATCAATATAGTCAGTGCCCTGCGTTTGACCATCAGTTTGTGGGCAGAACTTCATTGTGGATATAAATGTGCTGTTATCGTCCAAAAGTAACACTGCTCTCATTAGAAGCAGGTAAATATCATTCAATGTGCAGTAAAGTCGACATAAGTGTAGGGAGAAGCGGTAATTTATTCTGATTGGTTGTTCACCCCGCGCCAGTATGAAGCGCTACTCCTCTCTGTAGCACAGACGTAATTCAAAACCAATAAGAGTTCAACTTCTGTTGATGTGCAGTAATGGAGAAGATGCGGTTCATCTTGTGGGACCCGTGTATGTCCATCTTCTGTCAATATGCAGTGAGGGACTAAAACTAATTCATGATGTATGGGCGTTCATTCTCAATCTATATGCAGTTATCCGCCATCAATAAGAGAAGTAAATCACCGCCAATCAGCGATTTTTTAAGAGCAATGTGCATAAATTTTTTTATCAATCGGCGTTCCCTATCAATTAATTTACTATCAGTAACAGAGAAGTGATAAACCATAAACCAATTCTTCTCTACACAGTCGCCTTGAAGCAATCCACCAGCTGATTTTGTTCGTAAACCCCGTTAGCGCTTAATGCAAAATGTCTATTATAAAGTCTAAAGCGAAAAGACTCTAACCAGCAAATCTCATCTAATTCTCCCCATCAGATTGAGTTGTCCTAGACTGACCATGCGGGACATCGATGGAGATTGTGTCCAGCTGCTCCCAGGAAATGCTGCAGATCTTGGCTGCAGGTCCGTCCTCAACCGTCGGCAGAAGAAAACGTTTCGGGTGCTGATAGGCGTGGTGCTTGTCGGAGTCTTCTCCATATTCTATGTGACTCGGACCAGGGCGACAGTGTGTCGTCCGGTGCCTCTTCCACTTGAGTCAGTGGTCAGTTCTCTCACGATGGACGCGCACGCTCCTGTTGTGCTGGAAAAACAAGACAAACCGCAGACCGTGCTCAAGGAGCTTGGGGGCTCAGGACCTTGCTGGCCAGTTCTGAATAGAGCGAGCTTCGGAAGGTGGAGGCCCAGGGCACATACGCCGGAAGAAAAGGCGGCTGTGGACAAATTCCTGGTCACAGTGAGGGGATACCAGAAACTTCCGGTGTCAGTACAGAGGAAGGACAATAAGTGTGGTGAGTATTACCTCTGGGTGGTAGTATAGTTCTATAATAAGGTTTCAAGAGATGGTCTAAACAAGACACAGCTTCCGGTCTCAGTACAAAGGAAAGACAAAGAGTGTGGTGAGTATAATGCCTTGGTAATAGCATATTACTGTAACAAGAGTAAAAAGAAAGTCTTAATGAGTCAGAACTTCCGGTCTCAGTACAGAGCTAGAGGAGGGGCAATAGATGTGAGTATAGCGTTTTGGTGGAAGCGTGTTACCACTGGTATAACATGTGTAAGGAGACGGTCATAATGAGTCAGAACTTTCGGTCTCAGTACAGAGCTAGAGGAGGGGCAATAGATGTGAGATTAGCGTTTTGGTGGAAGCGTGTTACCACTGGTATAACATGTGTAAGGAGACGGTCATAATGAGTCAGAACTTCCGGTCTCAGTGCAGAGCTAAAGGAGGTGCAATAGATGTGAGTATAGCGTCTGGTGGAAGCGTGTTACCACTGGTTTAACATGTGTAAGGAGACGGTCATAATGAGTCAGAACTTTCGGTCTCAGTACAGAGCTAAAGGAGGGGCAAATGCGGCGACCATTTCTCTCTCTCTCTCTCTCTCTCTCTCTCTCTCTCTCTCTCTCTCTCTCTCTCTCTCTCTCTCTCTCTCTCTCTCTCTCTCACTCTCTCTACCTTTGTTCTTTTTAGCATCCATCTTATCTCACTCTCTCTCTACCTTTGTTCTTTTTAGCATCCATCTAAATCTCTCTCACGCTCTCTCTTTCTCTCTCTATCTCCACTACCTCCATTCCTCTTGACACATCTCTCTCTCCTCCTGGAACTCCCACCATAAATGTCCAGTCGGAAACTCCTAGCTCCGCTGCCGTAAACCGTCTGAAAACAGTCCAAGTCCAAGCTGTCAGTCGCCATGAGTAAACCCTGGAACCAGATCTAAGCAACCATCAATCTCATCAAACTGGTTCGTTAATCGATGAAGGATGCGCGCCACCTTGGAACGGATCATTTTAATGGTTTCCGGAATTATTGCTTCTAAATAGGGATCAGTTCAGCAAAAGTATCACAGAGAGAGAGAGAGAGAGAGAGAGAGAGAGAGAGAGAGAGAGAAATATAGAGTGAAAGATATATATATATATATATATCTAGGTAGATACAGAAGATCTTACCTTAAATTCTCTTCATGCCACACTGGTGTTTATATATATCTAGGTAGATATAGAAGATCTTACCTTAAATTCTCTGCATACTACACTTGTGTTTATATATATCTAGGTAGATATAGAAGATCTTACCTTAAATTCTCTTCATGCCACACTGGTGTTTATATATATCTAGGTAGATATAGAAGATCTTACCTTAAATTCTCTTCATACTACACTGGTGTTTATATATATCTAGGTAGATATAGAAGATCTTATCTTAAATTCTCTGCATACTACACTGGTGTTTATATATATCTAGGTAGATATAGAAGATCTTACCTTAAATTCTCTTCATGCCACACTGGTGTTTATATATATCTAGGTAGATATAGAAGATCTTATCTTAAATTCTCTTCATGCCACACTGGTGTTTATATATATCTAGGTAGATATAGAAGATCTTATCTTAAATTCTCTTCATGCCACACTGGTGTTTATATATATCTAGGTAGATATAGAAGATCTTATCTTAAATTCTCTTCATGCCACACTGGTGTGTCAAGCGGAGGACAAAGTTGTCACTTGTCCTCCGGTCTCTTCCGCTCTCAGAGAGACAGACCGACAGACAGAGACGCAGCGATAAATAGATAGATAAAGAGAGATACAGATAGAGAGAGAAAGAGTGAAAAAAAAAGGCGGAGAGAGGGGCTGGGCAGACAGGTAGAAAGAAGGATCAGACAGACAGACAGATAATCATGCCCTCAGACAACCTAACAGAAATATACACAAGCAACGGAAAAGGAAAGTGGTAGAATGTACGAAGAAGAAAGCATGAAAATAAAAAAAATGAAGAAGAAAGAAAGGAAATTCGAAAAGGTTCGAAAAGAGACTCTTCGTTTTATTAGTCTATCTCTGTGCCGTGTGGGTGAGGGGTGGTGGCCAATCAGCCTCTCTTACCTTGTCAAAGTCAAACCACTGCGTGTCAAATAAAGCTGCTCTTTCGCAAGTTAAGAGAGGTCTAGTGGGTGACAGCAGTCTCTCAATCAATCTTCGTTATAGAGTTCTGTGAATGGTGGACAGAGTTAATGCTAATTGAAAAAAAAAGAAATCTGTGAATATTTATTCATTCTGTAATGTTGCTGATGTTATTGGAAAAAAAAAATACTGAACAATATAATAGTATTAGTATATTATTTTTATGAATCCAAGTCTAAACAAAAGAAAGGAAATCTTTTTATCGTGGCCCTGTAGCAAAAATTATATTCACTGCAAAACTGCAAGTGCCGAAATCGAAACAGCCAACCTAATTATAACATTATTATCATTAGGTCGGGGTGGCAACAGGGTGCCTCTCAGTCCTACCTGAAGAGAGAGCAGAGGTCAAACCACGCCCCCTGTCCTCCGCTTGAGACACAAGTGGAGCATGCACAGAAGTTTACAGTAAGATCGTCTACAACTGTTGAAAAGCTCAAGCAGTGGAGCACTTTATCAAAAGTTGGAATGAATTTTGAAAATATACATCCCCCAAGTGTCTCACTCGAGAGGTGTTTGACCGCTAAGTGGTCAGAGGAGAAAACCTTTGATTCCTCAGCGGAAATTAATAGCTTTCGTTAGTGAAGGTGTAATCTGATAACTCTAGCGTCGCCTAAGTCATCTGGTTCCAGCTGTTTTTGTAGGGTGGTTATTTTCGAGTAGTTTAAAATGCGTGAGGTTCTTTTAGTGCTTCGTGGTTTTCCGAAAAACCTTTCTCATGGCGTAAAGGTGAGGTATTCTTAAAGGATAAATACATGGCTATATATTTGTCTCTGATTCAAAAGAAAACACGTAAGAGAGAAACACTGATCAAAAGATCGCTATGGTACAGCTTTTGAAAATTGCTCCTGTAGCGTGAAGTTGTGTAAGACCTTTGACTTTCCATTCTTTTTTTTTTTTTTAAGTTGCGAATGCACTCAGAGCGAGCCAGAAAGTGACAGAGAGAGAGAGAGAGAGAGAGAGAGAGAGAGAGAGAGAGAGAGAGAGAGAGAGAGAGAGAGAGAGAGAGAGAGAGAGGCAAACAGACAGAGAGAGAGAGGGGGGAGAGAGAGTGACAGAGAGAGAAAGAATGAGAGAGAGAAAGAGAGGCAAACAGACAGAGAGAGAGAGGCAAACAGACAGAGAGAGAGGGGGGGAAGAGAGAGAGTGACAGAGAGAGAAAGAATGAGAGAGAGAAAGAGAGAGAGAGCGTTAGACAGAGACATAGAGAGAGAGACAGGCAGACAGAGATAGACAGAGAGAGAGACGGGGAGAGATAGACAGACAGACAGAGAGAGGGAGAGGGGGAGAGAGAGACAGACAGGTCAGAGAGAGATACAGACCAACAGGATAAGAGAGAGAGAGACAGACAGGTCAGAGAGAGATACAGACCAACAGGATAAGAGAGAGAGAGACAGACAGGTCAGAGAGAGATACAGACCAACAGGATAAGAGAGAGAGAGACAGGTCAGAGAGAGATACAGACCAACAGGATAAGAGAGAGAGAGACAGACAGGTCAGAGAGAGATACAGACCAACAGGATAAGAGAGAGAGAGACAGACAGGTCAGAGAGAGATACAGACCAACAGGATAAGAGAGAGAGAGAGAGAGAGAGAGAGAGAGAGAGAGAGAGAGAGAGAGAGAGAGACATAATCGTCCGTGACTGCAGACATTCTTAACAAAACCCACGTTACCCTTTTACTTTGTGAAAAGACTTTACAAAATCCATAAAAAAAAATTCTATAGATTCACGGAAGGCGTTTACAGATTCCTACATAGACATCAACTTTACAGCCTGTGAAGTTAAGCTTTCAAAAATTTCTTTACCTACTCGACGTGCATGGTTACACTTTATTACGAGCTCCACACCCCCTTACCTCTAAACACACACAGACACACACAGATAAACATACAAGTTTCTTGATAACAAATAGTGTCCTTCGTGTTTTCCTGCTATATTTCTACTGCCAGTTCGCACGGGAGGCCTGAAATATTCATCAACGACAGTTTCCTTAAAAAAAAAAAAAAAAAAGAAAAAAAAAAGAAAGGAAGAAAGAAAGAAACACGTTGAGTTATATCTTCAACGCTTGCATGAACCTCTCATATAAAGTAACTTAACATCACCTGATGAAAGCTCGTTTATTTGAAAACTGACATATTTTCTGTAGGATGTAAGAAACTTTTCATAAGGGCGTCAACCCTTCCTGGATTGATCTGAAACGATCCCCCTCCTTTCTCTCGCCCTCTCTGTCTGTCTGCTTGGCTGCCTGTCTGTCTGTCTGTCAGTCTGATTGGCCCTCTCTCTCTCTCTCTCTCTCTCTCTCTCTCTCTCTCTCTCTCTCTCTCTCTCTCTCTCTCTCTATCTCTCTCTCTTCCCCCCGAGCCCCTAAACTTTCTCTATTTCTGCCTTTTCTTTTTAAAAACCGAAACATAAACTAAGCGTTGAATCATAAAAGTAAGAGAGAGAGAGAGAGAGAGAGAGAGAGAGAGAGAGAGAGAGAGAGAGAGAGAGAGAGAGAGAGAGAGAGAGAGAGAGAGAGATTTTGTTCGCTTCCATTAGCAGCAGAAAAAACCGAAAGATCTATGTTCTGTAGTTTGCACTAGGCCTAATGTATCAAATACAAATCCTTCATAAAAAGGCCTAGATCAAGTCCATTGTGTGAGTGTGTATGGAATGATCCCGTGAAGCAGAAAATTTATGTGTGACTGGCACAGAAGGGAAAAAGAAAGGGTGTGTGAATCTGAACCTAACCAAGCAAGGCAGGGATCAAGAAGGAATGGAGTATGCGACAATGGACCATTCTAGTGGCTAGTGTGATGGACATGCTGACGAGTGGTCGGTCAGACTAAGGATGGGAGAAAATAAAGACGCTGAAAAAAGGATAAAAATTATAGATGACTGAAGAGAAGCGGGAGAAAAATGAGCGGTAGATGGAAACTAGAATACATACAGAGAGGATGGGGATGCGGATATCTCAGTGGTTTAGTGCCTGGTCTTGTCTCGGCAAAGCGATGGGTGCCGCATCGAGGCGCTGGTTCGATCCCTGTTCATTCCATCTGTTGTAATGTTTTCACGATCTTTCGTCTTATTTGTCGGTTTCGAGCTAGATCTAGGTTTGTGGTTGATTTTTCTATATTACTTATTTCATTATTTTCAATCACTTGCATCTTTAGATCCTTGGATTTAGCTTCGTCTGTCTCAGCCTCTAACGTTGTTTGACTGCTTTCTTTATTTCTATATTCAGAGAGAGAGAGAGAGAGAGAGAGAGAGAGAGAGAGAGAGAGAGAGAGAGAGAGAGAGAGAGAGAAACAGACAGACAGATAGACAAATACACAGACTGCAGTTTTTAAAAAGCTTTTAACATTCAATGTGACTGTGCACAGATTCTGGCTCTAAAAATTAAGTCAACAATAGTAGGTCCAGGCTCAGAATTTAAAACCCATCTTATTCTCACATACTCTAAAACTGCCCAGGGTTAGAAATCCGACTTCTAATACTCTCACATTCTTTCAAAAAAGATGCAGGATAAGAAACCAAAACCTCTATTATTCTCGAATTCTCTAAATAAAAGAGGCAGGATTAAAAATAAAACAACAAGCGTGTGTGTTATTCTCATATTCTTCCAAAAGGTTTCAGGTTAAGGAACCTCCTTATAAACTTCTTTAAGAATATACAGAGTAAAAAAAACAAACTCTTGGCCTCAACTTCCCTTTTCTCCAGAAATGACAAACTCCTGCAGTCTCTCGCCCCTGATAACCACAACACCATAACTCTCACCCTATCTTTCATCCAGAAACGACAACACCTATCACTCTCACCCTATCTTTCATCCAGAAACGATAACACCTATCACTCTGACCCTATCTTTGCTTGAGGAAGATAACACCTATCACTCTCACCCTATCCTTCATCCAAAAACGATAATACCTATCACTCTCACCCTATCTTTGCTTTAGGAAGATAACACCTATCAGTCTCACTCTAGCTTTGATGTAGAAACGATAACACCTATCAGTCTCACTCTAGCTTTGATGTAGAAACGATAACACCTATTACTCTCACCCTATGTTCCATCTAGAAGCGATAACACCAATTACTCTCACCCTATCTTTCATCTAGAAACGATAACATCCATCTATCTTTATTGAGGAAGATAACACATATCACTCCCACCCTATCTTTCTTCTAGGAAGATAATACCTATCACTCTCAAACTCTCCTTCCTCTAAGAGAGATAACATTTATCCCTCTCACAGTCTCTTTCCTCTAGAAAACACAACATATTTTACTTTCACTCTGTTTTCTAAAAAGAACAACCTCTTTAACTCTCTCTCTCCCCACCCCCTCAGGAAATACGAACATGGCTAAGCATGGCCGTAGAAGTGGGCTGTTCTGGTACAAAGCCCTGTGCAATCCGCTGGGACCGAAGTCATGTTGCTATAGCAACCATACCTGTGTAAACCTTACAGAGAAAGAGTGTCGATGTGAAGGATGCCAAGACCTCAGACAACAGATTCACGCGGAGCTCGCTACTTGGGTACCTCACGATAAAAACTGTAAGGTAGGCATAGAGCAGCCCAAACTGCACGGTAGGTAGACAGCAATACAAACTGCCCGGTAGGTAGTCAGCAATACAAACTGGCATGTAAACAGAGGGCAATACAACTGGCTGGTAGGCAGAGATTATTACAAACTGGCGGGTAGGCAGAAAGCAATACAAACATCCAGGTAGTCAGGGAGCAATAAAGACATCCAGGTAGTCAGGGAGCAATAAAGACATCCAGGTAGTCAGGGAGCAATAAAGACATCCAGGTAGTCAGGGAGCAATAAAGACATCCAGGTAGTCAGGGAGCAATAAAAACTGCCAGGTAGACTGAGAGCAATAAAACTGCCAGGTAGGCAGAGAGCAATAAAAACTGACAGGTAGGCAGAGAGCAATAACTGACAGGTAGACAGAGAGCAATACAAACTGACAGGTAGACAGAGAGCAATAAAAACTGACAGGTAGACAGAGAGCAATAAAACTGCCATGTAGACAGAGAGCAATACAAACTGACAGGTAGACAGAGAGCAATACAAACTGACAGGTAGACAGAGAGCAATACAAACTGGCAGGTTATTATTATAATAATAATAATAATAATAATAATAATAATAATAATAATAATAATAATAATAATAATAATAATAACAACAACAACAACAACATCAAATCGTATCCAGTGTGTGACTTATCTATCTATCCCCAGCTGAAACTGTACAGGGACGAGGACGACCTTTGTCCACTACTGAAGAACTTAACTATTCACGTGATTGGCGACTCGCTCATGCGCCAGGTGTTCATCTCCCTCGTCGGAATACTCAGGTCACGTCACCCTCAAGGGGTCATCACAGATGCGAAAATAGCCAAAGGTAGTTTTCAACTTTCTAAAGTATTTTTCCTTTATACTCAGAGGTGGTTCTTAACTATTTTAAGTATTTGTCTTCTATATGTAGAGGTAATTTACATCTTTCGAAAACATTTCTCTTCTATATGTAGAGGTAATTTACATCTTTCGAAAACATTTCTGTTCTATATGTAGAGGTAATTTACATCTTTCGAAAACATTTCTGTTCTATATGTAGAGGTAATTTACATCTTTCGAAAACATTTCTGTTCTATATGTAGAGGTAATTTACATCTTTCGAAAACATTTCTGTTCTATATGTAGAGGTAATTTACATCTTTCGAAAACATTTCTGTTCTATATGTAGAGGTAATTTACATCTTTCGAAAACATTTCTGTTCTATATGTAGAGGTAATTTACATCTTTCGAAAACATTTCTCTTCTATATGTAGAGGTAATTTACATCTTTCGAAAACATTTTTGTTCTATATGTAGAGGTAATTTATATCTTTCTTAAGTATTTTTGTTCTATATGTAGAGGTAATTTACATCTTTCGAAAACATTTCTGTTCTATATGTAGAGGTAATTTATATCTTTCTTAAGTATTTTTGTTCTATATGTTTAGTTAGTTTTCATCTTTCTAAAGCATTTCTCTTCTTGGTAGTTTACATCTTTCTAAAGCATTTCTCTTCTTGGTAGTTTACATCTTTCTAAAGCATTTCTCTTCTTGGTAGTTTACATCTTTCTAAAGCATTTCTCTTCGACATGTAGAGGTAGTTTACATCTTTCTAAAGCATTTCTCTTCGACATGTAGAGGTAGTTTACATCTTTCTAAAGCATTTCTCTTCTACATGTAGAGGTAGTTTGCATCTTTCTAAAGCATTTCTCTTCTACATGTAGAGGTAGTTTACATCTTTCTAAAGCATTTCTCTTCTACATGTAGAGGTAGTTTACATCTTTCTAAAGCATTTCTCTTCTACATGTAGAGGTAGTTTACATCTTTCTAAAGCATTTCTCTTCTACATGTAGAGGTAGTTTACATCTTTCTAAAGCATTTCTCTTCTACATGTAGAGGTAGTTTGCATCTTTCTAAAGCATTTCTCTTCTACATGTAGAGGTAGTTTACATCTTTCTAAAGCATTTCTCTTCTACATGTAGAGGTAGTTTACATCTTTCTAAAGCATTTCTCTTCTACATGTAGAGGTAGTTTGCATCTTTCTAAAGCATTTCTCTTCTTGGTAGTTTACATCTTTCTAAAGCATTTCTCTTCTTGGTAGTTTACATCTTTCTAAAGCATTTCTCTTCTACATGTAGAGGTAGTTTACATCTTTCTAAAGCATTTCTCTTCTACATGTAGAGGTAGTTTGCATCTTTCTAAAGCATTTCTCTTCTACATGTAGAGGTAGTTTACATCTTTCTAAAGCATTTCTCTTCTACATGTAGAGGTAGTTTACATCTTTCTAAAGCATTTCTCTTCTACATGTAGAGGTAGTTTGCATCTTTCTAAAGCATTTCTCTTCTTGGTAGTTTACATCTTTCTAAAGCATTTCTCTTCTTGGTAGTTTACATCTTTCTAAAGCAATATTCTTTTTGGAAGTTTATATCTTTTTTAACTACTACTCTTCTTGGTAGTTTACATCTTTCTAAAGCATTTCTCTTCTTGGTAGTTTACATCTTTCTAAAGCATTTCTCTTCGACATGTAGAGGTAGTTTACATCTTTCTAAAGCATTTCTCTTCTACATGTAGAGGTAGTTTACATCTTTCTAAAGCATTTCTCTTCTACATGTAGAGGTAGTTTACATCTTTCTAAAGCATTTCTCTTCGACATGTAGAGGTAGTTTACATCTTTCTAAAGCATTTCTCTTCTACATGTAGAGGTAGTTTACATCTTTCTAAAGCATTTCTCTTCTACATGTAGAGGTAGTTTACATCTTTCTAAAGCATTTCTCTTCTACATGTAGAGGTAGTTTACATCTTTCTAAAGCATTTCTCTTCTACATGTAGAGGTAGTTTGCATCTTTCTAAAGCATTTCTCTTCTACATGTAGAGGTAGTTTACATCTTTCTAAAGCATTTCTCTTCTACATGTAGAGGTAGTTTGCATCTTTCTAAAGCATTTCTCTTCTACATGTAGAGGTAGTTTGCATCTTTCTAAAGCATTTCTCTTCTACATGTAGAGGTAGTTTGCATCTTTCTAAAGCATTTCTCTTCTACATGTAGAGGTAGTTTGCATCTTTCTAAAGCATTTCTCTTCTACATGTAGAGGTAGTTTGCATCTTTCTAAAGCATTTCTCCTCTATACCCAGAGGTAGTTTTCTACTTTCTAAAGCATTTCTTTTTCTATATGAAGAGGTAGTCTGCATCTTTCTAAAGCATGTTCCCATTTATACCCAGAGTTAGTTTTCTACTTGCTAAAGCATTTTGTTTTCTATATGAAGAGGTAGTTTACATCTTTCTAAAGTATTTCTCTTTCATATCTAGAGTTGATTTTTTTTTTCACTTTCTTAAATATTTGTCATCTGTATCTAGAGGTAGTTTTCTGCCTTCTAAAGTATTTCTTTTCTATATCCAAAGATATGGTTTCTATTTTTTTAATGACTCTGAGAAAATTATTTCTCTTCTAATCTTTTCTTGTACTTTTACTAATACAATTACAAGAAAATATTTTTATATGCATATAAGTTCTATTCTTTTTCTGTCTTTTTATTTGCTTTGTTTAACGTAAATAAGTCAACTAATCAGCATTTGTTATCAGTAGACTAAAGGAGAAATATTTTTAGCACAATCGGTGATCGTTCAACAAAAAGGATAAAAAATTTGAGTTAACACGAATTACAAGGTCTGATTAGCCATACATCAGGCGTGGAGGTAGAGCTGGTTTGGTGAGGACAACAATGTCTCAATGACAGACAGGTCGTGTGAAAAGTTAAAATCCGACTGCGCAATGTCACAATTGAATGGCAAAGATAATTATGTACCTGTCCTATTATAAATCTTCAGCAAAAACAGTTAAGTTAGCTAAGTTTTTAAATTGTTCTTTCCGCACTTACTGCAAAGTATCATACACAATACACATTTAGAAGGAGTTTAAAACAGATTTGGAACGAATAAAATAATCTGAGTTGCCGTATAAACCTCTTTCATGTTTCAAAGATGAGATAAAGAGTAATAAGGTATTGATGTATTATTTCTTCAAACGAATTTTACAAACGGAGCAAGTATTATACGGTGTTTCTTATATTTTTTTAGAAACGTATTTTTAATATTAGATCAAGAACAATGAGGTTTTTTCTACTGTATAACGTATAGACACGTTTTTTTTTCTCTCCTGTGTTTAGATCGGGTTGAGCATTGTGATACATACATGCGCTACTTCAGCAAGTGTGCAGACGTCATACCTACAGAGGCTGTGGAATGTGGAGGCACTGTAGGTCTTATCTGAGTGGGGCACCTTTCAAAAACTTCTAAACACCTACCAGCAGCATTTAAAATTTTTGGTAGCAGTGGTTGTTTAAATTCATACCCTGAAAATACTTGATATAATTTGAGTTCTTGAGCTAATTATTTTGTTATTCATGTTACGACTAGTTGTTTTGGTAACCAAATTTCAGTTGAGGTTCGAGGTTTTTTCTAGAGTAGAAAAGTTAGTTTCAATATTGGTCAATGACATTTGAAAATTGGCTAACCAAATTAATGCAGTGGCGCTTTTTAAATCTACAGTGTCTGACCGTCGAATTGGGTAAGACCAATGAGCAAGAACTATGCCAGTTTTTTGTTTGATACAGCCGATTCACAACATAGTTATCTCAGGCCTTTCAAGTTTTTCCTATCAATAAAAATTCCTACTGTCGAGCACTAAGTCTTGATACAGTATTGTCTTGATACAGATATTGACTGAGTCTTGATACAGATATTAACTGAGTCTTGCTACAGATATTAACTGAGTCTTGATACAGATATTAACTGAGTCTTGATACAGATATTAACTGAGTCTTGATACAGATATTAACTGAGTCTTGATACAGATATTAACTGAGTCTTGATACAGATATTAACTGAGTCTTGATACAGATATTAACTGAGTCTTGATACAGATATTAACTGAGTCTTGATACAGATATTGACTGAGTCTTGATACAGATATTAACTGAGTCTTGATACAGATATTAACTGAGTCTTGATACAGATATTAACTGAGTCTTGATACAGATATTGACTGAGTCTTGATACAGATATTAACTGAGTCTTGATACAGATATTAACTGAGTCTTGATACAGATATTAACTGAGTCTTGATACAGATATTAACTGAGTCTTGATACAGATATTAACTGAGTCTTGATACAGATATTGACTGAGTCCTGATACAGATATTGACTGAGTCCTGATACAGATATTAACTGAGTCTTGATACAGATATTAACTGAGTCTTGATACAGATATTAACTGAGTCTTGATACAGATATTAACCAAGTCTTGATACAGATATTAACTGAGTCTTGATACAGATATTAACTGAGTCTTGATACAGATATTAACTGAGTCTTGATACAGATATTAACTGAGTCTTGATACAGATATTAACTGAGTCTTGATACAGATATTAACTGAGTCTTGATACAGATATTAACTGAGTCTTGATACAGATATTAACCAAGTCTTGATACAGATATTAACTGAGTCTTGATACAGATATTAACTGAGTCTTGATACAGATGTTAACCATAAGTTACTGGTATCTCGAGCAGATTCTAGTGATCTTGAGTGTGTTAGAAAAGATTTATACAATGATATCTATTACGACTGTATTAAGAGAAGGGCGGTAGAGATTTTTGATAGTAAGGGTATTTAAATGAATCTAGCTTTCAATAAAAAGTGAAAGACTACAAGAGGTTCCAGTATGGGTTCAATCTGTTTCTTAGCTTAGAACAACTTACGAGAAATATTCTTTAGAACGAGGATGGTCAGCGAGTTGCTTCACTAAACTATGTAATGAACAACTTAAGACGGATATTCTGTATTACGGGTTCCTTCACTAAACTATGTGATAAACAACTTAAGATGAATATTCTGTATAACGGGTTCCTTCACTGAACTATGTGATAAACAACTTAAGATGGATATTCTGTATAACGGGTTCCTTCACTAAACTATGTGATAAACAACTTAAGATGAATATTCTGGGTAACGGGTTCCTTCACTGAACTATGTGATAAACAACTTAAGATGGATATTCTGTATAACGGGTTCCTTCACTAAACTATGTGATAAACAACTTAAGATGAATATTCTGTATAACGGGTTCCTTCACTAAACTATGTGATAAACAACTTAAGATGAATATTCTGTATAACGGGTTCCTTCACTAAACTATGTGATAAACAACTTAAGATGGATATTCTGTATAACGGGTTCCTTCAGTGAACTACATGATAAACAACTTAAGATGAATATTCTGTATAACGAGTTCCTTCACTACACGATGTTATGAAATCTCTGTTTTATACGAACATGATCACCGAGTCCCTTCACCAAACCCTTACGTTTTTTTTCCCTGCCAGGTCAAAATTTTCAGGGATTCCTTGTGGCGGGCATCCCAGATCTCGAAGATTCTGCGTGTGTTTCAGAAAAATGTGGGTCAACCCAACACTTATCTTGTATTTGGTCTTGGCATTCATGACATGTACCATCCTGATAACACCATCCAACAGGTGAGGTTTTTGGAGACCTTAAACGAGTCTTGTTTCTTGAAGAATCTTACATGAAGAAAAGAAAGCGTTGAAAGAAAAGTGACAAAAATATTAATGATAATAACAACTGAAGCAAGAATACTAGCAACAGTGATAATGCTATTTAGAAAAAAAACAGGAACATATGTTATATAAATATAATTTTAAGATACTCC